>JARYGA010051848.1:1800000-2144115 GCA_030545235.1 Helianthus tuberosus | reverse complement strand
TTCCCCATTTTCTTTTTTCCCAGTCTCCCCTAAAAACCCTAATCAGCTACGCGTCATATAATAGTACAGAATTGTAAAGGTTGTTTGACCAAGTTTACTGATTCAACAAGGTTGTTTGACCAAAAGTTCCCACGTCATATGATAGTATAGAATTGTAAAGGTCGTCGGAACACGCCAGGGTGCTCAACGGTGAAGATAGTCTCGGATTAGCGGGTGAGGTATTGTCGATTCGCAATTCTTCTGTGAATCTTGACTTTCCTTCCTCTCTAATTGCAAGTCCGATTCACCCATTCGCTTCTTGGGTGATTCTTGTGATCCTCATGTCTCTGTTTTCTTTTTTCTCTTTATCTTCCTCATCTGGGTACCAGAATTCGCGAGGTTGCTCGACGGAAAAGAGAGATACGGATTAGCAAGTCAGGTTTAGTCGGTTTATTTTTGCTTTGATTTCACCTTGCTTTCTAGTTGGTTGATTGACTTTTCCCATTTGCCCATGGGTCTTTCTGGTGCCTATGTTTCGGTTCTATGGCTTTCTTTTTCGACGGTTTGATGGATCCTAAGGTCACAAAGTTTTTTGTGGCTAACATTCCGGAGGGATGTCGGCCCTGTGATTTAGCGTCCCTTCTCAAGGAATATGGTGATATTTCGGTACTTATATCGCGAGGAAGAGGAATAAAGACGGTTTAAAATTTGGTTTTGTTAGCTTCAGAGGTGTCTCGGACTGGAAGGAAATGGAGAAGAGGTTAAAGGGGGTGAGGCTGGGCAAGAACACTCTTAAGGTTAATGTGGCGAGGTTTGCAAAGGAAAATGGGGATATCAAGACTGACGGCTTGAAGTCTGGTGCAGTGTTCCCTGAGAAGAATAAGGTGAATATGATTAACCATTCGGTTGTTGGTGGACACACTAGACCAGGTTGTTGCTATAGCATGGCCCTGAATGGAGCAACAGTCCCGAAGTTAGCAGTCAACGAGGTTAAGATTGATGCTAGTGTGTCGGCTTTGGCTAGCAGGTATAATAAGGCAGTCGTTGTTAGAGATCGAGACCTCAAGATCTTGATTTCCATTAAACAGCTTCTTTTGGGAGCCGGTTTTGGAGAGATGGAGATTCAATATGTGGGTAGTTTTAACATTCTCTTGGTTTTCGAGAATGCGGAGTTAGCTTCGGATTTCCTCAAACGGGAATTGGAAGGTTTGGTTTTCACACTTGGATATTTGGTTAGGGCAGGCCCTTGCTTTTGAAAGGGTAGCATGGCTACGTGTGCATGGGGTGCCTTTACACCACTTCTGTGATGAAGTTTTTTCTACTGTTTGTTGTTGGTTTGGTACCGTGGTTAAACCTCCTCAGATCAGGGAGGGTGACGGTGACTTATCGATGGTTTGTGTTGGGGTGCTCACTGGAGAGGGCAAGCGGATCATCGAGGAAATTGCTTTAAGCTGGCAAGATAAGAGGTATAGGGTATGGGTTTCGGAGGATTTGGGAGACTGGATACCGGATTGTCTGGATCCGGATGGGGACTCAGAATTTTCAGAGGATGTGGCTTCGCTGAAAGGTTCGGAGTTGAACGTGGATCAATCGGATAGTCGAAAAGTTGAAAAGTCACAACCGGAGTTAGGGGAGATAATACGACTCTGCATGGGGAGGAGAATTTGGTGCACATGCAGACTCAGGCGCTGATTTTAATGTCGGTACCTTTTCAAAACGTTTAAATGATGGGTATTCCGAGATGGTGGGAACTATTCCCCATGGAGTTGAAAAGGTGCACGTTGGTTTTTTTCAAGGACTGAAAGATAATGATGAGGTCAGGTTTGGTGGGACCTCTCCGTTGGCTTTTAATTTGGGTGAAGGGAATTCTGTCAAAAACAACGGTTTAAGGTGGCCCATCTGTTTGGCCCATCCTAGCAAAAGTAAGGCCCAAACTAGTTCCCCTGTTGAGAATAGACCAAAAAAAAGATCCAGGAACTCGGACCAGGGTGCAGAGAAAGGAATGGATGGTGTCAACCGGTTGTGGCATGATGGGCTAGATCTGAACATCAGGGCATCTTCGAGTTCTTCGTCAGAAACTTTGGTGGGGGATTCCCAGGTTAGAGACTCTCCTGTGGCAGAATTGGATCGGGGAGGAAGGATTTCTAAGATCGATGACATGAATGAGGAGGTTCATGCTACTTTAGATAGCGGAGCACAGGTGGGGGTCGACGCTCGGAATTGTCCTGATCTCATTAGAACTATCTTTGGCAATGCAGGTAACAATGTTATTATCCAATGAATTTCCTCTCATATAACATGCGTGGTTTAGGGGGTGCTGAGAAATTTGGATGTGTTAAAGGTTTAATTTCGAAGTATGGTGTCAAGTTCTTGGCTTTACAGGAGTCTAAGAAAGAGACTGTGGTTGCCTCGGATCTTATTGGTTTTTGGGGAAATAGCAATTTTGGGATGGATTACGTTGGGTCGGTCGGTCGGTCTGTCGGGGGGTTTGATATGTATGTGGGATAAAAATTTCTTTAAGGAGTCTGGCTCTACAAAAAACAGGAACTTTCTGCACAATAGGGGTTTTATTTTGGGTAGTGGAAAGGTGCTTAATGTTGTGAATGTGTATGCGCCTCAGAGTATTTCAGGTAAAAAATCCTTGTGGGAGCATCTCGGTCAGGTGATTGAGAATAACGATGGTTTATGGGTGGTTGTCGGCAACTTCAATGATGTCCGACACCGGGATCATAAGAAAAATTGTGCCTTCAAACAGGTGTGTGCTAACAATTTTAACTCTTTTATTTTTGAAGCTGGCCTCATCGAGTATGACATGAGAGGCAGGAGGTATACTTGTAGCTCGAGCAATGGTAGAAAGTTAAGTAAGCTTGATAGGTTCTTGGTTAATCTGGGGTTTTTCAACCGTTGGCCTGAAGCTAGAGTTGAGGCTATTCCGAACTTTCTATCGGATCACTGCCCTATTGTTCTATCGGTTATCTCTACCAATTTTGGTGCTAGACCTTTCCGAATCTATCGGTTGGACAAACCGGGTTTTTACGAGGTGGTTGTTGAAGCATTAAATTCGGATATGGGATCTGTGGGTCCCCCCAGATATTGTGTTGGTTAAGAAACTGGCTCATCTGCGAGTTAAGTTAAAAGAATGGAGGGACGAGATGTTAAAAAAGAGTTCGGAAGAAGTGAGTCAGGCCTTGACGGATCTGGAAAACATTGAATTGGTTATGGAGACGAGGGATTTGAACGAGGAAGAGGAGTGGATCCTGTTGGAGAGCAAAAAGCTTTTAAAACACGAAGAGGAGACGAAAATTAAAGATTTAAAACAAAGATCTAGAATCAAATGGGCTAAAGAGGGTGACGGGAATTCAAAGTTTTTTCATTCTATGATCAACTGTAGAAAAGCCAGTAACGTCATCCATGGGTTGAATTTGGAAGGGGTTTGGGTGTCGAAGCCTGTCACACCCCAACCGATGGCGGAATCATCGGAGCGTGGCACTAAGCGAAACAGATTGTCCAAGAGAATCCATAACAACTATTAATGAAGATATATTTAACGTTCATGTCCCATACCATAAACATATCAAGTAAAAACAGTTATTACAGACAGAGTTTCTCAAAAACAATAAACTGTTCTGACAACTCAGATTTTATGTTGTGTTTCTAGACCTCCTACTTGATTCACCAAAGCATAGCAGACAAAGCATCCTAATCAACCTGTCACATACGTTAAATTAAAGTCAATACATAGAGTGTAAAGGTGAGTACACAAGTTTGCATAGTATAATAGTATAGAAAGCGTTTACGCATAACTAGCATGTATCACGTAGGATTGCAAAGCAAGTAAGCTATCGACAAAGATACTATCAATACCAGTGACTGCGAGTTGTAGAATGCACGACACATATTCACCACTGTGAACATGTGAAGTAAATAACCTTAACAACCCCTGAATAAACAGGTGCTAAGTCCAAACTATAGTACTATCGTTGCTAAGGCAGGCATACAGTAAACAATGTGTAAACATACCATACAAGCATTCATCGAATCACGTATAACATACGAAAGCGATTAGCATTTGGAAAGCGTTTAGTATAATGTGCATTGTGTTTTGATATAGAAAAGTATGTAACACCCAAAAGTGCGTTAAGCGAAAAAGGGTTCGAGTATACTCACTGTATGTGTTTAGTAAATAAACACATTCTTGGATTGAAGGATGCGCATGGGAGATTAGCCTGATCACAGAACGATAGCATAAGAATTGTACAGTGTGTAAACGGTGTGTTAGGTGAGTTGAGCGATCGGATGATGAGTCGATCGGATGACCATTCGGATGGATGGTAATCCGAACGGATGACCATTCGATCGGTTGGTCATTCAATTGGGGAAATGTGTTTGTGGAACTTTTGAAGTTTTCGTTGTAGTATAATTCAAGTCATTCGATCGGATGGTTATTCGATTGAAGTGTGAATTTTTTCAAAATTGTCTAAGTGTTGATCTTATAAAGGACAAGCCACCTGGTCGGATAATCATTCGATCGGATGGTCATCCAATCGGATGACTATTCGATTCAGCGACCTGTTGTTTTGGAAACTCGTGACATTTTCCAAGTTAAAAGTTTGGAATTTAACGGAGACGGCGTGATGACGTATCAAACAACGGAAACTGTACCAAGTCCAACTCACTCGATCGCATGGGAATCACCCCATTCGATCAGACTCAACTGTTCGAGATGAAATTTCATGTTCAACCCGTGAATCGGTCGTCTCCTCGGTAGAAACCCATTCTCAGCCCGGTTCTCTACTAGGGAATGAGTAGAGAGCCTGAACCAGTCCAGATTCTAACGGTTTTGAGTAAAAAGTGGAGAATGTTGAAGAAAAGTTTGAATCTTGTTGAAAAGTGTTTAGATCTAGTCGAGTTTTGTGTTAAATCGTGTGGAAATCCTTTAGATTTGAACTGTTCTTGGTGAGATGAGGTCACACTTCAGTGTTCATAAGAATCCCGAGGTGACGTCACTCTAAAACAGCCCAAATCAGGTGATTTCACGGTGAAAATGTAAGATTTGATGGAGAAGATGATGAGAAAGTGTGTGCTGATGATGAAAGTACAGGATTTAGAGTGAAAACTTACAAGAATCGCGAGGAATCGAGAGAAAAGTGCTTGAGAACGAGCTGGAACAGATAGGGCTGTCACATCAGTGAATAGTTGATGTGACAGGGGGTATTTATAGGTGAGAGGAGAAGTGAGGCGGTGCACAAAGTGGGTCGGATGGCCAGTCGATCGGATGGCCATCCGATCGGATGGCCATTCGATCCGACGGCTTGTGCGAGTTGGTTTTCCGACTTTTGCTTCGTTCGTTGAGCGTGGCGTTACGTTTAATCGAGTTACGAGTAAGCGTTTTATCGTATAAGCGTTGCGTTGATAATCACATAATATTTAAACAACTAAAAGACATAAAAGTAAATCTGTGTTTCGGCTCTGCGTTGCGTTTGTGTTGAATTTTGCGTTGTGATAGCGTTTGCGAGTTATCCATCATATATAAAGTAAACACACACAAATAATCAAGTAAGGCACACACACAAATAATCATAAGTAATTATTCAACCAATCCACGGTTGAGTTTACGTTGCGATGAGGGTTGAGATAAGCGTTGTGATAACCAGCGTTTAAATGCGTTTTAATAAGCGATGTAATATGCGTTTAGAATATGTAATATAGTTTTAAATATCGTTGACCCATAGCGATAATCGAAATCTCGAGAGTACAAAGCAATAATTAAGCAAGAAAAGTCATATCTGAGTAACAACATGACTTTGACTTGTACCTTGACTTGTACGGAAAGTCGGGTTATTACAGTCTCCCATATGTAACACCTCGTAAAATCATGGCCAATAATGTATCGACACGTGTCCCTAATCCTAATGATGTAAAACGTTGACTAGGAGGGACTATTATCGCCAAACAGTTAAAACTTTGAATATGAAAGGACTAAAAGTGTCAACATGCTTAAACTAAGCCTCTGAGTGACATTATACGGTATTCATGTTCTCATATTAAGCCACTTATTGGATAGTCGAAACCGTTTGTGATAAACTCAAAAGTTTCGGTAACGGAGGGTTAAAACTGTCAACATGTTAATTCTTACCTCTGAATGACCTTTTAACGAACCCGGAGCGTTGTGATATTCGGTCATACTCTCGGGAATGCCTAACATGGATTTTGTGCGTTAAAAGGGTGAAATGCGTCAACGAGAGGAAACTAGTGTATTCGGGTGATCTTTTAACGAACCCGAAGCTTAACGGTGTTTATTATACTCCCATGAATACCTAAAATCTAACTTGAAGGGTCATATGTGCCAAAAATGAAAGTTATTTCAAGTTAGAAGGTTAAGGGGCCATTTATGTCAAGTTTTAAACTTGATTGCTGAAACCGCAGGGGGTCGCGCTCTGCGACAGCCCCTCCCCTTTTCGGTCACGCGACGCGACAGGGTCATCTGCACAGAATCCATTGGCAGCTGCAGGTTTCTTCACCTTGTTCACCACACAAACCTCTATACTCACATAATTCGAATCAAGGGGCTCTCTAATCGTTTTCAAAACTTGTTTAGACACATGGAATGATCTTGGAAGCCCCTAGACACATGGAATGATCCTAGATTGTCCCCAAACACTATAAATAAGAGTGTTCTTCATTAATTTTCCTTGCACCTCTCATTTCTCCTCTCTATCACTCTAAGTTGGAAGTTCCTAACTATAAGGAGCATCCCATTGAGTTCTCTTCAGTCCATAGGACACTTGTGAGTGTTCCTTTCGTGACTAGTTCTTTTATTTGGCTTTTAAAGCCAAGAGTCAAGCATTATCGTAATAACGCTTTGACTTTTAGCTAGACCTTAAACGGTCAAGCCATTGTTCGCAACGAACATGGTTACGTGATCGTAATTATGTAGGTGTTAATCCCTCAAAAGGGCACCTCCTAAGAATCACATTTGCTTGGTCAATTGACGAGTCAAAGTAATATTAATTTAAAAAGTCAACGGGTCAGATTTTAAAATAATTGCGATATGAGTTTAGAAGTGTTCTAAAATATGTTTTATCACTTAAATAACTCGGTAATAATTATTAGAACATGTGTAAACATGTTCGGCTCGTCAATTCCAGTTTTAGGGCGCGTAGTTTGACTTCTACGTTGACTTTCGGTTATAAACCGAATTAGACTAGTATGCTACTGATTTTAGGTTCCGTTATGATCATAAAATAATGTATTATAACCTTATAAGGTTATATTACACGATCGGACTAGTAATCTGAGTTTATGCGCATGTTCCGTTATTATGCCCTACTTTGACTAAAATGCCCTCTTATTTAAAAATAAGGTTTTAAATACAAACGAGCATGCAAATGAGTTATGTACTGATAAGTAAACATGTTTAGGATAATTTGATGTTTATAATATGGTCATAAACTGAGTTTACGCATATAAGCGTAAACTATGCTTTTAAAAGGACTAAAATGCCCTTTTAAGTCTAAATTGAGTTTTAAACATAATTTTAGTATAAAACTCATTACCTACTTATATGATATTATAATTAGGATTATTTGGGATGCTAAGTCAGATTGTAAACTGAGTTTAACTTCAGTTTCGTGTACAATGCCGACAAATGACGATAATGCCCTTATGGCACATAAAATGCGTTTTAAGCATAATATTCAAACTAAACCTTTTGCTTACTGATTTGTTATGACAAAAAAAATATTTTAATTATTCAAAGCTGGTCAGAACATCAGATTTCATAAATCTCTGTATAAATTGTCATTTAACGACATTAACGCCGTTTAGGCGCGTAGTATGGTTTTAAACCATATGTACGAACCAAGACTTGTTAACTACTGATTTTATAAACTATTTTAAATGTTTTTATAGTAGGTATAAGTCATGAACTTAGAATCCCAAATAAAGTCTCAAAACTAGGTGTGAAATGACCAAAATGCCCCTACGGTGCATAGTTTGGTCATAAAGCATAAACCACACATATATTTGCTATCCT
Source organism: Helianthus tuberosus (assembly GCA_030545235.1). Lineage (NCBI taxonomy): Eukaryota > Viridiplantae > Streptophyta > Magnoliopsida > Asterales > Asteraceae > Helianthus > Helianthus tuberosus. Next base: position 2,136,101 of record JARYGA010051848.1, on the reverse strand, counting down.
ACTGAAATGATATCATAATTAAACCATTTTTACAGAATGTTTATGACCATGACATCAGTTTACTTGCAAGCTCCTTTTATAAGTTGTAAAATTACCAAAATGCCCTTATGAGGCATAATTTGATTTTAAAACCTTAACGGGCATACAAGTTGATATCCTACTGATATTATAACTTGTTTAAAGTATATTGACATATGGAACTTATTCATGACTCATCCGGTTACCCGTTATCGCTTATACGCGTACGGTTAGACTTACGTAACTAGTTTACATAAGTTTCCCGAAAAGGGGTTTAACCTTATCGTTTTGATCTCATATTCCATAATGTACTTTGTTTACCCATATTATACAAGTCCTAGTACTTGTTGGGTTTAAACCACATTCTATTCGGTATACACTTAATCTAGCGAACCTATTCTTAAGTATCGGGTCATATCTAAAGGGATTACCTTTGGCCCGTATACATTCTGACAGATAATAAATCTGTTCATTCCAGACTATAGTACCCCCCCCCCCCAAATAATCGGACTTGGGTCAATAGTACTTAGACTTGCGACTTTTTGCCAAATATAGTCTTACTGATTGGAAGCTAGCAAAAAGGTAAATACTCTTGACTTATTTTAGTGTAAACTTGGGATGGCAAGTATGTCTCTTGGAGCGGTTATTACATAAGTAAGTCGCCTATGATTGAGCAAAAATGTAAGAATACGGTTTAATCCATTTACTTGATAATTATTATAATTAGGGGTTAATGATACCATGTCCGGACAACCCAATGGGTTAATCAAGTATATAATCTCGTAACAAGAATAATCCCAAGTTATATTTAGAGGATCACCTATGGGTTTTCCATATGTATAAAACTCTTTTCGAAAAAACTATTTTTCCAAAGAGTCAGTTAATTGTATTTACCAGCTTTGGCTGACGTATTTTCAAAAGATTGAACCGCAGGTACCGAACCTTATTATACGCTGGGAATATGGGTCGGCTAGAATGAAAGCTAAGGAATTTGCATTCCTGATGCTTAAGGCCTATGATGTCTAAAGCTCTGTTTATTTGGATCCTGCCTGTGGGCTTGTATCGAACGCCTGTAATACTTTTATACAATTCAAGCTTTATTTTAATAATTTCAATCCAATACTTCCGCTGCATATTATTATACTGTGATAACTGTTATCCAACCGTTACGACTGTACCCATCCGGGCCCACCGGAGATCGGGGTGTGACACCCTACTTTAGGGAATTTCGTCCCGTAATTAAGTAGTAGACGTAACAAAGAGATGCGGGTACTTAGCCTTCATATCACTCTCGAGTTCCCAAGTGAACTCTGCGCCACGTTTGCCTTCCCACCGAACCTTGACTATGGGAATGCGAGAGCGTCTAAGCTTCTTGGTTTCTCGATCCATGATTTCAACAGGCTTTTCCACGAAGTGAAGAGTCTCGTTTATTTGCAGATATTCCAGAGGCACATGCAAATTCTCTTCGGCTAGACACTTTTTGAGGTTCGAGACGTGGAAAGTTGGATGTACGTTGTTGAGTTCCTCCGGTAGTTCAAGTCGGTAGGCCACTTTGCCAAATCTTTCCAGAATTTTAAAGGTCCAACGTATCGAGGCGCTAGCTTTCCTTTCTTGCCAAAGCGGATCACCCCTTCCAAGGTAAAACCTTTAGGAGTACGTGATCACCCACTTCAAACTAAAGGGGCTTGCGGCGTCTATCAGCGTAAATCTTTTGACGACTCCGAGATTTCAATAGGTTGTCTCGTATCTGGAGGATCTTGTCTGTTGTTTCTTTTAGTAACTCGGGACCGGTGATCTGAGCATCTCCGATCTCGTGCCATACAATAGGCGATCGACATTTTCTTTCATATAATGCCTCAAGTGTTTCTATTTGAATACTAGCATGATAACTGTTATTGTACTAGAATTCTACCAAAGGTAAATGCGAGTCCCAATTACCACTGAAATCTATAACACACGATCGAAGCATGTCTTCAAGGGTGCAAATCATGCGTTCAGTCTGACTGTCAGTCTGGGGATGGAATGCGGTACTTAGATTAAGGGTAGTACCGAGAGCAGATTGAAAAGTTTCCCAGAGGCGCGAGGTGAATCGACCATCACAGTCAGAAATGATATCACGAGGTGTCCCATGTCGACAAATGACTTCGTCGGTATAGATTCGTGCTAATCGTTCCACCTTATAATTTTCTCGTATTGGTAGAAAGTGAGCGGATTTCATTAGACGGTCCACGATAACCCAAATGCTGTCGTGACCAGAGGGAGTGCGGGGGTGTTTCGTAATAAAATCCATGGCAATACTCTCCCATTTCCACATAAGGATTTCGGGTTGTTCGAGTAAGCCAGAGGGTCGTTGGTGCTCGGCCTTAACCTTTGAGCAGGTTAGGCATTTTGAAACATACAAAGCGATATCCTTCTTCATTCCCGGCGACCAGTACCTGGAGCGAAGGTCCTGATACATTTTTTCGGCAACGGGGTGAATGGAATATCGAGATTTGTGGGCCTCAGTCATCAATAACTCCCGAAGGTTATTACGACTGGGATCCACATGCGATCGTGGTAGTGAAAAATACCATTCGGTTTATTCACTAGTTGGTCTTCAGTTCCGTGCATTCGTTCTCCCTTCAAAGTATTTTCCAGAAAACAAACATGCTACGCTTCACGAATAAGAGTTTCAAGATCATTCTGGGCTTGGACATTGCGGATACTATGTACATAGCTCCGTCGACTAAGAGCATCAGCCATGATGTTAGCTTTGCCTGGATGGTAACGGATCTCACAGTCGTAGTCATTGAGAAGATTGACCCATCTGCGTTGGCGCATATTCAGCTCTTTCTGGTTGAAGATATATTGTAGACTCTTGTGGTCGATGAAGACCGTACTCTTGGTACCATATAGGTAGTGTCGCCAAATATTCAATGCAAAAACAACTACGCCTAGTTCGAGATCATGAGTCGTGTAGTTTTTCTCGTGGACTTTGACCTGTCGAGATGCGTAAGCGATAACCTTGTCTCGTTGCATAAGGACACACCGAGGCCTGGGTTAGAGGCATCGCAGTAAACGAAAAAAATCATCGTTTCCATCGGGAAGAGTAAGAATAGGAGCATTGCAGAGCATATGCTTTAGGGTTTGAAAGGCTTCCTCTTGTTTAGTTCCCCAAACAGAAGGTTTGTCCTTCTGGGTTAGAGCGGTATGGGGTACAACGATTTTGGAGAAATCGGCGATAAAATAGGCGATAATAACCAGCCAATCCAAGAAATGAACGAACTTCAGACGGCGATTTGGGTGTAATCCAACTCTTAACTGCTTCAATCTTTGCGGGGTCGATGTGAATACTGAGATTATTAACAATGTGACCGAGAAATTGAACCTCCTTAAGCCAAAATTCACACTTGGAGAATTTGGCATAGAGGCGATTTCCTTGCAGAAGCTCGAGAACTAAGCGTAGATATCGCGCGTGTTCAGCTCTCGACTTCGAATAGATGAGAATGTCGTCGATAAACAAAATAACGAAGTGATCGAGAAAGGGTTTACACACACGGTTCATCAAATCCATGAAGACCGCGGGTGCGTTGGTTAGACCAAAGGGCATAACTACGAATTCATAGTGACCATAACGAGTACGGAACGCGGTTTTCGGAATGTCTTGGTCCTGAATACGCAATTGATGATAACTAGAACGTAAATCGATTTTAGAAAAACACGTAGCACCTTGCAATTAATCAAACAAATCATCAATTCGAGGGAGCGGGTATCGATTCTTGATAGTGAGCTTATTGAGTTCCCTATAATCGATGCACATACGGAACAATCCATCCTTCTTTTTCACGAAAAGGACAGGTGTGCCCCATGGCGATGTGCTAGGGCGTATGAAGCCTTTATCAAGTAATTCCTGGAGTTGACTCGAAAGTTCACGCATTTGAGACGGTGCGAGGCGATAAGGAGATTTTGCAACAGGTGTAGCACCAGGAATAAGGTCAATACGAAAATCGATATCGCGGGTAGGGGGTAGACCAGGTAAGTCATCGGGAAAAATGTTGGGAAATTTACACACAACGGGGACGTCTTTCACGGTTTTCTTTTCCTTTTCCTTCTCCGCTACTACGATATGAGCTAAGAAAGCCAAGTATTCCTTTCGGAGATGCTTTCTTGAATACAAGACATCAACTTCAATTCCTTCGAAGATACTTCGCCATAAACACACAGTTGATCACCATTTCAAAGAGAAAAGCGAATCATCTTTTCGAAACAAACACCTTCAGCACGATTTTCCTGAAGGAAATCCATGCCTACTATGATATCGAAACTACCAAGCTGCATCGGAATAAGAACGATAGGGAAGATGTGATTGTTGAGTTCGAGAGTACAATCACATAAAACAGAATTGACAGTGACGGTTCTTTCGGTGGTGATCTCTACATCGAACGTCGTTGGGAGTCTAACGCGTTCACGTTTTAAAAGCTTTTCGAATTCAAACGACACAAAACAGTTATCGGCTCCAGTATCAAATAAACACGAAGCATAAATGCCATTGACGAGAAACGTACCATTCACAACGTTGTTGTCAGTTTGAGCCTGGCGGATGTTGATATTGAAAGTTCTGTCGCGGGCTGGTGCTGGTTGCTGCTGTTGTTGCTGCTGTTGTGGCTGCTGCTGTGGTGCCTGCTGTGGTTACTGCTGCTCTTGTTTGACAACGCGATTCGGGCAGACATTTGCAAAGCGGTTAGGATCACCACATGCATAGCAAGCACAGGCATTGGCAGCGGGTGCAGGTAGAGCTTGATTAACTTGTGGAGCATGGGGTTGAGCAGGCGGTAGTGCAGGAGCTTGAAATGCTTGCTGGCGAGGGCCAGTGCGACAATTGGCAGTAAAGTGTCCATATAGGTTGCAATGAACACAGAATCGACAAGCTATCCCCACAGGATGATGATAGGTGCACGTAGGGTACAGGGGATGAGTACCAGTATACGCACGCTTTGCCGGCGATGCGTTGGTAGCGGTAGCTTGTTGAGGCTGCGGGTTGGGTGGCGATGAAACCATAGCAGTGTTCTTGTTGTTGTTTCTCCTCTTGCGATTGGGTTTGGAAGCTTGAGATTCGGTAGCCTAGTGAAGACTCTTGGTTGCAGACTTGAAAACTCCAGCCTGAACTCGCTTATCATTGATCTCAGCTGCGAGTTGATATGTTTCTTCGATGGTAGCGGGTTTAGCTGCTTGCACAAAGTCAGCTACACAATCGGGTAAAGCTCGAATGTATTTCTTGATTATGATCTCAGGTGTTGCCACCTGGCTAGGACAGATAATACTGAGCTACTTGAAGCGAGCGGTGAGACCAGCGTTATCACCTCCGTCTTGTTTAATACCCCAAAACTAGTTTTCCAGCTTCTCGAGCTCATGCGGGGGACATAATTCTTTCACCATGATTTCCTTCAGTTTCGCCCAGGAGAGTCCATAGGCTGCATCATTTCCGCGCTTGTTGCGCTCAGCTGTCCACCAGTACAGTGCCCTAGACTGAAAGACTCTGGTAGCGTTTACAGTGAGGAGGTCGTCAGGGCATCCCGATTGACGAAGAGTGACTTCGATTGAGTCAAACCACTGAAACATGGCACTGGGTCCGTCTTCACCCGTGAAGTCTTTGGGACCGCAGGCCTTGAACTGCTTAAACCTAAAAGTAGCTTTTGGAGAGTCGCTTTTCGATTCGACAGACGACTTGCTGCTGACCTCATTGATCTCACTGACGATCTGAGGTATGAACTTAGCCATTTATCTGGCGACAAGAGAAGCGATATGCTTGTCATCTCTGCTTCTCTGAGCGTTTCGGCGAGTGTGAGAGCCAAAGGAAGACATTGTCTGCAGCAGACATCGTCGTGTGATTTAGACGAGATTCGATTATATCGGGTCTTAGAAAGTAGTTTAGCGTTTCACACCATATCTTTACTATTATTATTACACACATAGCATAGAAACACATAGTCACGCAGGCACATAAGCACAGAAGCACATAAGCACATAAACACATAAGCACATATACACATGTCAGCCCGTGCTAACACGTGGTTCAGGTAAGCACATATTTTGCACGTATTCACCTATATATTTTGCACGTATTCACCTATCCTTCAAAGCGTAAGCATTTTTGAGGTTTGCGTAGCGCGTTCGAGAGTTGTGAGCGATTGCGAGTAGCGTGAGCGATAAACACAGCGTACATCAGCAATTACTGTAGCGTATGAGAATCCTTAGTTTGAGTTGCGATTAATTAGCATTTTGGATTTCGAGGGCTGTGTGTGTCGTGCGCGTTTTGTGGAGCGATAAGGCAAGAAATCGAAACCATAAACATAAATTTAAAACACGTAACACAGTAAACACAAAAACACCATAAACATCGATGTTGGGCCCTTTAAGATTTATGGATAAGCTTATATGTGGATTAATGGGTATTGTGGGTTAATTATGGGTTTTGGGCCTAATAGTGTAGTTATGGGCCTAGGGTTTAGGGAGCACACTCCCTAATCCCTTTCTATAAATAGTAAATGATGTAATAGGTGCATGGTTGGTAACTTTGGAAAATCTTGTATTGGACAATCATTGTATGCAAGATTAGTGAAGCTTTTTGAATATCAATCATCCTACTTTTCATCTTTTTCTTTTACAACTTGTTTGTGTGATTCCGCCACCTTACGAGTTGTGCGATATCATTGTGATCTCGGTTTCGGGACTTACAATTGGTATCAGAGCCTGTTGAACCTGATTTCTAGGCTCAGATCTGATATCGCGTCTGTTTTATTCACTGTTACAGTTCCGTTTGGGTACTGTTCCTTTTTCTGGAAGATCTGCTGCATTTCGGAGTGTTTTTGCTGATTCCGGACTGTCTTCAAGAGATTTCAGACCATTTCGGACTGTTGTTAATTATCACGGATTTGAAGTTTGCTTGATTTCAGATCGTCTTCATCAGATTTCGGATCGTCTTCATCAGATTTCGGATCGTGTCATCAGATTACGGATCGTATCATCAGATTCCGGACCACAATCATCAGATTATGGACAACAATCATCACATTACGGACCACAATCATCACATTACGGATCACAATCATCAGATTTCGGATAAGATCTTCTGATTACGGACAATCATCATCAGATTTCGGATTAAGTTTGTCATTTCGAACCATTTCGGACCTCAGACTTCATTTCGGACCTCAGACTTCATTTCGGACCTCAGACTTCATTTCGGACCCCATACTTTGGATCCCATTTCGAATTCAGTCTCAAATCATGTTGAACCAATCCGGTGTTATGAACGGTGTTGTTACTGCAGCTGATCTCGCTAATGCCACACTGGCTGCAATCCAGACTCAGTCTTTGGCATTTCATCAAGAACTTGACCAAGTTATCGGCACATCCACAAAAGTTCCACGTTTCTTGTACGGGGATGACTTCTACGAATGAAAATTTTGATTTGAACAATACAACAAGGCAAAAGAGCCTCATGTTTGGAGAAGTATCAAAAACGGGCCACGTGTGATCATGTATGCACTGAGGATAACCCTCAAACTCAAATTCCGAAGCCTGAAAACGTTTTCACTGATGATGACAGAAAGATTGTTGCAGAAGATGAAGCTGCTTATGGTACTATGTCAATGGCTCTCGGACCAGACATCTCGATTGGAGTCAGAAACTGCAAAAGCGCCAAAGAAATCTGGGACACACTGGTACATCTGTTTGAAGGAAATGCCGATATGAAAGCCAGTCGTGTTAACATGATGAACCAGCAATTCAGCTCCTTCAATCATATCCACGGAGAAACGGTTGAAAATCAAATTAGAAGATTCGTTAAGCTTGTGTCTCAAATGGTGAGTGCTGGAATCGATGTCTCAAACAGTGCAATGAATCGTCAATTGCTTAACTCTCTACCTAAAGGATGGGATTCTGAGGTTTCTATGATCAAACGTACCAAAGATCTGAATGAAATGACACTAACTGAGTTGATTGCCACTATTAAGTCATGCGAGATTGATAACCAGCAAAGAGAAATCAATCACAAGAACTCTCTGATGGCTGCTGGAGTAACTAGTCCAACCAATGCTGCACTGATGTCTCAGGCTCATCTAAATCTGGTTTTCAATCCTGTTCATGGAGTGGTGAATCACAACCCAAACATTGTTTTCAGTCCCATTGCTGCCCCAAAGCCAAATTATGTTTATGGAATGGCTGCTCCTTCCTCTCAGGCACCTGCTGTCAATACCGCAAATATCGCTGCTCCACAATCTCAACCCGAGCCTCAGCCACAACATGCAAATGCTGCTTTCAGCTCAAACACTCAGTCTGCCCCTCAGAACACCACATCAGTGAATCACATGGCTTTCTTGACCAAACAGAATGAAGAAAAACTTGCACTTGCAGCCTCTATGATCAACAGTTTCAACGCCTTATTGGCAAGGGAACTCATACCTTCAACAGAACTGACACCAGAAGTGAATCAAGTCGTAGAAGAAGACTTGGATAAGCTGGATGTGGCTTGGAACATGGCTATGTCAGCCTTTAAAGCTGATAAGTTTGCAAAAAGAAATGGGCGTCGTCCTATGCATGCTAGTCCAAATTTTCTGAAAAACAGGCTGAGGTGCTACAGGTGATATGAACCAGGGCATTTTGCTAGGGATTGCAAAAAGGTTGTGATAGGGTATGAACCTACTCAGGCAGCTGCAGCAAGGTACAAAGAGAGGTCTATGGTTCCAGTCACACCTGCAGAAACTGGCTCCTCAAGTGGACAAGGAAACTCTGGAATTGGAAAAGCTTTGATTGCTGAAGAGCAGAATGTTTTCAGCTGGGCTGATGCTGTTGCTCAAGTGGAATCTATGAAGCTGTCTGAATCTGCTGCTGTGGACAAGGTTCATCAATGCTTGATGGCCATGACCGAGGAACCAAAGTCACTCGCTGAGATGGTAAACTCTCTTTTATGTACTGAACACTGTAGGAAGAAAGTTGCTTTGTTGAGATCTCAAAATTCAGCATTAATTACCGATTACAATACTGTGATGGGAAAGTACATCAGTCTTCGAGAGAATAACAAAATTCTCTATGAGAAGATTGAAGCACTTAAAAAGGACATAGCTCAACTTCACAGAGACGTGAACCAGCAGCAATGTTGGGTTCATGACTATAAACATAGACTCATAGACAAAACTCTTGAATGTGACTCTATGAAGGGTGAGCTAGAGCTCCTCACTGGAAAGTACAAACAGAACGAGTTAAGCATCAAGAAGTTTGATACTTCCAGTGTCACAGTCCAGAATCTGTGTAATGTGCAACTTGCGTATCAAGAAAACAAGGGAAAGGGTCTGGGGTATAAAAAGGTTCCGCCACCATACAATCATAATTATTCCAGACTGCCAGTCACTGAGCAAGAAATGGAAAATTATGATACTATGATGTATGGCAGACCTAGTGATTATGTTGATTATGATCCATCTAAGTCTAAAAGGAGTCAATATACTGATTTCAAGAAACCAATGAGTTTTGTAAAAGATGAAACAGTTCAAAATGAACCAGCAGACAATGTGTCCGATCAGAAAAATGAAACTGTGCTAAACGCTGAAATCAAAGCCGAAACAAAAACGGAACCGGTTAAAAAACTCGCAGAGGAGATGAAGGAAAGTTCATCAAATTCTGATTCTGTTGAAAATACTAACTTTTCTAGTTTGTGTGCAGAGTCAGTAAGAACTGAAGAAGAGTCTAAGGAGGATGATGAATCGCTTCAAAGTGCTGCTAATAATGTTGTTTCTGATAAAAATGGCATTTATGCTTGGAACACTGTTTTTTCTTGGTTTGCTGAGACTTGGGGTGTTCCCACTGAGACTGATGAATTTGGTGCTATTATTTTAGATTATGCTTGTGATAAGAATGACTATGTTGAAAATGCTAAAAATGTTGTTAATGTTGAGAATGATGTGACAGGAGAGCCTGATGTGTCGTCTGAGGAATTCGAAACATCTGTTTCAATCAACTCAGAAAACCATTCAGATAATTTGGAATACCACACTTGTACGTCTGAAACATTAAATGATACATCAGACGCTCCCTGTAGCAATGATGATTTTGAAATAACTAAAAGTGATAATGAAGAATTTACTGTTGAACAGGGATCATCTGACGATCTTGGCTATCAACCATAGGATTCAGGGATCTCAGATAATGAGCCTAAATCTTCGAGTGTTTCCGATTGTGACAATCAATCAGACTCTTGCAGCATAACTAAAGAAGAAAGTCAAGTTGTCTTCGACACAGACTGCTCATCATCTGAGTTGCCAGAATCGTCAAAAGTCGAGAACTCAGAAGGTGACTTGACTGAAGAGGAGACATCCATAGAGTCCTGTTCTGTAGAAACTCATGAAGATGCGGAAACTATGGAGAGGGAATCCATTGAGATCAATTCCACAGTTGAATCAAATGATGAAACTGTGGAAGAAATTAATATGGAAACCTTCTCTCAAGCTTCTCCTGAAGACATGATCTCTACAGAAAAGGAAGATGTGAAAGTAACTGTTGGTGCACACATCTGTCGTCTTCGTCTTGTATCGAGTCTCGGGTTCGGTGCGGATATAAACAAGGCATGATGTCATCATCCTTGATGATGACATCACACTAGTGACATCATCACTGCATCATGTGCACATGAAGACAGAATTGCATGATATCAGATTATGTTTGCATGGGAATTTCGCTTCAAATTGTAACATATTTTATATGTTGATTTCACTTGTAGGTGTCTCAAGCGAAATCATGTAGCTTATAAATAGGGTTCTTGTCTTGTCATTTGTAACAGTTTTTGGCCAAGTGTACCGAAGTGCTGCCGGTTTCTCTTCTGATTGTAAAGGTTGTAATATCAATATACAAGAGATTAAAGTGTATTTCAAGCTGTTATCACGTCCGTTTCTTAGTTTCCGCCTCTGAAACGGACTAGAACTCTTCCGAACGACTCGTTTAGGTCACAATCCGATCCTACAATTGGTATCAGAGCACAGGAAGAAGAGTTTAGCTTGATATCATCTATTTTCTGATTTCTACACCTTCTTTTTCAATCTGGACGAGATTTAACGGTCAAATTGGTCTGAGTTTTTCACCGATTGTATAAAACAGTAGTCTAACAAAGCCTTGAAAGTTTGAGACCGAAATTCAAAGTAAAAATGACAAAAACTGGACAAAAACTTGATTTCGCTTGAAAGAGTTCATAACATTCAGCAGAGTTTCGCTTGAAAACATTGAGTGTTTGAAACGAAATAGTTAATTTCGCTTGAAATAGAACCTGATATCAGATTTCGCTTCAACAAATAGTTGATTTCGCTTCAAGACTTAACATCTGTTTTCGCTTCAAGACAGAATAGTTGATTTCGCTTCAGAACTGTATTACTCGGGATTTCGCTTGAAGGTACTTGCAAGGTTTTTGCCGAAGACATGGAAGAGGATTTCTACAACGCGTTTGCCACACCAGTCGCTCCGGTTACTGCTGCTGAAAATTTATATAGTGAAAATGAAACGGGAACGCATCAAAAACCACCAAAGCTTATGTACATTGAAGAATTTAAAGGATGGCAGAATCGATTTGAGAACTGGGTACAAGCTTACAAGTTTGATGCATGGTGTTCATTGTTGAAAGACTATGAGAAACCAAAGAATGACCGTGGGATGGAAAAAGCATTTGAGGACTACTCAGAGATTGACAAATTAAAATTCACAAGTGAGAAAATGATGATCAGTATTCTTCAGCAAGCAATAAAAGAAGATATATTTGTTTTGCTCCAACATAATGGTACAGCTAAATCAATCTGGGAAGCATTGATTCAGAAATTCCAAGGAAGCGCAGATATGATCAAGAACAGAAAGGCTTTACTGAAAAAATCATTTGATATGTTTTCAGCCTTCGATCATGAAACTACAAAGCATACCATTGATAGATATTGTCATCTAGTCTTGGAAATGAAAAGATTTAACATTGATAAAGAGGATGATGAGTGGGTTGATAAACTTGCTGAAGCATTACCACAACAGAAATGGGGAACGTATTTGCTGATCTTAAAACATACAAGAAAGTCTGAAAATATGAATTTGGCTCAGTTTATTCAGAGGATTGAAGAGCATGAGTTAGATATTCAGAAAACGGCTATCATGACAAATCCAAATGCCAAACAAGATGTCAGTTTGTATTACCGAGGGAACAAGTTTGAGAGTAACCCCAGCCCTAGCCCAAAGATCCAAACTGGTTTCAGTGCTGACAGTTCATCTGGAACAAAGGGTAGTAGTGTGACACAAAGTGGTGGATCTTCACCTTCGTTCTCAAGTTTTGATCCAAACAGCACAACATCAAGTTATCAACGACAAAACTCAACAAATCTCCAGTGCAATGTTACTTTAAACATTCAAAATGGTCAGAATCTGTCTCCGGAAGTTGCCAAGCAACACATGGCATCACTGGTTACTATGTTAGAATCTTACGAAAGTTTGATCGGTGGGAAGATTGGGAATCCGATGCTTACCAAAGAAGATTACGACCAAATTGATGCTGAAGAACTTGAAGTGATGGATATCAAATAGTGCTTAGCAAGTGCTTGGAGGAGAGCTGAGAAGTTTCAAGAGATTACTGGTAGGGATGAATTTCGAGGAATGGCTACCTCTCCATTGGGATTTGATAAATCAAAGGTTACCTGTTTCCGTTGTAAAGGAAAAGGTCATTTTAAACGAGAGTGCAAAAGTAAAGAAACTACCGGGAATCAAGATAGAAACAATTATTACCAGAAATCAATCTTCCATCAGACTACTCAACAACCTCAAATTGTACATGCTCATGCTACTGATGATGGAAAGAAGAAAGCTTTACTTATCAATCAAGATGACGAAAAAGTTGTCGAGGGATTTAGTTGGGATAAATACATTCCATCAGAATCATGCTTTGTTGCTCGAATTCTAGGTGAAGATGAGGTTAATCAGAAAAGAATTCCAATTTTTCCAGATCTTGGAAGCGATGTAGATACCGATGATGAGGAAGAATATCTTAACAAATGTAGAAAAAGCATTGAGCCTGATAGTTTTAATTTTTTCTATGCAGATAAAGTTGAGATGCTAAATCAGAAGAAGATTGCCCGCTTAAAGAGGGAACTGGAAGCAGCAAAGTTACTTGCTAATGAAAAGGCAAAGACAGAAGTTGGAGAAACAAAAGTTGAAGCAGTGACTGAAAATGCAATAGAAAAAATTGTTGAAGTGGAGAAAGTGGTAGAGAAAATAGTCGAAGTTGAAAAATTGGTCGAAGTAGAGAAGATTGTTGAAATTGAAAAGATAGTTGAAAAATTGGTTGAAGTTGAAAAACCATGTTTGAAGTGTTCAGAGTCTTGCAAAGCTTGTGAAGAGAAAGATACGAAGATTGCTGAATTAGAGAAGATTAAAGAAGACTTACTGTCTGATGTGAAGTACATTAAAGAATCATATGATGTGCTGAACAGAACAGTTGATAGTCTGAAGAAGACGAATACAGAAACCGAAAAAGCAATGGATAAAATGAGTGCAACATTAATGACAAAGCAGAAAGTCATCAATGAGTACATCGAAGATTGTGCAAAGTTAAAGAAAGATGTGGAACTTGAAAAGATTGAGAGTGAAAGGATTAAACGATTACTGTTGAGTTACACTACTTGTGATTACTTGATTGATCGTGTTTATCCTACTGTTGCAGGTCTGGAAGCGTTCATGGACAAAAAGACTGAAGATACTGATACTGGTAAGAAACCAAGTGTCAAGTATAACAGATGTCCGCCTCCGATCCATGAAACTTATTCTCCCAGGAATCCAAATGAAGAGCGTCTAAAAAAGGCAGTCAACATCAAGTTAAAGTCTGAAATCATTGATGAATTACCAGACAATATTGATGTTACATTCACAGCGTCTGACACTGATCATGAGTCTGAGTTAGTAAAGAAAGTTGTCGATCAGGTGTTGGATACGGATGAGGAGTCAAAACCGGAGTCTAAGTTTGAAAGTTTGAGTTCGTCAGAAAAAAGTCCGAGTTCACCGGTTAATAGGGTTTACAATAGAGAATTCCTGTTATCAAAATCTAATTTGAATGACGGATCAATCAAAGTGGCTTATACTTTGAATGATTCAGACAAATTATATTCTGATGAGGAATTTCCAATCAGAAGTGTAAAAACTGAAATGATCAAACAGGTTTTCAAATTAACAGAAATTAATCTTTCTGATATAAAAGATTTAAATCTTGATGAAAAACCTAAAAAATACACTTCAAGAGTTCAACAGAGATTGAACAAGAAAAAGGGTTATAGTTCTGGTTATGGTTATCGAAAGAAACCAAACTACAACGATAATCTCAAAAAGAAAGGTTTAGGATTTATTCCTCCTGAAAATTATCAAAATCAGAAAACTTATAAACCAAATACAAAATTTGTTGCAGGTGGAAGTTGTGAAGATGAGCAGAAGAAACCATTCTGGAAACAATCCAATCAAGAGTTTCTTGCTGAAGTGAAGAAGAATGTGAGAAAGTTTGCTCAAAGAGTTGATCGAAGAACTTGTTTTAAATGCCAGGAAGTTGGACACATAGCTTGGAATTGCCCCAAGACCAACTACAAAGAACAGGGAGTTTCTTCTAACTCTGAAATGAAAAAGAAAAATGTTGATAAATCGACTTTGGAAGTTGGTGAAACTTCAAAACGGTTTTACAAAAGAAGTGTCGATTTAAGCAAACAAAAATGGGTTGTTAAAAGTTCCCAGAGTAGTTCTGACAATGAATCTGATTCCATAAAATTAGAGGAGTTAATTGTTGAGAAAAAGATTGTGAATTCCGTTCCTGAGGTGAATGATGAAAATTTTCCTTCATTGTCAAAGGAAAATTGGAAGTCGAAAGTTGGGAAGGTAGAGATCTCAAATCAATTCTTCGCTGATAAGGGAGAATTTGATGTTGAGAAGGCTTTCAACGGGAAAGTCAAACATATTTTCGGTAAGATGGTTGATAGGAAGGTAAAAGGTGCTCAAGAATTTTATAAATCAAAATGTTGGTGGGACAGATGTTTGCCACCAAAGTCACCCAAGGCTGGTGAGGCTTGGGTGGACGTTATGTTTAAGTAAAAACCGGACTTGCCGGAGCTCCCAGGTTGGTTTAAGCGGAGCAGGAATCGGCACATTTCTTGAGAAATTCACGAAAGTGATTTCGACTTACAAGTGGTAAATCAGGGACATTAAGTTGTACTTGATTTTCTACAAGTGGTTTTTGATATGAGAACAATGTGATGAAACAAACCCCTAACCTACAAGTGGTAAAATCAACTAAACTAATTTTCCAGAAAAACCATTTGATTAAAACAAACTTAAGTGTTTTGAAATCACAATGGGAAAATAGTTTGTTGTGAGGGGGAGTTCTGATTGTTTATGCCAAGTGGATGGCGATTTGAAGCAATTTGATATCAGTTGTCATGTTATTGTATAGTTTATTTTCAAATTTCCTAAAATGTGTTTGCATTTTAGGGGGAGTAAAAATTTCAGAAAATCCAAAAACATTTGAAAATTTGAAAAAGCCAAAAACATGATAAAATAAAAATGAGTTTTGTTGACAAAAAGAGGAAATGATAGTACATCAGTGGACGATCACGGCATGCAAAAGAAATGGAAGGTATAAATGTGATAAACAATCTCACTGTGGATGTGTCAGTAGGTTTTTACACATTTAGTAAATTGTGACGAGATATAAACATAAAATTTACTTGCGTCTACGTGGGGAACACCTCCAGGATATATAGGTAACCCCTGAAATCTTGTTTGAAGGGTCCCATATTCTGAGATACTAGGTCTTTATACTCAGTGATATCTGGGGTATTATCCCGGGACTTCTAATTTTGCGGAAGCAATGGCCTAGTCCCCGGAGAATACTTTCTGCTTGCTTGAAATACAACACTACCCTCAGCTAAAAAATGATGAAACATTGAAAAATGCTAATCATGGCTGTTGAAATACAAAAGATCCTCTAAAGGGGACACACCTAAAAGTCAACTAGGCTCTCTGCTGAACGGAAGTTCTGACCTGAGCTATCACGGTTGCATAATTTATTCCTCTTACAGATATCATTTGTGGTATACTCACCTGTAAGACTGAATATTGGGGTCTGGATACGGGAGTATATACTGAGGTGGGACACATGCAGATGTTTAAGTCTTAAAACACTAATTCGTATCTCGAAACAGTTGAACTTTGTGTGAAAATTTAAGTGGATCAGTATACTGACAATCTAAGTGAATTGTTTAGAGCTGAATATGAAATCAAGCTTAACGGTGTTGGTGATTTGTCTCATAAACTGATATGATCCTCTTACACAAACTCACAAAAATATTGTATGTAAATAGTTCATTTCTGCATTTTATTTCTGTTATTTCAAAATACAAAAAAATTTTCGGTGTGTTTTAGCATAAATTTTGAAAAAATTCAAAAAGATTTTAGACAACTGATGTTGAAAAGCTGATTTTCAAAATTCCGAGTGCTGAACATGACGAACAGGTTTGGAGAATTTGATTGAAAAGTTTTTTCAGAGATAAAAATTTGTTAAAAGATCATTGTTAATGATTGATTGTATATTGATTGGAGAAGGCTTAGTGTTGGTGCATGAAATTTGATAAATTGTTAAATATTTTATTCTTTTGAATCTTATTTTTGGGTAGAGGATGTGCAGGATAGCAGATAGAGTGCCAGTTTCCGATACCTGAGGATTCTGAAATTCTGTAAAAGCCAGACTACGATCCCAGCATGTTTTGAGGGGGAGTCTGTTAGAGGGAGAGAGATTTGGAGATAGGATAGAGCCAGGTAGAGATCCTGAAGGAAGTCCAAAGACTGATAAAGACTGAAGATTGAGAAGACTCGACACTTAAGACTCGTCAACATCTGAGGGGGAGTCTGTTGGTGCACACATCTGTCGTCTTCGTCTTGTATCGAGTCTAGGGTTCGGTGCGGATATAAACAAGGCATGATGTCATCATCCTTGATGATGACATCACACTAGTGACATCATCACTGCATCATGTGCACATGAAGACAGAATTGCATGATATCAGATTATGTTTGCATGGGAATTTCGCTTCAAATTGTAACATATTTTATATGTTGATTTCGCTTGTAGGTGTCTCAAGCGAAATCATGTAGCTTATAAATAGGGTTCTTGTCTTGTCATTTGTAACAGTTTTTGGCCAAGTGTACCGAAGTGCTGCCGGTTTCTCTTCTGATTGTAAAGGTTGTAATATCAATATACAAGAGATTAAAGTGTATTTCAAGCTGTTATCACGTCCGTTTCTTAGTTTCCGCCTCTGAAACGGACTAGAACTCTTCCGAACGACTCGTTTAGGTCGCAATCCGATCCTACAGTAACCTTTCCAGACAACACACCTATTGATCCCAACAGTAACCTCAGCAGAACCGAGTCGACTGAATCTGTTTCCCCTAAAAGAAAACGACCACGTAGAAACAGAAGGCCAAAAAGGAAGAATGCGAAAAGGGAAACCTTAAATCTCAAGCAAACAGAACCCAAGCTCAAGGGTAAAGTTGAGGAGACTAACTCTTGTGCTGAAAGCTGTAAAGAGGGTTCCTCAAAGAAAAGGTATACTCCAAAGCACTCAGCGATAGATGAATTGAAAAGACATGATCAGTTCTCGAGAATAACGCAAGCCGAACTAGATGTCTTTTTCTCAAAAAGGCAGACATGTTTTAACTGTGGAATTCCGGGACACATCGCAAGAAACTGTGTTCATCATCCCTACTACTCTAGGAACACGTACCATCGGAAGGCCATGCACTCTGGTTTTATCAAACATCCCACGGCAAGGCCCTCTGACAGAGACTGGAATCTTGCTAAACAGGAAAAGCAAAAGTTTTTTAGAACACACAGGTTTCAAGACAAGATAAAATCATTTTCATTAAACAGAAGTGTCTCAGATGCTAAAACTTGGAGACCAAAAGGTCCTGTTAGATCCCAGTCTCAGTGTTCACAACCATCAACTTCTACCGCGCCACCAAATGTCACAAAAAATGATAAAAACTATATGATCTTTCGCGAAGTCACCTACACAGATAGCGATGGTAAACTCAGGTCCTCTATGGCCTGGGTTCCAGTCTCTAACTGATTCCGTTTTATGTGCAGGAACGACTATGGAGGGCTATCTTTAGACTTTGGTTTATCGATAGTGGTTGTTCTAGACACATGACGGGAGACATATCCAGTTGAATGATATCAAGATATTCGACGGTGGATGTGTCAATTTCGCGGGAGGAGAATCAGGAAGAATCACCATGAAAGGCACTGTCAAGAATGGCATCCTCACTTTTTCAGATGTTAACTATGTCCCTGAGCTTAAACATAGTCTGCTGAGTGTATCGCAGATGTGTGACAAAGGAATGGAAGTTCTGTTCACTAAGAGTGGGTGTGTTATCCTGAAACCAGGAATCCTCATACCTGAAGACTGGTTTCTGATAGAAGTTGAACGAAGAGGAAATGCTTACGTTATTGATATGAACAAAGCCCCTACTGATCAAGTTACTTGTTTGTTTTCAGAAATTGCTGAACATGATGCTATGCTGTGGCACCGTCGGTTGGGTCACCTAAACACGAAAAATTTGAATCGGTTAGCAAAAGGAGGTCTCGTCAGGAACTTGCCAATCAAGGATTTCATGAAAATAGAGAAATGTGAAGCATGTGCTCGAGGGAAGCAGCATCGCAGATCTCATAAGTCCAAACCTGTTCACACCATTTCGAAAGTCTTGGAATTGCTGCATATGGACTTATTTGGTCCCGTCAATGTTCTCAGAATCGGAGGAAAGGCTTACTGTCTGGTCATCACTGATGATTTTTCATGGTTTACTTGGGTATTCTTCTTGGAACAGAAAAGTGAGACAACTGGTTTAATAAAGAAATTCGTAATACTCATGGAGAATCAGTCAAATGAACGTGTGAAGATTATTCGCTGTGACAATGGAACAGAATTCAAGAATGTTGAGCTGAACGAATTTTGTGCCCTCAAAGGAATCGATCGTCAATTCAGCACAACAAGATCGCCTCAACAAAATGGGGTTGCAGAAAGACGCAACCGTACTCTCATCGAAGTTGCTCGCACAATGCTGATAGATTCAGGTCTTCCACTTATATTCTGGGCTGAAGCAGTAAATACGGCTTGCTACATTCAGAATCATGCTTTGATTAACAAGCGTCACATGAAAACTCCATATGAAATAGTTGAAGGTCAAAAACCCTCGGTGCAACACTTTCGCACTTTCGGCTGCCCATGTGTTCTTCTTCTCATGGACTCCAAAGGAAAATTTGAAGCTCGAGGAGATCCAGGCTACTTCATTGGTTATGCTAAGAATACCTCATATCGTGTGTACAACAAGATCAAAAAGCAATTTGTGGAAGCATATCATGTTGACTGGCTTGAAGAAAATCCAAAAGACGCTCGTATTGGCCCTGACTGGCTATATGACTATTCCTCCTTGTTTAAATCGTTTCCTATTTTGTCTAACGAAATTGTTGTTGCATAGAATTTAACAGAAGAAATGTCTACTCCTGTTGAAGATGAAGATGAGAGTGTGCCATTGCAAAATCTAATCAGAAATCCTACTGTGAATCCATCAGGATGTGACAAAGAAAACTCACGTTCATCATCCACCCAGGCTTCACATCCTAAACCCCCAACGGAGAATTCAAACAGTGAAACCAACAACACGGAAGGCTTTGCCGGTCCGTCAAATGTTCAGGGAGCTCCTCTATTTCAAGATCCAATTCCGTCTGACTGCACTGTAGAAACACATGTGTTCAGCACCACAGCACCAAGTGAGGGGGAGCCATCTGGAATAGCTTCCAGAAGTTTTTCAAATTTGCAAACTAATCTACAAGCTCCTGCAACAGCAATTCCGCAACGTGTTCAGAGAAGTCACCCAATCACAAATATCATCGGCCCAGTATCTGCTGGTGTTCAAACCCACATCAAATCTGGAGACATCAACACGTGCTTGTATTCTTGTTTCATATCACAGATTGAGCCTAAAAATATTAATGTTGCCTTGCAGGAACCTGGATGGGTCGATGCAATGCATGAAGAACTCAATCAGTTCGAACAGCTTGGAGTATGGAAACTATAGAAGCTACCCCAAGGAAAAAAGGCCCTTGGCACACGATGGTTATTTCGTAACAAGCAAGATGATTCGGGTGTAATCGTCAGAAATAAGGCCAGATTAGTTGTCCAAGGTTTCAGTCAGGTTGAAGGTCTAGATTATGATGAAGTGTATGCCCCAGTAGCTCGTCTAGAAGCCATTCGTATCTTCTTGGCATACGCATCCTTTATGGGATTTACGGTCTATCAAATGGATGTTAAGACGGCATTTCTGTATGGAAAAGTCAAGGAAGAAATCTATGTCGCTCAACCGCCGGGCTTCGTTGATAAAGAAAAGGAAGGGTATGCTTACAAGTTAGACAAGGCTTTGTATGGTTTGCATCAAGCACCTCGTGCATCGTATGCGACTCTAACAGAACATTTGCTCGCTCATGGATACACTCGAGGAATGATCGATCAGACATTATTCATCAAGCGTGTTGACAAGGATATTATTCTTGTACAAATATACGTTGACGACATCATTTTCGGGTCGACCAATGATGATCTTTGCAGGGATTTTGAAGAAGTCATGAAGAAAAAATTTGAAATGAGCTCCTTAGGAGAGATGACGATGTTTTTGGGTCTGCAAGTCCGTCAAAACAATCAAGGAATACTTATTCATCAAAGTAAATACGTAACTGACGTCCTTGCTAAGTTCAGCATGACAGTCTCAAAGCCGAGTGAGTCCCCAATTGCAGAAAGACCATTGCTAACTGAGGATCCAGAAGGAAGTCCTATCAACCAGACACTGTATCGCTCAATGATAGGGTCACTAATGTATCTGACTGCCAGTCGGCCAGACATTCTGTACGCCGTGTGTCAGTGTGGTCGTTATCAGGCTAATCCTAAACTCATTCACTTAACTACTGTTAAAAGAATCTTCAGATATTTGAAGGGAGCTCCCAAACTCGGACTCTGGTATCCCAGAGATTCGAACTTTGATCTGTTTGCCTTTTCAGATAGCAATTTTGGAGGAGCTGACAGGGATAGGAAGTCCACATCAGCTGGATGTCAGTTCTTGGGAGAAAGGCTCATATCTTGGCAATGCAAGAAGCAGTAGACAGTATCTCTTTCCACAGCGGAAGCAGAATACGTTGCAGCATCTGCATGCTGCTCCCGAGTTCTCTGGATGCAGCATGAATTGGAAGACTACGGTTTGACTTATCTTTACACAACCATTTATTGTGACAACGATGCCGCCATCCAGATCACTAAAAACCCTGTTTTTCACTCCAAAACCAAGCACATTGACATTAAAATTCATTTCATAAGAGATTGTTTTGACAGAGGTCTCATTAAACTTGAACATATCCATACTGATGCTAACATAGCGGATCTTTTTACCAAACCTGTCAGCATCTCTAGGTTCAATGTGCTTGTAGACCTCTTGAAAATGATTCGCTTCACCGACAGAGCAAAAAAAAACCCTTTGTAAATAATAATAAGGGTTTTTTTATGTGTTTCCATCTGGTAAATTTGGGCATAAAGTACGTTACTTTTGCACAAATTTAGGGGGAGAAAAGTTGCTGGGAAATGAAATGAATTTTCGTGTTAAAGAACTTGATTAACACACGTAAGGCTTCAATGTTAAACAGGTTCGGCTCCACTGCGATGTGTTGATAGGTCCGCCGCTCGAAAAGAAAAAGAAGCAAAAGTGATATAAACATAATGGACTAGACATCTCGTGGGTAACAGACCAACGGTGTATGATTTCATGGTCTTAAATCCTGCGTTGATAGATAGCCAACATCTGAAGTTTCGGGTCTTTATGCTGATGTTTCATCCGGGATATCAGGGTTGTCCCTCTGCTGTACGAAAGTACTGACCTGGACACAGTCAGGATATCCTGCTAAAAAGAGCCCTTGTCAGATCTTCCTTGGTCTCTCTGCTGTACGGAAGTACTGACCTGTTCACCAGGAAGTCTGACATTAAAAAAAAGGGCCATCGTCAGATCTTCCTTGGTCTCTCTGCTGTACGGAAGTACTGACCTGTTCACCAGGAAGTCTGGCGTTGAATAATAAATTAAAATAAAAGGATGATCTCAGTATACTCACCTACTACGATGAGCAGTTGCGCTCACCTTGATCGCGGGGGTATACCTTGGAATGAGTCACACAGATGTCTCAGTATAAATCTACCTAAAAGCGTATCACAAAGCAAAATTTGAAGTTTGAGCGGTGGATTTAAAAGGACAAACATATCAACAATTGCGTGGACCAGCCTAAGTAAACGAAGAGCTGAAAAGTGTTCCTTAATCAGCTCAAGAACGATTTGATCCCGTGACAATCTTCCCAAAAGTATCCTTGCGTTGGTGACTTGTGCATATTATTATAGTTAATTTTATTATTATTTTTATTTTTTAATTTTTTAACTGCTGCTCAGTGAGGTGTTGCGTTGATTTTAAAAGGGGGTGTTTTGCTATTCTTGAAAAGGTTAAATAAAATAATATTAAAATGGATAAGTCTGGATGGCCCACTGGTCGAAATGGGTCCATCATTACGAACAATCCGAAATGGGTCTGGCCCAAAAACATTCCGGAGTATTTAATGTGGAAAAGGACAAGAATCCGCATTCTCATTGCGTATCATTATGGATTCATCTGAATTCTCTCTCAAGGATCTTCATTTCGGATTGATTACGGACTGATTACGGATATTAGGTACTGCATTCCGGATCATCATTTGGCATTACAGATGATTCCGGATCATTCCGGACAAGGAATCAATCATCATGGATGATTCCGAATGATTCCGGACTAAGACGGTTCATTACAGACGACTTCGGACGGATTTCCATTCCGGGTGAAGAAGCTCATTCGAAATGAACCCCAATTTGTGACCCCTTTGACTATTTGACCTGCTTGTCTGAACCTATTGGACTGTTTTTTGGACTGTTCACTTGAAAAGGGTTACTTATGTTTGATTTTTCAACGAATTAACTTTGTCAACGCGTCGTTAACTCAAATTATGAGTAACACCTTCAATATCATCTAACGGCTATTTGTGAAGTGCAGAAAATGGCAGGTGCAATGTTGAAAGAAGGAAATCAACGGCAATTGGAGGTGAACGTATTCCACAATCAAGCAGGCTATCTATCAAATCCTCCAGCAGATCAAGTAGAGTTATTTGGATCACTTATCAGGGGTCTGAACAACTGTCCTCTTACACACGCTTTAAGAACAAACCCGGTGATCTGCAGCAACTGCATCAACACTTTCTGGAATATTGCAAAGATCGAAAGGCAAGGTGCAGGTTTCATCGAAGCTACTGTTCAGAAGACAAAGATCATCTTATCTGAAGCCATAATTCGAGAAGTATTAAGACTAGGAGATCAGCCGGATCATCCTACGTTGTACGATCAAGCCCGAGTTCAAACTGCTTTAAGAAGAATGGGCTATGAAGGGAAATATCCTACTGTGCTGAAGAAGCTATTTCCATCTTACTAGAGACTATTAGTTCATTTTTTCCTCCAGTGTATTGCTGAAAACAAGGGTGGATGGGATCAATTAAACAAAACGCAGACTTCAGCAGTTGTTGCACTTGTGAATGAATGGGACTACAACTTCTCAACATTCATCTTTGATAACATGAAAAAGATGCTGGAAGATCCAAAGAAGAAGATATTCATGTTATACCCAAGGTTCATACAGATGATTCTTGATGAGAAATACCCAGCATTGGTCAAGGGGCCAAACTTCATCAACTTGAAGCCGATGGGGCCAGGATGCTTTGAGAATGCATGCAGAAACAAACGAACCAAATATCAAAATTTTGAAGGACTATATGCTCTTGAGAAACATGGGAGGTTTGCTGATAATGTTCAAGGAGCTCACGTTGCACCAGCTCCTCCTGTCATTCATGCTGCTCCAGTTCCGCCTCCAGTAAATGCACAAATAGCGGAAGAGCATGATGTGCAATTGTTGCAACAAGCACAACAGGCAGGTAATGATGAAGAAGAGGTTCTGGAGGTTGATACTGAATCTGACACAGACTCTAGTGAAGAGACAGATTTCGAAGGTGAAGCAGAGATAGTGACATCTGACGAAGAAGAGGATACTGTTTGCGAGCATGTGCCAATGACCGCTGATAATCTTGCAGCTTTGATTCGTAGTTTACAGGGTGGTGATGGAGACCCTCCATCCATTTCCGCTCCTGATATTCAAGAAACAGCTGATGCGAATGAAGAACCAGCTCAAATGAAGCAGAAGACCGACAATGCACCTGATAACACTCCTTCTGGGCCCGCGACTACCTCTGAGCCCACTCATACAGTTGACCCTCAACCTGATCCACAATCTACTGATGCATCAAAGAAAACAGACCTGGAGGACACAGACTTGTACAATTTCAACTTCGACTTCGAATCCACCCCCTCTCAGCCAGGCAGTTCAAGTGGTGGTGTTCAGTTTGAAGCAGGAAGCTCAAGCGGGGCTCGTTTAACTGAGCATGATGAAGCTGCATTCCGATATGCAAGTGAGAAGAGACAAGTCTATGAAAGCGACAGTGATGAAGAAGAGTATGTTAAAAGATTGAAAAGGAGTGTAGTGATATTGGAGCAAGATGGAGAACTGAAAAGTGCTCAGATTGTTTCTCTACAACAAGACGCTGCATTAAAAGAAGCCCAAATCTCCTCTCTACAATCCCAGCTCACAAGTAGAGATCTTACTATAGATCAATTACAAGGGGATGTAGGGATGCTGATGTCAACTGTCTATGATCTTAAAGCGAAGCTTGAATAGAAGTTCGGAAATGAATTTGTTGATAAAGAGGATGAGCAGTTTTATGTTGGAAGGCCTGAGCAGACACAAGAACAAAGAGCGGCAGCTCATGCAGCAGCTGAAGCTGAACGAGTAGCTGCCTTAGAAGCTTATCTGGCAGCAAAACCAAAGAAGTTGAGCAGCAAGACCAAAAAGAGACGAGAACGAAGACAGTTAGAGAAAGAGCAGGAGAAGCAAAGAAAGAAACAACTGCTGGTTATGAAGAATCAAGACATGAATCCTCTAGATGAAAACTTTCAGCTAAAAGATCCCACGACAAGGCCTGACAGACTTGTGATGGAACTTGGATCTACTTATTACGATGAAGTGGGAAACAAATCAGATGTGGCATGTTGGAGATATGAGCCAGAAAAAAGGATGTGGTTGATTACCCGAAAGAGTGGGCACAGGGAATATTATGACGATGAAAGCCAATTCAAATCCTGGACTCAAATTGATCTGAAGTCCCTGTTACGAGCTCCTTATTATGATCCCGATCTAAGCAAGAGAGGCGCAGGTTGGGCATTTCGCTCACGTCTTGAATAGGAGGTGAGAACGAACTTTAAGACCATGAAGACTGCTGAACCGACAGTAAGACGACATCCTGGTGTTCGTGACTCCTTTACCAGGAGGACTGTAAAATCAATCATCTGGCCTCCCACTGACAAAGCAAAGATCATTCCACTCTCTAGAAAGTTTGAGAAAGGCATACTGAAGAAGTTCAAGTTTTGGGCTTATGATCCTGTTATGGCAGAGGCAGTTATAGTTACTGAAGAACAGTCGATCAGGCTTCCAAACTCTTACGACCTGATGAGCTTTCATGAAGAAGACATCATGGTTCTCACGCAACATCAAATCAGAACCAATGAGAAATATGAAGAATGTGCAAAATCATGGACAAGTGTTGTTGCTAACATCTTGAAGAATTTTCTCTTTGTTGATCCTCCAACAGGTCCTCGCGATCCAGCTGTCTGATGCATCTGCTCATCCAATAAACCTAGGGGGAGATTGTTGGGCCCTTTAAGGTTTATGGATAAGCTTATAGGTGGATTAATGGGTATTGTGGGTTAATTATGGGTTTTGGGCCTAATAGTGTAGTTATGGGCCTAGGGTTTAGGGAGCACACTCCCTAATCCCTTTCTATAAATAGTAAATGATGTAATAGGTGCATGGTTGGTAACTTTGAAAAATCTTGTATTGGACAATCATTGTATGCAAGATTAGTGAAGCTTTTTGAATATCAATCATCCTACTTTTCATCTTTTTTCTTTTACAACTTGTTTGTGTGATTCCGCCACCTTACGAGTTGTGCGATATCATTGTGATCTCGGTTTCGGGACTTACAATCGATAACACGTAAAATCGGAGATTGCGGCTTGAAAATAATAGAATACCCTGGTTTTGAGGCGTTGACTGCCCAAAGTGATTCAACTATTCCCAACAAGTCCGAGTACACGCTTTGGCCTTATAGACTATGCTCCCTCACCGCTTCGCGGTGAATGACATTCATCCCTTTTAGCTACTACATGACTCGAGTCATTGGAACAGTCGAGACTTTGGTGAGAGTTTTGTAAATCACTTTTGAGAGTGGAACGTGTCATAAAGATGCGGGTTTCACCCCTAACTTAACAACTTTGTTCCTGCTGAGGTGGCTCTCACCGAATAAATTTGGGAGTTCCACGAGATAGAGAGTGGGAGATTTCCGTCGAGGTAAGGATTTCACTCCTGTCTCAACGAAGAGTTCTTGTGCTGAGGGTGAAATACGTATAGAGTGAGCGATTTCATCGAGACTTCCCGGTTTTCACACCTAGTCTCGACTTAATCGTTTGATTGTGTTGTGTTGGCCTTAGGAAAGGCATACGTAGTTGCCTTAGGAAAGGCATTTCAGCGTCTTAGAATGTGCTGGCATACGTCGTACGAAGTGTACAACTCGGGCAATGTGACCTACTTCATACGAGATGTTTCACTCGAGCGAAGTAACTTACTTTGTGCGAGTTGTTCCAATTCATACCGGTATCCCTAGTTTTGCGTAAGAGATAGAATTCACACAAAATGGTCTCGTTTGGTACTTAGACTATAGACTAGGTCAATTCTATGAAATCAACTCGGACTAGGTCGAGTCAAACCTAATTCCCTATAGTTATGGCTCTGATATCAATCTGTCACACCCCAACCGATGGTGGAATCATCGGGGCGTGGCACTGAGCGAAACAGATTGTCCAAGAGAATCCATAACAACTATTAATGACGATATATTTAACGTTCATGTCCCATACCATAAACATATAAAGTAAAAACAGTTATTACAGATAGAGTTTCTCAAAAACAATAAACTGTTCCGACAACTCAGATTTTATGTTGTGTTTCTAGACCTCCTACTTGATTCACCAAAGCATAGCAGACAAAGCATCCTTATCAACCTGTCACATACGTTAAAATAAATTCAATACACAGAGTGTAATGGTGAGTACATAATTTTTCATAGTATAATAGTATAGAAAGCGTTAACGCATAACCAGCATGTATCACGTAGGATTGCGAAGCAAGTAAGCTATCGACACATATACTATCAATTCCATTGACTGCGAGTTGTAGAATGCGCGGCACATATTCACCATTGTGAACACGTGAAGTAAATAACCTTAACAACCCCTGAATAAACAGGTGTTGAGTCCAAACTATAGTACTATCGTTGCTAAGGCAGGCAGACAGTAAACAATGTGTAAACATAACATACAAGCATTCATCGAATCACGTATAACATGCGAAAGCGATTAGCGTTTGGAAAGCGTTTAGTATAGTGTGCGTTGTGTTTTGATATAGAAACGTATGTAACACCCAAAAGTGTGTTAAGTGAAAAAGGGTTCTAGTATACTCACTGTATGTGTTTAGTAAATAAACAAAGTCTTGGATTGAAAGGAGTGCGTGGGAGATTAGCCTGATCACAGAACGATAGCGTAAGCGTTGAACAGCATGTAAACGGTGTGTTAGGTGAGTTGAGCGATCGGATGATGAGTCGATCGGATGATGAGTCGATCGGATGGATGGTCATCCGGATGGATGACCATTCGATCGGTTGGTCATTCGATTGGGGAAATGTGTTTGTGGAACTTTTGAAGTTTCCGTTGTAGTATAATTCAAGTCATTTGATCGGATGGTTATCCGGACGGATGGCCATTCGATCGGATGGTTATTCGATTGAAGTGTGAAGTTTTGCAAAATTGTCTAAGTGTTGATCTTATAAAGGACAAGCCACCTGGTCGGATAGTCATTCGATCGGATAGTCATCCGATCGGATAGTCATCCGATCGGATGACTATTCGATTGAACGACCTGTTGTTTTGGAAAATCGTGACATTTTCCAAGTTAAAAGTTTGGAATTTAACAGAGACGGCGTGATGACGTATCAAACAACGGAAACTGTACCAAGTGCAACTCAGTCAATCGCATGGGAATCACCCCATTCGATCAGACTCAACTATTCGAGATGAAATTTCATGTTCAACCCGTGAATCGGTCGTCTCCTCGGTAGAAACCCATTCTCAGCCCGGTTCTCTACTAGGGAATGAGTAGAGAGCCTGAACGAGTCCAGATTCTAACGATTTTGAGTAAAAAGTGGAGAATGTTGAAGAAAAGTTTGAATCTAGTTGAAAAGTGTTTAGATCTAGTCGAGTTTTGTGTAAAATCGTGTGGAAATCCTTTAGATCTGAACTGTTCTTGGTGAGATGAGGTCACACTTCAGTGTTCATAAGAATCCCGAGGTGACGTCACTCTAAAACAACCCAAATCAGGTGATTTCACAGTGAAAATGTAAGATTTGATGGAGAAGATGATGAGAAAGTCTATATTAATGATGGAAGTACAAGATTTAGAGTGAAAACTTAGAAGAATCGCGAGGAATCTAGAGAAAAGTGCTTGAGACGAGCTGGAACGGATAGGGCTGTCACCTTAGTGAATAGTTGATGTGACAGGGGGTATTTATAGGTGAGAGGAGAAGTGAGGTGGTGCACAAAGTGGGTCGGATGGCCAGTCGATCGGATGGTCATCCGATTAGATGGTTATCCGGTCGGATGGCCATTCAATCGAAGGGTCATTTGATCCGACGGCTTGTGCGAGTTGGTTTTCCGACTTTTGTTTATTTCGTTGAGCGCGGGGTTGCATTTAATCGAGTTGCAAGTAAGCGTTTTATCATACAAGCATTGCGTTGATAATCACATAATATTTAAACAACTAAAAGACATAAAAGTAAATCTGTGTTTCGGTTCTGCATTGCGTTTGTGTTGAGTTTTGTGTTGCGATAGCGTTTGCGAGTTATCCATCATACATAAAGTAAACACACACAAATAATCAAGTAAGGCACACACACAAATAATCATAAGTAATTATTCAACCAATCCGCGGTTAAGTTTGCGTTGCGATGAGAGTTGAGATAAACGTTGTGATAACCAGCGTTTAAATGCGTTTTAATAAGCGATGTAATATGCATTTAGAATATGTAATATAGTTTTAAATATCGTTGACCCATAGCGATTATCGAAATCTCGAAAGTACAAAGCAATAATTAAGCAAGAAAAGTCAGATCTGAGTAACAACATGACTTTGACTTTGACTTTGACTTGTACCTTGACTTGTACGGAAAGTCGGGTTGTTACAAAGCCGTCCTTGGTTAAAAAGGAAATTTTCTCTTTTTTCAAGCGTAAATTCGTTGATCGATTTAAAGAGCTTCCTCGTCTGATTTGTCCCAACATAAACCGGATTTCGGAGGCCGATGCTTTGGATTTGGAGGCTTGTTTTTCGAGAAAGGAGATAAAAGAAGCAGTTTTTAAATGCGGTGATGATAGGGCCCCGGGCACTGATGGTTTTAATTTTCGGTTTATTAAGCGCTTTTGGAATCTTTTAGAGGAGGATTTTTCAAAATTATGTGTGCTTTCTATGATTCTGGTGAGATTAGCATGGGATGCGGTTCCTCGTTTAATGCCCTTATCCCAAAAGTCAAGGACCCGCTCGATCTGAAGGATTATCGGCCTATTAGTCTGGTGGGTATTATAAACAAAGTTATTTCTAAAATTCTAGCCAATAGGCTTAAAAGGGTGCTGGATTCGGTTATCTCGTTTTCTCAATCTGCCTTTCTCCGTGGAAGATATATTTTGGATGGGCCGATCATTGTCAATGAAATTCATAATTGGATCGAGAAAAACAATAAAAAGGTGTTTATTCTTAAGATTGACTTTGATAAAGCATATGATAATATAAACTGGAATTTCATCATTGACATTCTGGTTCAAATGGGTTTTCCTAATAGATGGTGCAGGTGGATCAAGGGGTTATCTCTTCAGCTAGGGCGTCTCTTTTGGTCAACGGTTCCCCTACTTTCGAATTCAAATGCGATAAAGGTATGCGCCAAGGAGATCCTATTTCTCCTTTTCTGTTTGTTATTGTTATGGAAGCTCTTTCGTGCATGATCATAAAGGTTGTTGAATTGGGTAGTTTGAAAGGTGTGGAGCTTCCAAATGACGGCCCTTCGGTCTCGCACCTCTTCTACGCTGACGAAGCTATTATTATTGGGGAGTGGAGTAGGAAGAAAATTGTAAACTTGGTTAGAATCCTCAAGTGCTTCCATGCTTGTTCGGGTCTCCAGATTAGTCTTAGTAAATCGAGCCTCTATGGGCTAGGGATGAGTTTTGAGGAGGTTGAAGAGATGGTTGAGCTCGTCGGCTGCAAGGCGGATATTTTTCCGTTTAAATATCTTGGCCTAAATGTTGGGGCCAATATGAATCGAATTAAAAATTGGAGACCGATTTATGATATTTTTGAAAAGCGCCTTTCTTTATGGAAAGCATCTTTTCTTTCTATTGGTGGTAGGCTCACGTTGATTCGGTCGTTTCTTGAATGTCTTCCCACGTATTATTTTTCTCTCTATCGGGCGCCTATTAAAGTGATTGAAGATTTGGAAGGTATTATTAGAAGATTCTTATGGGCTGGTTCGTCGAGCGATAAAAAAATCCACTAGGTTGCGTGGGATAGAGTTACTTCTCCGATTAAGATGGGAGGTCTGGGCCTTCATAAACTTAAAGATATTAATACAGCTCTGTTGGCTAAATGGGGATGGAGATTTAAAACGGAGAAGAACAATCTTTGGGCGGGAGTGGCTGGGAAGTGTTTCCGTTAAAAAAGACTCTTTGTGGGGTTTGGAGTAATATTGTGACGTCTCTCAATCGGCCTCTTTTTGACGGTTTCTCGATTTGCAATCTTTTTAAAGGCATGGTTGGAAAAGGTGATAACATTCTGTTTTGGAGGGATCCTTGGTTATTTGAAGTCCTGTTAAAAACCAAGTTCCCTTCTCTTTTTCAGCTTGAGTTGGTTAAGTCGTGTAGTGTCCGTGACAGAATTGAAGGAGACGGGTTATGGCTTTGGAAACACGACCCTACAACTTCATCTGAAAGGCTAGAATGGGACACCCTTGTTACGGCGCTTAGGGAGGTGAAGTTGTCTCATGGGGTAGATAAGTGGGTTTGGGTTGGTAGTGGCTCGGATTCTTTCTCAGTCGTGGCAGTGAAGAATCACATCGATTCAAAGAGAGATTATAGCAGTCGTTATGTGTTATGTGCTGGAGTGGTGTAAGTGGGTTACGCTCAAATGTAATATTTTGGTTTGGCATGCAGAAATGGATAGGATCCCGACTGTGGAAGCTTTGTCCAGGAGAGGAGTGGTGGTTGCGGACGAGATGTGCAGTTTTTGTGGTTCAGGCCCGGATTCGGTTTATCACATTTTTACGGCCTGTCCGCTGGCTTTGGCGCTGTGGGAAAAGATCACCCTTTGGTGTCGGGTTAGGAACTTTTTTTGTTTTTTCGGTCCATGATTTGTTAGAAATTCATGAACAAGGTGCTAAAAGGGTGTCGGAGAAAGTGGCACTGAAGGGTATCATCATTGCTTCTTGTTGCATATTATGGAAGGCCAGGAATGATCTCAGATTCAATGGTAATAGAAGAGGAGTCGAAGATATTTTTAGCGAAGTTAGATCGTCTAGTTTCTTTTGGTTTAAACATAGGGCTAAGAAGGGTTCGTTCGCTTGGGAGGATTGGTGTAAATTTGTTAATATGTAAGTTGTGTTGTTTGTTTTTTGCCGTCCCGGTCTTCGGGTTCGGTTTGTGTTAATGAATTCTCTTTTCAAAAAAAAAGATACGCGTCTCCATCAACACCTATCTTTATCATCCTCTACACCAACATGATTCCTTTCTTTTTCTCCACCTCCCATTTCCGCCCATCTACTGTTCGTTGGTCAAGTAGCGCTGACTATCACAGGCAATCAGCGACTGATGATGACTAATTGTTGACTGGTTTTGTTGGTGCATTCATCTGTCGTCTTCGTCTTATGTCGAGTCTCGGGTTCGTTGCGGGTTTGATCAAGCATGATGTAATCATATCAAATGATGACATCATAATGGTAACATAAATGTTGACATCATTAAACAACAACTCACGTAAAGAAGATTTGAAATGTCACAAGAAGACAAAACAGTATGCATGTGCATGTGAAATTGTATTGTATAATAGTTAGGGATTTCGCTGATTTGTACATGTTAGATTTCTCTTATATGTCAGTTGAAGATTTCGCTCATACGGCATGTCCTTAAGAGCGAAATCACAGCTTATATATATAGGGGTTCACATAAGCGAAATCATATATAGATCTTGTATACCGTACCGAACTACTGCTGGATTACTTCACGTTTATCAGTTAGAGCAAGTTCATGTATTCCGAGTCGAAACTCTGTTCGATTGTAGTTGTTACGTAATAAAACGTTGTTTAATTACGTCTTCGCGCACGATTACGGTTCGATTTAATGGATTCCGCACGCTAAATCGAATCTACCGCAGATCTAGTGATCGTTTACGATCCGATCCTGAACTCACAAGTGGTATCAGAGCTACGGATGCTCTGCGTGTAATCGTGTTTTGAATCGGACGAGTTTCGGTGTCTTTCGACGTGTTGTTCGTGTATGTCGGTTTGAATCGATTGATCTTCGGTGAAATCGATTGTATTTTGATTGATTAAGAAGTGTTTCAAACAAATTTCAATCTGATTCAGATAAGTTTTAGACTAATTCGATCGATTACGGACTGAGTTTTGATTGCTTTCAGTGAAAACTGTTTAAATTGGTTGTGTTCCAGTGAATATCGGACTGAATCGAGTGATTTTCGGTTAATTGTTGGTAAAAGTTTTGATTGTTTCGGACAGTTTTCATAGATAACAACGTGTTTCTGTTATGATACATCGAATTTAGATTTGAAGATGAGATCTGAATTCAAGAACTGATTTGATTAAATCTCAGTTTGATTCGGTTTGTTTTGGTTCCAGATTATACATTCCGAACAGTTTCACTTTGATTTCGAACAAGTTCAAACTGTGTATAAATGTGATGACTTGAATAGAACAGTTGAACGATTTGAACTGCAGATTGTTAATTAAAAAAAATTGTAGCAAATCTGATCTAGTTTAAAATGCAGTAATAGTTGTTGTTCGGACGGAAGCTTTGCCGAATTTCTCGTTGTCGTTTATGCTCGAAACCATAGAAAAAGATCTAGTTTTGATAAAGTAATTCAGGTTTGTTTTCATCGGAGACTGAAGTATTGAGTGATTGAATCTGGAACGAAGAAGGGTACAAAGGTCAATACAGAAATCTGCAGTTGAATGTGTTATATACGACACATGTGTTTAGTATAAAGGAAGGATTGCTGTTGCATTGAAAAGGAAACGAAGGTTTGCTGAGTGGTATAAGAAATCAAGGGGTCATTTGAGACACAAGGTTTTGGTTAGTAAGTAAAAAAATATAAATAAATAAAAAATTGACATACTGTGAATAAAAATAGTAATACAAAAGTCAAAATTTAAAATTGTCATTTGGGCCAAAGTGTTTGTAATATTGAATCGGGTTTATTTGGGTTGAGACTGAGTTGTAGATATTGGACTAAAAAGTAAAGTGGGCAAACAACATTTGGGGCCGAGAGTAAAAATTCAAAGAATTCGGTTAGGCCAATTTTATGAAACAACAGTTTAGGGTCTAGAGTTTTTAAGTAAATTGGGCCGCATATTGTTGTTGGACTCAAAAGTTGGTAGTGGACTTTGTGAGTTGGTTACATTTGGGCCGAGTTGTTTTACCAAGTTTGGGTTATTACAAGTTGTATTGTTTGGGTTTCAAGATTGAAAAAGGTTTGATTAGTGGGCTGCTAGCTTGTGGACTTCTTAGTTACAAACATTTTGTGGGCTTCGTGGAAGTTAAAATTTGTGAATTCTTTAAACACCAAAACATGGGTTCCGAGATTTATACCACACTGAACAAATTTGATGATTTTACAGGTATCAAGGGAGAGTCTACAGAGGAGTTGATTGAAAGGTATGTCAAGTTAGTTATGGAAATGGGGAGATTGGGAATAACAAAAACAAATGAGGAATGGAACAATAAATTGGCAGACGCATTGCCATATGAAGAGTGGAATACCTATTTGATGGGGCTAAAGAAGAAGACAAATTTTGATTATATGAACCTTAGTGGTTTCATCGAGAAGATTCAAGCTCAAGAACTTGAGTTTCAAAAGACTTGAAAATCGAAGTCTCATACAGGAGAGATGTGCTCGAATTGTGAAAAATCCAGATCAGACAATGTCAAACTCTTGAAAGATGTGGAGAGTTTGACATTAGAGAACAAAATATTAAAAGAAAATGAAAAAGAATTTCAAAATAAAATATCGTTTTTAGAAAATGAAAAATTGAAAAAGATTTTAAAAATCAAATAAAGATTTTAGAAGATGAGAAAGATATTTTTGGTAAAAATAATCTTGAAAAACAAATTGCAATAAATTCTCATCTTGCTAAAATCATTCAGCTTGAAAAAGAAGCTGAAAGTGATCGGAATAAAATTGCTGATTTAGAAAATAAATTGAAAGGTTTTGAGACTTCGTCATCAACATCAGATTATTCTTGTCCAAAACCAATCAATTCTATACCAATAAGTGACAATGTCACAAACTTTGACAAAGTCAAAGTTGAAGATTGTGATGAGAAAACTGATGATGAAATTGAGAAAAGAAAAATATTTTTGAAATTAAAAGAAAAATTTAAAGAAACCGTTTTACATTCGACTGAAATAGGTGAATGCTCAAAGCAAAAACCTATTAAGAAGAATGTAGAACAAAAACAAAATGTTAAAAATTTGAAAATTTTTCAAAACAACAATAAAAGCTCATCAGTTCTATCATCCAATCGCAATGAAAAATTACAAAAATTTGAAAATCAAAACTCACAAAAAGTTGGTAATAAGTGGTGCAGGTCGGACCACAGTGCTCAAAAGTCAAATCCAGTAATCAAGAAGAGGAAAGAGTATCACCAAGCCAAACAATGTTTTGATTTAAGCATTTGGACTGAACATGGTGATTGGTACGATAACAGAGTGTGTTACCGATGTGGTTATCAAGGACACATTGCTGTTAACTGCCAAGGTTGGAGTTATGAGACGAGGAGATGCTTTAACTGCAACATCAAAGGTCACATTGCCAAAGATTGCCCAATGAGATCAATTGAAAGATCGAGGGCTGTATCTCAGAAAAGGGTGATGAAGTCAGTCAAAGTCAAAGAAAAGCCCAATGAACTGAAAGTTTCAGAACAAAAAGTCAAAAAACCTAAAGTTCAAGAAAAGAAAGTGAAGCTTTCTCAGGGGCAGAAAGACAGACTGCGAAAGAAGAGGAAGAAGGCGAGAGAGTATCTGGAGAAGATTTTGTCCTCGGGTACAACAAATAAGAGTGCTGATGAATCGCTTCACTCGACAACAAAGTCAAGTAAACCGAATTCTTCAGATGCAAATCTGAGGACAAAAGAGGAGATAAAAAAGGTTGAAGTGGTTAGCGATGAATTTGTTTCTTCGGAAACAAAGGAGCTACGTGTTGGCGATGAATCTGGCTCATCAAAGTCAGACAAGCCACATTCAGGCAATGATTCTGGTTCCTTAAAGCCAGAAGAACCGGTAGTTGAGGTAAAATCTGAGAATTCAGGTTTAACAATGGATGATGCAAATTTTCCACCATTGTTGAACAAGAATTCAAAATCATCCAAGGACAGTCAGGCTTGGGTGAAACTATTCAAATAGAAAAACCTGACTTACCGGAGTTCCCAGGTTGGTAAGCGTGGAACATGAATCGGCACATTTCTTGAGAAATTTCACTCTGGTGATTTTTCGCCTTACAAGTGGTAAATCAGGGACATTAAATTGTACTTGATTTTCTACATGTGATTGTGGTGTTAAAATCGATAAATGTTAAATCTTACAAGTGGTTAAAGAAAACAATGTGATGAAGTGACCCCGAATCTACAAATGATTAGTAAACAAACTAATTTTTCCGGAAAAACCATTTTGATTAAAACAAACTTAAGTGTTTTGAAATCATAATGGGAAAATAGTTTGTTGTGAGGGGGAGTTCTGATTGTTTATGTCAGGTGGATGGAGAATTGAAGTGATTCTCATCAAGTTGTCAAGTTTGTACAGTTTGTTTCAAATTTTCCCAGAAAATCAAAATTGAGACATATTTTGATTTTAGGGGGAGAAAAATTTTAAAAAAAATTGAAAATTTGAAAATGCCAAAAACATTGAAAAATTCAAAAATGAGTTTTGTTGAGAACAAGAGGAAATGATAGTAAATCAGTGGACTATCACAGCATGCTAAAGAAATGAAATGCCAAATGTGATAAACGGTTTTACTAAAGATGTGACGGTAGGCTCAGCTAGACTAGTAGATTTGCGATAACGATACAAACTTAAATGAAAAAGCCTAGTTCTAGTGGGAAACATGGTCAAAAGCATAGTACTTAGTTTTGTCCTTCTTGATTGTGTGCCTACTCAGTAATCGCTGATTGTCGAAAGACATAAAACTGGTTAAGTTTGTGAACTTTCACAACTTTGCTGAAAAGTTGCTGTGATTGTGCATTTTATTTTGCAAAGATTTAAACTTGTTTTATTTCTTTATTTTGTTTAAGCATCGGACATCCTCTGCATATACGTGAGTATCGACCTGGATGTTGTTGCCTAAACGTTCTGCTTTATTTTCTTTGGTGTTTCGTTTAAGCTTTGGACCTCCTCTGCGTATACGGAAGTATCGACCTGGTGGTTAAAGCCTAAACAACTTCAACTTGTTTTATTTTCTTATTTTGTTTAAACATTGGACTTTCTCTGCGTATACGGAAGTATCGACCTGATTGTTAATGTACATTCTGCTTTGTTTTCGCACATATCATAGTTGATGAAAGTTTAAAGGCATTACTTGAGTTAGTGTATTGCATGATGAGGGGATATGCTGAGATCGTGGGGTCCATAAGAACTTAGTGCAAAATTAATATACCTTAACGTATCGGTAAGCATTTCGAAAGTTTTTAGATTGAGCTTAAGAGGACAATTATATCGTCAATCAACGTGAATCGTTTAGAACTTAAAACGATTAAAAGCTTAACGGTGCTTGTGATGTGTCTCAAAAACTGATATGATCCTCTTTCGCAAACTCACAAAAATATGCTTGTACATATTTCATTTCTGCATTTAATTTATGTTATTGCATTTATGTTTCATATTTTGAAAAATTCAAAAAGATTTTCGACAACTGATGTTGAAAAGCTGATATTCAAAATCTCAAAGGCTAAACAAGATGAACAATTGGTTTGGTTAAGATGATGAGAAGTTGGAAGATAATCCTCAGATGTTTAGATGATTCACTAATTTGAATCACAATATTGTGTGTTATATGTTTGAGAATTTTGAGTGAATTCTTTTAGAGTCAAGATTTTTTTCTTACTAGATGGTTGAGACGTGTAGGTTTTGATTCTTTGGCTACGAAAAGCAAGGCGTCGATCCCAAAAGCACGGAAGCTTAACGAAAGGGGGAGCCAAAAAATACGGAAAGCCAGGTGTCGATCCCAAAAGCACGGAAGCTTGACGAAAGGGGGAGCCTGAAGAGACTACCGAAAGGGGGATTCTGTTTGAGCAAGAGGGAGTCTATGTTTGCTGAAAACGTTAAATCTTAAAGAAGAGTCTGTTAGAGAAAGAGAGTTTGAAGATACAGGATAGAGCCAGAGATTCTGAAAGAGAATTGGAGATAGGATAAAGCCAGATAGAGATCCTGAAGGAAGCCCAAAGACTGATAAAGACTGAAGATTGAGAATACTCGATACTTAAGACTCGTCAACATCTGAGGGGGAGTCTGTTGGTTCATTCATCTGTCGTCTTCGTCTAATGTCGAGTCTCGGGTTCGTTGCGGGTTTGATCAAGCATGATGTCATCATATCAAATGATGACATCATAATGGTAACATAAATGTTGACATCATCAAACAACAACTCACGTAAAGAAGATTTGAAATGTCACAAGAAGACAAAACAGTATGCATGTGCATGTGAAATTGTATTGTATAATAGTTAGGGATTTCGCTCATTTGAACATGTTAGATTTCGCTTATATGTCAGTTGAAGATTTCGCTCATACGGCATGTCCTTAAGAGCGAAATCACAGCTTATATATATAGGGGTTCACATAAGCGAAATCATATATAGATCTTGTATACCGTACCGAACTACTGCTGGATTACTTCACGTTTATCAGTTAGAGCAAGTTCATGTATTCCGAGTCGAAACTCTGTTCGATTGTAGTTGTTACGTAATAAAACGTTGTTTAATTACGTCTTCGCGCACGATTACGGTTCGATTTAATGGATTCCGCACGCTAAATCGAATCTACCGCAGATCTAGTGATCGTTTACGATCCGATCCTGAACTCACAGGTTTTGGTCGTCAATCTCCCGCCGTAAGCTTCGCCGTCAACAGTTGAGATTTCAGGATTACGCGACATAGAGAGGAGTGAGACAGAGCACATCGGTGTCATTGGTCGTTCCTTCCCTACGACAATGGCGGTGATCAGGGATGGCGACTGTACTGTTTGCGGTGGTGCCTCTCAGAC
The DNA here is from genome assembly GCA_030545235.1 of Helianthus tuberosus. Taxonomy (NCBI): domain Eukaryota; kingdom Viridiplantae; phylum Streptophyta; class Magnoliopsida; order Asterales; family Asteraceae; genus Helianthus; species Helianthus tuberosus. Next base: position 2,097,166 of record JARYGA010051848.1, on the reverse strand, counting down.
GACAACGACTGTTAAACAGACCAATTTATTTGTGGTTTCAGAAACTAAGTCAGACCAATTTATTAACTCATTTGGAGACTTGAAGACTTAATGTCAGATAATCAGTTTCAAGATTGCCAGGTTGTGTCTATAATCTAATTAATAACTCGTTTATTATTCATTCGTGGTTTCAGAAACTAAGTCAGACCAATTTATTTTTGTTTTAGTAAGTTTGGGGGAACTAAATTCAAGAACTGCTACTTGCAGGTAAGCTAGATATGTGTTAATTAGCGAATCCCCTTTTGGTCTGAAGTTTTTTCTCAATCTGTTGTTATGATGTATTTAAACTTCCATTTTGTTGTTTGTTGTTTGATTCATAACAGTCACTAAGTTTGAGTTTCTCTGTTTTAATTCGTTTGTAATAGTCTATTGTTTTTTGATTCTTGACACCCAATACATTTTAATTTTTGTCCTTAAATTGACAGTTTTGATCTCTTTGTAGAAGGATTGTGTTTCACCTAGCAAGGAAGTCGTTAACCTAGCTTAGTACCGGTGGAGACAACGGAAGTTTTTGGCTCCAAATGCTTAACCATGTTACGATGACATCCAAAGTGACGAACGCTAATTAGCAGCCCGTCGGGTTGGAAAGCTCTGGGGGTGGGTTTCGGGCAGAGAAGAGACGTAGCGAAGATGAAAAAGGGTTGGATCCGGAATTTATTTTTGGGATTACTTCAAGGAGATATGTAAGAGTTTCATAAAAGGTGTGTCTAGGTTGTGAAGATGAGAAGTTGTAGGTATGTAAGATTCACAAAAGTTTTGGCCCGGAGGCGTGTTATGTTCTCAATGATGCCTGATACAAGGTAAACGTTATACATGCTACTTTGTTATGCTCTCATATGAATAGGGTCAGATGTTTGTGTTAGGATCGAAGGCTCTCGTGATTGTGCTTGTTTGTATAAATTGAACAAATCAATCAGAAATGAATCAGAGTATGAGTGCAGCAGAAATGAAACAAACTTTGTAAGCACAATCGAAGGAGGATATAATTTGATAAACATTTGCTTTTCATAGATTCGAAAGATTACAATTCAAAGCAAAAGATTACAATGCAAACTTACAAATTAAACTCCCCCTCAGCCAGATACCCCAAGGTTGGTTATACAAGATGAAAGGATCGAATTGAGGAGAAGAACTCACTCAAAAAGATCAAATGTAACAGTACATAGTACTGCTCCATTTATAGACAAGCCAAACCGCTGAGGTATCTCAGCTGACGTCACCATGAAAGCGACGTCTAACAGCCTAACAACCTGTAACAATTGTTCCTATACAAACACTGCTAAACTTAACCACTGATTATACATAAGACAAGTAATACACTAAACTACTGCTATCTTCTTCCATCAGAGCTTTCATAAAAGTTGATCAGTCTTTGAGTGAGCAGTGCTTTGTCATCAGTAGATAGAACCATCAGTGTTTACTTCTTCAGAGCTTTGTCAGCAGTTAAGAGGGCAGCAGCAGTTGTGTACGGACAGTGGATAGAGGGCCATCAGGTGTTATAATCACTTTCAAGGGGAAAGTCTAGTGTAATCAGCTGTTTATTAAGAATCCACTGTTGTGCTCAGGTTTTGGCTTTCATTATCTGTTCCTTTGGTAGGGTTCAATCCCAACAATCTCCCCCTGGAACAGATAATGCCAAAACTCTTCATTATTCTGGATCTTTATTCCTCATCAGAAGTTCACTAGCTTGTCTCTTAAATTCTTCTTCAAAATTTTTGGAACTTAAGTCATCCTCATCCCTGCACAGTGTAAGTTCAAGGAGATCCTGCAAATCTTCAACACTAAGGCCAGTGCTTCTTTCCTTGATATGTACTTCACTTCGCCATTGGATCTGACTAGAGTCAATACGTGGGTCTTTTGATTAGAGAGCCACTTTAGTATTTTTAATCCCAATGGGTTTCTTGGGAGAGATTTATTTACTGATGAGCTTGGAGATTTTGGCCTTGAGAAAAATTGTAAAGCAGTATCCTGAACTTCAGACATTCGTTTAAAGGCCTCTTCTATGACTTCATTTGCTGCAGCTATGTCTTCTGCAGCTTCTTGTTCAATCAGCTCTTGTCCTGTTCTTTGTTCAAGTTCAGTATCTGAGATATCTGCTGCAGGTTTGATTAATACCTTTTTGACAAGGTTTTGAAGGCTCACTGAGCTCTCTTCTTTTAGACCCATTTTCTTGATGGCATCTGTGAAGTACTCAGCTTCCTTTTCCTTTTCTTCTTCACTAGTCAGCTGTTTTCCCTTTTCTTGGTTTTTCACAAGGCTCGGGTTTACTGTTGATGTGATCAGTGTTTTAAGAGCATGAAGCTGCTGTTCTAGCTTTTTATAGTCAGGCTTCTTAGAAGTGTCTGAGACTGTTATCCTTCTATTCTTCAGCCTTTCATAAGCTTCATCGGTATACTGCTTTGTCCATTTTGCTATGGCTTCAGCAGTATCCACCTTGGCATCTATCAGTTCCTGTTTTTTCTTTTTGTACTCGGATGTAAGATCAACAATGAGCTTTTTATATTTGTTCCAATTCGGAGCTGTCTTCTTCCTTTTTGGATCATTTTTAATCCTTTCAATTCTGTTTGCTTCATGCTTTAAGGCAACCATTGGCCATTCTTCAAATTGGTGTTCTTCAGCTTGATAGAATTTTTCTTTCATGATGTATGCAAGATAACTTTTTCTCATTTCTTTTCGTTGATCTGCTTTTTCTTTGCTCAAATCTTGTGCATAGTTTTCCATCAGCTTGACTTTTGTGAGGAAAAAATCCAATTTTTCAGAAATGGCATCATCACCTTGATCTTTGCATTCGAGTTTAGCTCTAATCTTTGCTTGTCTTGCTTTCATTTCGAGATATTCATCCATGTCTTCTGGGACTACGAAGCCTATAAGAGAAGGAAATCTTCTTTTTGAAGGATCATCCTCGGTGTAAAATTGTTTCATGTTGGTGCAGTTGTCTGTCGACTTCATCTTGGTTCGAGTCTTAGATTAGAACTGATTGATTAGGGCTTGTTATATGAAAGAATGTAATGATTTAGTGTGTCTTAGTGATGATTTCGCTTCAAGGGACATTTATCAGAGATTTCGCTTCAAGCAAGTTCAAGCGAAATCTACATGACATGATTTCGCTTGAACAGTGCTCAAGCGAAACCTCAATGCTTATAAATACCCTGAAGCCTGAAGCGTAATCAGAAGGTAAGAGTTCAGTTCATTTGTTAGTTTCCGACACAGAGGTGCTGTCGAGGTGTCTCCAAGGCTGTAATCTTCAAAGATCATTACAAGAGACAGTAAATAGTATTTCTGGTGTTTTACAAGCTAAACAAAGACAGAATCAATGAATTCCGCCTCTGATTCTGTCTAAGCACTCTTCTGATCGACTCGTTAGGTCGTTTCACGATCCTACATGTGGTATCAGAGCTCAGGAGGAAGAGTTCTTACTGTTTAGCTTGTTTTCGCTGGAAAATTCTGACTTCTACACCTTCTTTTAAAAATTAATCAAGTTTTCATGGTTAAAATGGACTGATTTTCGTATATAGTGTGCGAAACTTTGAATTAACAAATCCTTGAAAGATTCAGACCTAAATTCGACCTAGAACTTGATCAATTTTGCAAAAATCAGATCGACGTGATGATGTCAGCATGATTCAAGCGAAACTGGGAGGTTGATTTCGCTTGAAATCTAGGTTTCGCTTGAGGAATTGATTAGTTTCTGTTTGATTTCGCTTCAGTGAAAAATTTCGCTTGAAATTGTGCTGAGTTCAAGCGAAATTGTGTATTTGTAGATTTCGCTTCAAAGAATTCCAGGTAGATTTGTATTTCAAGCGAAATCATAGTTTTCGCTTGAAAGGGTTTCACTTGAACTGATACTGTAGTTAATCTTTTGATTTTGTTTGAAGTTTGTTGGCAGGTATTTCGCTTGAAGGTTATTGAGTAAATATTGTTTTGGAAATATGGCAAACTTGTTTGATGAAAAAGAGAATGATTTTATTGAAAGGTTAAATAGATATAGTTGTTATCAAATGAGTACATATGAACAAGATGATAAGAAGATTTGGACTCTTAGACTTGAAAGATTTGCATGCCAAAAGAATGAGACTGTGAAAGAAATGGAAAGGAGATTTGATTACATGATGGACAAGTTAAAATTGTTTGGGATCAAATTGACAAATACTGAAAAGATATCAAAGCTTGCAGATGCTTTACCTGCCGAATGGGATGATGTTTTAAAGATATTAAAACAAGAACCTAAATTTTCAAAATTACATCCATCTGATTTCATCAATAAACTTCAAAAGTATAGTTTTGAAAATTCTGATAAGAAGAAATTATTGATGAATAAAATCAAAGAGAATCTAGATAAATTGAATCTGGGAAATCTAGATAAAATCAATTTGGATGTAATCACTGAAATTGATAGGAGAATATGTGTGTGTTTTGCTGCACAACAGAACATGAAATATGATTTTAAAAGGGGATGTTATATTAATACAAATTTAAATCCTCTTGATTTTGTAAAAATTGTTTGTGCAGGAACATACAAGATTGAGACAATGGAAGTTCAAAAGAATGAAGAATCTGTGAAGCTTGGATCTTCAAGTTCAGAATCAGTGTGCTCCAAATGTGACAATTTTAAGATTGACAATGACAAACTCTTGAAAGATGCGGAAAGTTTGACACTGGAAGTCGAGAAGTTGAGAAATGAGAAGCAAGCTGATGATAAGCAGATTCTTATTCTGAAAGAAAATTGTGAGAAGTTGAAAACTGAAAATGACAAACTGTTGGGTAATTTGAACAGTTTGACATCAGAAAACAAAGTTTTTAAAGAAAAAGAAAAAGAGTTTGAAAGTAAACAGAAATTTTCAGAAGATGAAGATTTCTGGATCAAGCTTGAGAACAAAAATCTAAAAGCAAATGAAACAAAATTTCAAGAACAGATAAAAGTTTTGGAAAATGAAAAGTCTGTTCTTGAAAACATGAAAAATGAGAATGAGAAATCAATCAAGTCTCATCTTGAAAGAATCTCTCAGCTTGAAAACGAAGCTGAGAATTCGAGAATCAAGATTGATGAACTTGAAAAGAAATTGAAAGGTTTTGTGACTTCATCTGAGTTCCCCTGTCCAAAACCAATCAATTCCGTTCCAATAAGTGACAATGTCACAAACTTTGACAATGTCAAAGTTGAAGATTGCGATGAAAAATCTGATGTTGAAAAAGTAAAAATTGACAAAAAGAATTTATCTTTGAAGTTAAATGAAAAATTTTAAAAAACTGTTCCACAACCAACCGAAAAGGGAGAATGCTCTAAGCAAAAACCTTTGAAGAAGAAAGTGGAACAGAAACAAAAAATTAAAAATGTGAAAAATGTTAAAAAAGAAAATAAAAGTTCATCAGATCAATCATCCAATCGCAATCAAAAACCACAAAAAGTAAAAAATGAAAATTCAAAAATAGTTGGTGAAAAGTGGTGCAGGACGGGCCACAGCGCTTCAAAGCCAAATCAAGCTTACAGGAGGAGAGAGGATCATCACCAAGCCAAACAGTGCTTTGATCTGAATGTTTGGGCTGAAAATGATGATTGGTACGATAACAGAGTGTGTTACCGATGCGGTTATCAAGGACACATTGCTGTTAACTGCCAGAGTTGGAGATATGAGACGAGAAGATGTTATAACTGCCATATCAAAGGTCACATTGCCAGAGATTGCCCAAGGAGATCAAATGACAGATCGAGGGTTAAATCTCAGAAATTGGTAAAGATTCCAGTCTCTGTCAAGCCCAAAGAACAGAAAGTTCAAGAACGTAAAGTTCAAGAACCGAAAGTTCAAGAATCGAAACTAAAGCTTTCTCAGGGGCAAAAAGACAGACTGAGGAAGAAGAGGAAGAAGGCCAGAGAGTATTTGGAAAGGATTTTGTCCTCGGATACAACTGATAAAACAGATAAAAGTTCTGATAAATCGTCTTGCTCGCCAAAGAATGATAAATCAAGCAAAACGAATTCATCAGATACAAATCTGAGGACAAAAAAGAAAGAGGGAAAGAAAAAGGAGAAAGTTGGTGGCAATGAATCTGTTTCTTCGGAAACAAAGGAGTCACATGTCGGCGATGAATCTGGCTCATCAAAGTCAGACAAGCCACATTCAGGCAATGAATCTGGTGTGGTAAAGCCAGAAGAGCCAGTTGTTGAGGTAAAGACTGAGAATTCTAGTTTAACAATGAATGATGAAAATTTTCCATCGTTGTTGAACAAGAATTCAAAATCACCCAAGAACGGTCAGGCTTGGGTGGATCTGTTTAAATGAAAAACCTGACTTGCCGGAACTCCCAGGTTGGTAAGTGTGGAGTAGGAATCGGCACATTTCTTGAGAAATTCACGAAAGTGATTTCGACTTACAAGTGGTAAATCAGGGACATTAAATTGTATCTGATTTTCTACAAATGATTGAGAAACAATGCGATGAAACCCCTAACCTACAATTGGTAAAATCAAATTTATTTTCCGGAAAAACCATTTTGATTAAAACAAACTTGAGTGTTTTGAAATCACTATGGGAAAATAGTTTGTTGTGAGGGGGAGTTCTGATTGTTTATGCCAAGTGGATGGAGAATTGAAGTGATTCTCATCATGTTGTCATCTTTGTACAGTTTGATTTCAAATTTTCTCAGAAAATCAAAACTGAGACATATTTTGATTTTAGGGGGAGTAAAAATTTTAAAAAAATTAGAAAATTTGAAAAATGTCAAAAACATTGAAAAATTAAAAATGAGTTTTGTTGTAAAAAGAGGAAATGATAGTATATCAGTGGACTGTCACAGTATGCTAAAGAAATGGAGAGATAAAATGTGATAAGCGGTCTCACTAAAGATGTGACGGTAGGCTCAGCTAGACTAGTAGATTTGCGATAACGATACAAACTTAAATGAAAAAGCCTAGTTCTAGTGGGAAACATGGTTGAAAGCATAGTACTTAGTTTTGTCCTTCTTGATTGTGTGCCTACTCAGTAATCGCTGATTGTCGAAAGACATAAAACTGGTTAAGTTTGTGAACTTTCACAACTTTGCTAAAAAGTCGCTGTGATTGTGCATTTTATTTTGCAAAGATTTAAACTTGTTTTATTTCTTTATTTTGTTTAAGCATCGGACATCCTCTACGTATACGTGAGTATCGACCTGGATGTTGTTGCCTAAACGTTCTGCTTTATTTTCTTTGGTGTTTCGTTTAAGCTTTGGATCACCTCTGCGTATACGGGAGTATCGACCTGGTGGTTAAAGCCTAAACAACTTCAACTTGTTTTATTTTTCTTATTTTGTTTAAACATTGGACTTTCTCTGCGTATACGGAAGTATCGACCTGATTGTTAATGTTTAAACATTCTGCTTTGTTTTTCGCACAAATCACAGTTGATAAAGTTTAAAGGCATTACTTGAGTTAGTGTATTGCATGATGAGGGGATATGCTGAGATCGTGGGGTCCATAAGAATTTAGTGCTATCTTAATATACCTTAAAGTATCGGTAAGCAGATTGAAAGTTTTAGATTGAGTTTAAGTGGACAAAAATATCGTCAATCAACGTGAATCGTTTAAAACTTAAAATGAAATGAAGCTTAACGGTGTTAGTGATTTGTCTCATAAACTGATATGATCCTCTTACACAAACTCACAAAAATAGTGTTTGTACATATTTTATTTCTGCATTTAATTTCTGTTTTTGCATTTGTGTTCTATATTTTGAAAAATCCAAAAAGATTTTTTGACAACTGATGTTGAAGAGATGATTTTCAAAATTCCAAGTGCTAAACAAGATGAACTGGTTTGGGAGTGTGTGTGCTAAAATTGAAAAATTTGTTTTGAGAAAGAAATTGAGATTAGTTAATCAAGGTCATTAATTTGAACTTGATGTAACTATTATTTGTAAGTTTTTCTTATTGGTTTAAGTGAAAACTTATGTTTTGGTAGAGAGATGTGTGTAGGAGAAATGAAAGTTTCTGATCCTGTTGCTACGAGAAGCCAGGAGATGCATCAGAACTTGTGGAGAGCTTAATCTGAGAAAAAGCCAGGATTTAATTTCAAAGGCGATAGCTAATTCCAGACTGAAAATCCCAGCTTGATGAAAGGGGGAGTCTGATGAAGTTGGAGCTAGAGAAAAAATCCGGGGTTATGATTCCAGAAGAAAGTTGTGAAGAAGACTGATCAAGATTGAAGAGTCATCACATTGAAGACTCTCACTGAAGATTCCGTCAACATTCAAGGGGGAGTCTTTTGGTGCAGTTGTCTGTCGACTTCATCTTGGTTCGAGTCTTAGATTAGAACTGATTGATTAGGGCTTGTTATATGAAAGAATGTAATGATTTAGTGTGTCTTAGTGATGATTTCGCTTCAAGGGACATTTATCAGAGATTTCGCTTCAAGCAAGTTCAAGCGAAATCTACATGACATGATTTCGCTTGAACAGTGCTCAAGCGAAACCTCAATGCTTATAAATACCCTGAAGCCTGAAGCGTAATCAGAAGGTAAGAGTTCAGTTCATTTGTTAGTTTCCGACACAGAGGTGCTGTCGAGGTGTCTCCAAGGCTGTAATCTTCAAAGATCATTACAAGAGACAGTAAATAGTATTTCTGGTGTTTTACAAGCTAAACAAAGACAGAATCAATGAATTCCGCCTCTGATTCTGTCTAAGCACTCTTCTGATCGACTCGTTAGGTCGTTTCACGATCCTACATTTCATCTCATTTTTCACAGCTTCTAGTTCGAGTGGGTATTTAGCAGCAACAGGATCATATTTTTCATCAGTTGCCTGAGTTGTTTCTCTTTTTCTTTTGTGAAGTTTTATGGGTGGAGGTAATTTTGGTTGTGATGTAGAAATGATGAGAGGAATGGTGGATGATTGACTAACAGCAGTTGAAACAACTGGTGTCTCAACCTCTGTTGTCATTACACCTGCTGATATGTCAGTAGTTGTCTTCTGCTTTTGAGCAGGGATTGAAGGCGATGAAGCTGTTTTTGGTGATGTTGATGGAGAATCATCATCAGGAATGGAATCCCTTCTCCTTTTTATTGTAGGCGAGGCTGATGATGTCTTGGGTGGATCAGTGGTTTGAGTGATGGAAAGTGTCTGACTAACAGTTGTTGAAACAACTGGTGCTTCAACCGCTGTTGTCATTACAACAGATGTTGTAACATCTGGTGTCTTCTGTTTTATGACAGGAGGTATTGGTGGTAGGGCAGTGGTAGTGTGTGTTGAAGAGATGGCAACTGTTTGACAAGCAGTTTTTGAAACCACTGATGTATCAGCTGTTTGGATGGAAGTTTGAGATTTTGCGGTTTGAGGTTTGGATGTCTGTTTTTCTTGATCTGGTTCAATATACAGACCATCTTCTATTCCCTTCTTCTTCAACTTGATTTTCTCCCCCTTTTTGGCATTATCTGGAAGGGGGTTATCCATGAAAAGGATAATATAGGGAACTTTTCCACCATGAGTAGTGCTTTGTATATGAGCCTTGATAGCTTTGATGTCTGCTTGAGTATCTTTAAATCTTGCTTCCACCATGTTTTTCAGCATTTGTACATGTATTGCATGCTGCTGATCAGCCATTTGTTTTTGTTTTTCAAGCATGGGTTGAAAGAGATTCTAGAGCTCATTTACAGCAAGTGCTTGTGGTGGAGCCGGTGCTTGAGGTGGAGCAGGTGCTTGTGGTGGAACATCAGTGGATTGTGCTTTCTGAGCTTTTAGAATCTCTCGCACCATATCCTTTATTTCAGCAACCGATGTTTCAAGTTTTTCAACTGCCCGTCAATTCCTGATATTTTGGATCATCATCCACTTTAATGGGATCATCTGATTCCCCACCAGCAGTGGTTGTATCAATGTGTGACTTAGGAACTGAGTCCCAAAAATCATCCATTGATGCCCCTTGTTCTTGGTACTGGGGACTTCTTTCTTCAACACTTGATAACCTTGTTATTTTACCAGTGGTCAAAACAAACTCACTAGTGGTTACCAGAGGTGCTATGGAAGAAATTGCCTTGAAGGGAGTCTTACTAATGAAACAACTGTCCAACTGAAGATCTGTTGATCCATCAGTTGTAGTTGTTGCTCCACTTGAACTACCACCAAGAGTTACTTGTAACTCAAGGGGTGTAGCCTCCTCAGTTGTTGCTGGGATAACAGGGGTAGTAGCATCAGACCCAGTCACTTATGGGAGTATACTCTCAGTGATAGGTGATAGAGAGGAACTAGTATGTGTCTGAGCTATAGCAACTGCATGCAACAAGGGTATTATGGATTGTGGTAATATGATTGGTGAGGGTATGGGTGTTGAAAGAGACATGTCCTTGGGATCAGGACTGAGGAAGATGGATCCGATTGGGTCCAGAGCTTCACATTGTGGGGTCCCTGTGCTTACAACCTGATCCTTTTGTGAGGATGCAAGAGGAGTTTGAGGCAATGGTGGAGATCTTTCTACCAACTACTGTGAGGAAGTAGCAGCAGTGGTTTGTGGTGACATTTGTTTTATCACTGGCAGTTGCTCTGGGATCTCATCTTCCAGAGTTGCCTTTGTTTTGGGTTTGGTGGGTTTTCTGGATGTTTTATTTTTGGTCTTTTTGGTAGTGGCAGGTGTGGGTTTCAAAGCAGTGGTTGTGCTGCTATGATCACCTGGAGCAGTGGGCTCAGCAGCAGATACCTGAGGAGCAGTGGTAAGTGCTAAATTCTGCTCATGCACCTCTGCTTTTGTTTTTATAGGTGCCAACATTCTAGTGAATGTTTCAGGTGTTAAACCTTTTATTTGAAAATAAACACCTTGTTTGAGCAAATTTTCATTTTCTTTTTCAATTTTTTGTTTAAAATAGTAGCTTAGAAACCTTGGAAAAAGTAAAAATGCTTTGCTATCAACGTTTTTTACCAAGTCATTAAAGATCTCCTGGGAGTAGTTGTAATTTTGATTATTTAAAATAGCATAGCCCAGACATTGGATCTTCAATGGTATTTCGTTAAACGCTGTTGTTTTATTTGAAACACACATCAAAAGTGTGTGAAATAAAAATCTCGGTGCAGAAGGGAAATAACCTTTTTGTAAGGTATCTACCTTTGATTGTTCTGCATATCCCCTTTTCAGAAAATCAGCTTTCATCTCGTTTTTGGGAAAAGAAATTTTACCTTTCTGATCATCGAGCTTAAAAACTTCTGAAATTGATTGTGGAGAAATTTGAATCGCTTTACCCTATATAGAGGAGTTGATGGCAATGATTTTATCATCTTGTTTTTCAAGCGTAGCTTTTTCCCAAAACTCTCTCTGGGTTTGCAGATAAATTGGTGGATCTGCGATAAGCAAAGTTTTGTACTTTGAAGTAGATATGGTGTCAATGATGGAATCGAATGTGTGGTTGTTGGTGGGTTTTGTGAGTAGACCGAAATAATTATGCGGGGATTTGTACGGAATTTCAATGGGTTCAGCGGCCGTCTGAGCGACCTCTTTGGACGAAGATGATGATTTAGACTTTGATTTTGATTTTGATTTCGTCATTTTGATGGAATGGAGGTTGGAAAGACGAAGAAGAATGCAGAATGATTTGAAATGAAGGTTGGAAACTGCTTTGAGAAGAGAATTTTTGGAATTCAATTCGACAGTGTAAAACCCTGTTTGGGGTTTTGATCAGGGTTTTATTTAGGGAAAATAAGTGCTGATGTGGCAGCGGTTACAAAGATCTGAGGGCTAAAAACTGACCACGTGCCAGCCTCTGATGAAATGGATGAAGAGCGGAGGACAGTTTTTTTGAGAGCCACTGATGAAACAAACATCAGTGGTTACAACGGTAATAATGTGGTAACAGTGGATGATTCGACAGTTGTTATCATATTGTTACCGTTGATTTTTACTATCAGTGGATAAGACACTGATTTTGAGCATCAGTGCTTGCCAAGAGAATGAAGGGATCAGAGGTTGACTTTCAGCAGTGGACAATATTTAGGACACAAATGTTTGAGCAAAACAGTGGTTAAGGGTAAGATAATGGTAATGATTTGAAGGCTCATTCTATCAGCAACCGTTTTGAGAATTTTCCATTCAAGGTTTTGCCACATGTCAATTACACATTTTGAAGTTTTTACAAATATCCTGACAGTGGTTTAGTACCCCAGATGATGTAAACTCTTTACTAAGGAAACTCATTCTTGCTATAATATTTAAACTAAAACATGAGTACCCCAGTATTTCAAGGTCTTTTGGCAATCAATCTTTGATCAGTTTTAAGAAAAACTAGAGTTAGATACCACCTTGATACTTGTACCAATTTCCTTTTGATCTGTTTTGAGAATAATATAACCAACAAAAATAAAGATTATACATCCTGACAGGAGTTTGAAACTTTTACTATAAAAAATCAGTAAAAGTTCAAAACATATTATTCTTAAAAAAAATGAAGAATGATATATCCTGCCTTATTTGAGAAAATCCTTTTTCAGAAAAAATAATCAAAGGATTTTCTTAAAACACCATCAAAAGAATCTGGTAAAGTTTTACACTAAAGCTCCTGATCATATCTTTCTCAAGTTTATGAAAATGGTCAGTGGTTTGTCAAAAAGTGGTATGAGGTTTTGAATACATTTGAACCACTGTTTGGTACCATTCTCTTTTTGATTGATTTACAACAAAAATGAGGTCACATGATCACATGAGTTTTGAAAACCCTGTTATAGACTTTGTTACCATGTGATGATTCTGAAAATTTGTCTAGTCCTCTTGTGAGTTTATCTACTGGAAATACTATGGTTACCTGGACCTTTTTCGTGAACCAATGAATACACACCATTGCTTTGATGACCATTTTTACCCCAATTTTTGACTCTTAAGTGTTTTACATTTATACTCTTTTCTTTTGACTTCAAAAGTTTTGAGATAAACACACTTCTGAGTTTTTGTGAATATTCTTCTTCCCTTTTTTACCCTTCCCATTCATAAGTAATGAAATACTTGCTGGGAGGTCTTTATTGAAGGAATACTTAATCCAGAATCATTTTGCAGTAATGCTTTAAGAGGTTTAGCCATATTTGTACAAATTTTTGACCAATCTCACATTACATATGATACGGACCATCTTGACTCCTGTTTTCTTAATGTATTTTAACAGGATTAATTTTTCCTTTTGAGGATCTCAACCTGTTTTCAACACATAAGATCTAATGACTAAAGTTTTAATTTCCCTCTTTTTATGTTAGCAAAAACACCAATGTTTATATGAACATAGGTTTTTGTTAACTTGAGGTTCATACTTTGGTATTTAATATAATGAAAACATCACAAATTTCATAACAACAGTTAAAATCAATTTTGAAAAGAAAAATAATACCATAGTTTAATAGACATGTTTTAGATCTGAAAACTATTAGTGATTTGTGCATGACCTCACATGTTGTGTGAAATTTGTGTGTCTATGACATCTTGGTTGTTTTACAGAGTATTTTAATAACAACGTTAAGAATGATCAATCCTTACTCTGTTTTTCAACTGAATACAGCCAACCTTAGTATCAATGAATTCTGAGCTGAACTGTTATGTCAAATTGATTGTTAGATCGAATTTGACTGTCCAAGCTCTGATACCAATTGTTAGGATCGAAGGCTCTCGTGATTGTGCTTGTTTGTATAAATTGAACAAATCAATCAGAAATGAATCAGAGTATGAGTGCAGCGGAAATGAAACAAACTTTGTAAGCACAATCAAAGGAGGATATAATTTGATAAACATTTGCTTTTCATATAGTCGAAAGATTACAATTCAAAGCAAAAGATTACAATGCAGACTTACAAATTAAACTCCCCCTCAGCCAGATACCCCAAGGTTGGTTGTACAAGATGAAAGGATTGAATTGAGGAGAAGAACTCACTCAAAACGATCAAATGTAACAGTACAAAGTACTGCTCCATTTATAGACAAGCCAAACCGCTGAGGCATCTCAGCTGACGTCACCATGAAAGCGACGTCTAACAGCCTAACAACCTGTAATAACTGTTCCTATACAAACACTGCTAAACTTAACCACTGATTATACATAAGACAAGTAATACACTAAACTACTGCTATCTTCTTCCATCAGAGCTTTCTTCAAAGTTGATCAGTCTTTGAGTGAGCAGTGCTTTGTCATCAGTAGATAGAACCAGCAGTGTTTACTTCTTCAGAGCTTTGTCAGCAGTTAAGAGGGCAGCAGCAGTTGTGTATGGACAGTGGATAGAGGTCCATCAGGTTTTATAATCACTTTCAAGGGGAAAGTCTAGTGTAATCAGCTGTTTATTAAGAATCCACTATTGTGATCAGGTTTTGGCTTTCATTATCTGCTTCTCTGGTAGGGTTCAATCCCAACAGTTTGAAATAAGTATGTAGTTTACTTTATTAATGGTTAGTAATCAGGAACATACCACGAAAGTTATAAGTAATTGTAGCGTATGACGAAACCCAAGTAATAGTAACGTGTTCCCAATTCCCATTTTGCTACAAATCAAGCAACATACTTTCATCTTTGACCAATTAGCAACTTGCTTTCATTTTAATTGTTCAAATAAACATATTTTTTTCATCAACACCAGCAATGTCATTTATCTTATTTTAGTTATGATTTGCTAATTGGTAAAGAAGTTAAGTATGCTACTACTTCATGTGATATTCAAAGTTTGTTGTTACTATTATCAAGAGAACACGTACATTATATCGCCAGTTCAGTTATCCCTACATGTATTTGTTGGTTCAGGCCCCTCACAAACACACACAGTTGCAACGATTTTCTGTATATTAAACTTCAAGAGAGATTTTACAAGTGATAAATGGAAACTACACTCAAATCTTGCTTATATAGAAAATAAAAAAAAAACACATTAAACAATCTACGTAAACTGCATGACTTATTCCTCCTACATACTCGGTCAAATTAAGTTTATTTTTCACGTGCGCTTCCTTGAAACCAGGTCAGCCCTAGATCAATTCCATATAAATTAACCTTTAGCTGTTTGCGAACCCATTTACAAAATCCGCGACCCATTAATCATGCTGACCCATGACCGGCTTGACCAGTACACGACCCGTAACATCAAGATTAAACCCAACAGTATTATGTTTAAAAAATAGAATTGGGCTTAATGTTGTATCCTATTGACAGCCTGCCTTCTTCAGTTATCCAACTTACTTTTCAAATGGATTAGCTTCTTGACGGTTCAACAAGTGTATAAATAGAATTTGTTTCTATATTTATTGCTGGTATGCTGGTAGAGCATATTGTTTATGTTTTAGTGTGTTGTGATTCAAGCATTGGGGAAGGTGCTTTTTATATTATTGCTTACTTTTACACGTGTTTTCTCCACGTTTATCTCTTACTGTTACGTGACTGATTCTGAATTTAGGGTTTATTATGCAGTGGTTTGTCTCTGACATTCTCTCCATCTTCTGTGCATAATCTCCGATTACTTTCTAAGCCTTCTTTCAGGTTAGTGTTTATAGACTAGAATTCCTTATATTCGGATTGTTTTTGGCCTCCATTCGCCATTGTACCTTGATCTGCCCACGTTCTGCTTTCGGCTCATAAGTTAAGGTTTTCCTATTCGGCCTACTATTATTTGTTGTTTTGTCAGTATTCATTTGTTTTTAGGGTTAAGGGGTATGCGATCATCTTAGTTTAAAAGGCGCGCTAGAGGCATGCACATCTGGGTCAAACTGGTGAAAATTAGTGTCCGTGGTAGGCTTATTATTTTGTTGTACGAAAGCCTCGCGCAAGTGATGCTTTTTTTCCGAATTAACATTCGCGCAACGCGCAATATCGAAAAACACTAGTTCGGTGAACACATAGAACCTTTTATTTTATTTTAATTTTCATTTAACAAAATGGTTTGGTCAACACGGGACACCTTCATGAGACACAAAGGCATCCAATTCTTTTATTTTCTCATAAGTGCATTTAATTCAAGTTTCACGCTTCTTTGCAAGTTTAGTCCCTCGTCTTTTGTAACATGTCACTATGAATTTTTTACTTCCATATATGACAGTTTTGGTACCTCGCCTTTAATATATATAACTCCCAAACATTCGTTTATTAACCGTGTTGGCTCGATTCAATGCTCGATCAAGTATCTTCAATATTTTTGTCTATTTTAGCTCCAAACTTCACGAACACCTATAAAATATAAATTTAGTAAAACTGAACAAAACCGACTCAAATGCTAAAAAAATACATTAAAATATTATACAAAATACACAAGATAAATAGTATGGTTTACACCATATCATATTTCCAAGTTTGTTTTGAACCAAACTTGTTTGAGTTATATTTTCAAGTTTGTTTTGAATCAAACTTGGTTGACCTCTGTTTTACATCCGCAGATTTCTGTTTTTCAACATCAACAGGCTTTAGATTTGGACACTTGCGACCAACATGTCCAATTTGATCACATTTCAAACATGTTTTCTTGGAAACATCTTTGGCCTGTTGTTGTTGCTTTTTCTAAGCATAGAACTCTTCATTAGACTGTCGTCTAAATTTGAGTTCTTTCTCTTCTTCGGAACTTGTTCCGTGAACAAAGTTCATCTTTTTCTTATAATTTGGCTTTTCGAAACATTTCTTTTGGTTTTGATTATTTTTATAACCCAACCCAGCCTTCATATTTTTCTTCTTGTAACTAGGTTTGTTATAAAAAGTTTTCTTGCTCGCTTTTCCGGCAAATTTTGTAATTTCATATTTTTCAATTTCTACCAATTTGAAAACTTTGTCAATCTTTTCCGAAATCACATTCTGAATCGGAACTTCAATATCTGAGAATAATTTGTCTGATCCAATCATGGTATATGCCAATCCTATCGGATCATTATTCGCATTTTTCTCAGATTTTGAATTTTTCAGATAACTTTCATGAAAACTTCCCTCATTTTCATTCTGTGATTCAGACTTATCTGTTTTGGTAGTATCTTCTTTCAAAACACTTTCACGACCTTACCTACCACCTCTGAATCACTAGTATTATCAGATTTTGAATAGGTTACATCAATATTTTCTGGCAATTGATCAACCATGTTGAAAGCTTTTTCCACCTTCTCGTCATCATAGAATGTGAACTTTTCCTCAAATGGTGGTGGAACCTGATGATATTCTGAGCCAATTCCTTTCTTGTTTTTCTCAGAATCTTTATCATCCAGTTTTATGTTGAAAATACGTTCAAGAACATATGATGAAGCGTGATAACTATGCAATTTATTATTATCTTGTACTAAATGAGCCATTTTACGTTTAAGCTCAGGAACCTCTTCAATATATGAATTTACAACTTGTTGCTTTATTTCATACTGTTGTTTAAGCGTTTCTGATGTTTTAGAACAATGTGACAATCTAGATTGAAAAAGTTTCATTTGACTTTTCACCGCTTCATATGATTCTTTTGTAATATGATATGCAAGTTTTATTGAATCATACTCTTTTTTCATTTCTTGAACAGCATTTTCTTTTTGCAAACATTTTTCAGTCATTGCTGAACATTTTTCTTTCAAAATTTCATTTTCTTTTTCTAAAACTTTACGTTTTTGTGTCAGCTTTTCATCATTATCTTTCAAAACCTTTTCATTTTCTAACATTTCTTGACATTTTTCTTTGAAAACTCTTTCAATTTTAACAAATTCAATGTTTCTTGATTTTAAGTTTTCATCTTTTTCAATACAAGCACTGCATGTTTCCATATATTTCCTGCACTGCTCATCATTTTTATTATCAGATTTTTCATCGATTTTAATATTATTATCCATCGATTCATTTTTGTTGAGTGACTCAAAAGATTCAGTTTTAGTTTTTCCTGTTATCCCACCTTCTTCTGCCGTCTTATTCAATTTCTCATCAACCTTCTCCTGATTTGCATCAGCTATTTTCTGGCTTTCTTCACCAACTGCTTATTTTTCCTTCACTTCTTCATATTTCTGTTCACCATCACCTTTACCTGTTGTCTCTTTCAACTCTTCCACCATCTTCTCAACACTCTTCTTCATTCTTTCTTCATCTCTTTGTCTCAGGCTAGCTGTCATTACATCTCTGATTATTTATCTAGTTTTTAAGATAATTTTTATCTGCTTCTATCTTAGAATAAAATTCCAGACAGAGGAATAACTACAAGTACATCATTGTACACAACTTCCCTTGAATGAACTACTGGATCTCCATTGCGATTGATATAACATTCTCTTTCCTTGTCCCATCTTCTATAACTCCTAGCTTCTTTGTACTCTTCTTGAATTTTTTTCTATTCTACAATCTACAAAAAAATCTTTCTCTGAGTGTTTTCTCTTGCAGAATTTCTTCTTTCGTTTTTACTTTCACTTCAGCCATGATTACACTTTTGTATATCACTGATAAATGTCTGACTTCCGGATGAACTTTGCTTTAGCGAATAGACTAATGATCCGGATGAACAACTTTTAATCGATGAACCTTCTTGGATAGATTCACTTTCGGAAGGACTTTGGTCTGGATGAGCTTTGGTCACTCGGATGGATTCCAACAAAAGATAATCTCCGGATGGACTCAACACTTTGCTAGTGAGCTTCCGGATGGGCTTCCTTATGACCTTAACTAAACCTCATTCGAGCAGATGGCCTAATAATTTTGACAAATGGGCCTGTAACTCAACAAATGAACTTTGCTAGTTTAAGGGAAGAACTAAAATGAACCGGATGGACTAAATAATTCCCGAATGGACTGATATAACACCGAATGGGCCTTAAAACTTCAGCGGATGGACAAGTAGGGTCCGAATGGACTAGCGAATGGACTAGGTGAGTCCGGATGAGGCTCATACGCCCAGATGGGCCTGATAAACTTTTCTGGATGGGCTTCACTCCACTCGAATGGATCTGAACCAGTAGCGAGTAACCATATTTTCGGACCTATTTTTCACAAATTCAACACTAAAAACTTTGAATTAAAGTGTGAAATTTTGTAGGATTATAAGAAACATGTTTTCGCATCACATATCAAAAATCCAGCCATTTTTAACCATAAAATCTTTGTTAATTTGGATTTTAAGTGTCAAAAAGTTAAGAAAGTGTGTAGAAGAAGAAATGTGACAAATATGAACGAATTTCAGCTCCGAATCTGATGAAGCTTTGTGAAATCTTGTATCTCTGATCCGTGCAATCGATCTCCCGCTCTGATACCACTTGTGAATGCGATTTAGGATCGAATACGAACTCCCGACGATTGCGAAGAACACGTACTACGTGCGGAATCCGTGTACGTGTGTGGATCGAACACAAGAACGTAATTAACAATGATTCTATTGAATAATCTGACAATGTTTACACCTTGAATCACCTTGAATACTACTTTCTCTCTCTAGACCTTCAAAGCTCTAAGGAGACAAATGTTGCAAAAGTTAGAAATGAAACATAACAAGTCCTATTTATAGGGTTCTAGAAAGGAAGACTCCTTTAAAGCTTAGACCTCCCATCCATCCGGATGAGCATCCTCCATCTGTCCGGATGGACATCCCCTATATCTAATATTGTAAAAACCTTGACTTGTTCCATTTCTTGCTACGAAACGCGATTGACGGAAGTGATAGACATTATGCACTCACACAACTTAATGTGATCTTCAGGAGGTGCCCTCTTAGGGGATTATCACCTACCTTATTACGATCACGTAGCCGTGTTCGATTCGAACAATGGCTGGACCATAGTTGTCACACCCCAACCGATGGCGAAGTCATCGGGGCGTGGCACTGAGCGAAACAGTTTGTTCAAGAGAATCCATAACAACTATTAAATGAAAATATTTTTAATACGTTTAATATCCCATATTATCAAACAAATACTTCAAATAGTCATTACAGATAATAAGTCTCATAAACAAATTCCATTCCGACAACTCAGATTTTATTTGGTGAGTTTCTAGACTTCCTATCTGATTGCAGCAAATAATCCATCAACCTATCACATACGTTAAAATAAAAGTCAATACATAAAATGTAAAGGTGAGTACAAAAGTTTGCATAAGTATAGTAGTAAAAGCGTTTATGCATAACCAGCATGTAACACGTAGAGAAGTGAATCAAGTAAGCTATCGACAATCATACAAGCAATACCAACATGACTGCGAGTTGTGGAATACGCCACAAATGTTCACCACTGTGAACACGTGAAGTAATAACCTTAACAACCCCTGAATAAATAGGTGCTGAGTCCAAACTATAGTATTATCATTGCTAAGGGTGGCAAGCAGTAATCACTGTGTAAACATAACATACAAGCATTCATCGAATCACGTATAACATGCGAGAGCGGTTAGCGTTTGTAAAGCGTTTAAGTATTGTGTGCGTTGTGTTTTGATAGAGAACGTATGTAACACCCAAAAGTGCGTTAAGCGAAAAAGGGTTCGAGTATACTCACAATGCGTGTTTACAGCTAAACATGATCTGGTTGGATTGAAGGGAGCGCTGGATCAGCCTGCGTACAGGAACAGAAATATAAGTCTTCCTCAGGGTTGAACGGTCATGGACGGAGTGTCGAACTGGTTAAGTATACAATAGTGCATCCAGACAGATGGATGCCATCCGGACGGATGGACCCCATCCGGATGGAAATGGTCCATTCGGATGGGCAGTGTTCATCCGGATGGATGGGCTAGGTCCATCCGAGCGGATGGCCCAGTCCATTCGGACGAATGGGTTGCCTTGCTAGAACGGTTCAAACTGATGTGTAACTTGATATTTTAAAACCGAGGAAACGGTTTAGAGTAGTAGTAGAGTCTATCCGGACGGATGGACATGGTCCATTCGGACGGATGGACTATAGTTGAGGTTTTGTAAAATTTTCCAAAAAAAGTTTAAACTGACGGAGACGGCTGTGATGACGGAATCAAGCAACGGAAAGACATCGGGTCCAGTCCATCCGGATGGGCATTACCCATTCGGATGGGTGTTCTGTTCTTGACGAGATTCATATTTGACCCATCAATCGGTCCATCTGTTTGGTGGAAATCATCCCTCGAGCCGGCTCTCAGCTACGGAAGAAGTTGGGAGTCTAACGAGTTCCTAATTTGTAACACCTCGAAAATTCACGTCCTATAATGTATTGACACGTTTCATAAGCTGGAACGTGTGAAAGAATGTTCTAGAAGGACTAAAGTTGACAAACATGGAAAGTATGTGAATATACGTGTTCAAAATGTCAACAGCGAATAAATTTACTTCACAATAACCCTACATGATGTTTATATCTTCAAACGAATAAAGCATAGATCATACGAAGCTAAATATAAAAAAAAAAAGTGAGAGATTGCAAACTACAGGGGTTAAATGTGTCAACATGTTTAAGTTATACCTCTGAGTGACCTTTTAGCAAACCCGAGGCTTTGTAACGATAAATTATGCCCACTAGAATGCACGATAAAAATTTCATAAAGTTTCGTTATTGTATGAGAAAGTTATGATCAAATTCGTATGCAAGGGGTTAAACCGTTAACGTTGAAAATTATGACTTTTCGGGTTAACCAGAAGTGACCAAGGACTTGGCAAAAAGTGGGTATAAGTCATGAACCCCTTAAAGGTCAAGATGAGGGGCTCAAATTGCAAGAATTAATGTTCGGTTGACCTTTCGAAGGGCCAAGGGACAAGTTGCAAAAGCTAAAAAGCTTTTTACCTGAAAACGTGGCCAAGGCGGGCCGCGTAAGCTCTGGCAACAGCCTACGCGGGCCGCGCCAGATGCCCAGTATCAGAAAGACAGGTAGCAGCCTGTTATGCACCTTGTAACCGACCTAAAACCGATTTTTCACATCTTTGGACGACCCCTACTTGCTTTTTAGACCTATGAGACATCTGTGGATGATCCATGGCCATTACTAGACTTGTGTGTCAATGATCCATGAGATTTTGAACACTATATAAAGGCCTCTTGTTGCAACATTGTAACCACACCTTCCATCTGCATTTCTGAAGCTTCTTGGAGCTTAAGAGCAGACCCTAAGCCTTCCTAATCGTGCATAGGACTTCAGTAAGTATGCTTAACCTTTCTTAGTTGAGTTTTTACTTAGTTTTAGCTTAAAAGTCAAACCGTCGTAATTAACGGTTGACTTAGCGATTAATCATTAATGGTCCAGTGATTAGTCGAATTGAAAGTAGTTATAAGTTGGTAATTATGTGGGCATTAAACCCTTAAAAGGGAACCCTCTGATTCCCAGTCTAATTAGATCAAATGTCGGGTCAAAGTTGTTTAGAAAAAGTCAACAGGATTCTAATTTGCGATTTAAAACATAATTAACAATGTAGAAGCTTTGCAACCTGTTTTATTACTCTTATAACTTAGTAATTAATGTAAGAACATGTCTAAGCATGTTCGACCCGACAATTTTCTGTTTAGACCCGGTTCGGAACCGAAAGTCGCAAAACTTTGACTTTTGCTTTGACTTCAGTTCTGACCCAATTTAGTATGGTTTGGAAATTCCTTAGAGCTTCCTTAGGACCAGGTTACATGATAGTATAACCCTCTGTGGTTGGATCGTTGATTGTCCGATTCGTTTACACGTTTCCGTTAAATGCTTAATGTTGACCATAATGCCCTTTTGACCATAAACGAGAATTTTGGAAATGTGAAAGGACAATAATCCTTATTATTGATTTATAAAGTTATCCCTAAATTTTCATATCAGTTGGAGGTCTAGATTAGGAGTTATGCTCATTAGCGTAATTTAACGTCTTTTAGTAATTAAACGGCGCATTTCGCATAAAGCCTATCTAAACCCAATTTTTGACACAAAACCTCTTACCCACTGATGTAATATAATATTTTGAGATTTTTAAAGATTTTTAATTATTTTTAAACTATCCATAACCGAAGGTTATGGCCTTAATTCGGTAAATACCGATTATGCCCTTTTAGGCCATAAAATGAGTTTTACAAGCCCTTTTGATACCAATCCAATTGCTACTGATTTTATGTAATAAATAAAGTATTTTGAACTTTATAACCTGATCAGAAAACTCAGATTTCCTGTATAACCCGGAAATCGCTTAAAATAGCTTTTTACGCGTATTAAACGCATAGTTTGGGTTTAAAACCATTTTGTCACATAAGACCTATTACCAACCAATATGACCTATTAAAATAAGTTATTTTACTGATGTATTCAGACCCAAACCTCAGAAGTTCATTAAACCTCTTTTATAATCTTTAAAATGACCAAAATACCCCTACGGGGCTTATTTTGAGATTAAACTCGTTTTGGGCATAATGGAAGATATCCTACTGATATCACAACATATTTAAGGCATAGGAAACCTGTATATGACTCTTTTTGGTTACTCGTTACGCACTTGTCGCGTTCAGATCGGCTTAGGTAACTAGTTTACATATATTACCCGAAACGGGTCAAACCATATCTTTCTATCTCAAAATCCAGAATGTGTTTAAGTCACCCATATTAAACAAGCATACAAGCTTGTCGGGTCAAAACCACATTCTAAACCGGTCTTCGCCTTATCATGCGTTTGAACCATATTTTTTCTTTAAAAACTAACCGGTCTAAGTTAAGGCTTAATTAAAGACCCGTTAGTATTCTAATTGGTTATTTATACCATCATTCCAGGCTAGAGCCTTTCCGGTAAACTGTACCTACGCTTACTTAAGTGAATACGGCTGAGTTATTATAAATCTTGCTATTTAAGACAGGAGCTAGCTCAGGTAAATACTCTTAACTTATTTTCCCTATACGGGCTTGGGATACGGTATTATAATAATACCGCTTGGTCGGGTATTGAATGTTTAATCGTATTGTGATTAAATTATTGAGGTAACCCGTTTTAATCTTTATTGTTTGAAATAAAAGCCTTTAGGGGTTAATGACCATGTCCCGGATATCCTTGACATCATTGTATTATAAAATGGCCACGACTTATGCATGGGGTGTAGGCATACACCTGACAGTACATAAGGGAAACGTATCCCACTCTCTTGTGGGCCTATACTTGTGGTGTGTCTGTTAATTTTGACTCGGTTTCTACATCGGGCCCTGAACGTACAACGAACATGTAAATCTGTATACAAGATTATAAATATAATTGTCCCAAGTATAAATGATTAATTTTGCCTTGTGCATTTTAATCAAAGTGTCAAAATATTTTGTGCCTGGTGCATCTAAATCAATTTTCTTAAACTCTTTTCAAATGTGGTTGAGTGTATTTACCAGTGAAAACTGACGTATTTTCCAAAAAGGTTAAGTGACAGGTACTGAACGTAATTGGCTGGAAGCTCAGGGCAACGAATAAGGAATCTTGCAAGTTCTAGGCGTCTAAAGTCTGTTGAAAAATGTTTATGTTTTAAGATCCGCCTGTGGATCCTTTACTTTCCGTTGTAATACTTTGATATTACCTTATATTCGGATTGTAATATATTTGTCTTTTGCTTCCGCTGTGCATTCATATATATTGTGTTGTTTGACTATGATGATATCAACTACGTCACGATACTCCCCATCGGGCCCACCGGTAATACGTGGAAAGTCGGGGTGTGACAGGTTGGTATCAGAGCCAACACTGAGTGAATTAAACACTAGCCTTTTGCGTTTAATCTCAGTTACACAGTTGCACATTCTTGAGTCTAGACAAGAATATAGGACAAATCCAAATTAGTTTTATTTTGTCCTTATTTGATTCCTTTGTTATTTTTCTGATTAGCCCTTGCATGGGCAAGTCATTTGCTATTAGAAGTCCCGTTTAGGGCAACCATATACTGGTTTAAATTTTAATGGAACGATTATATGTTTAAAATATCATTCCTATATTATAAGATCTACCATTATAATAAAATGGCAAAAATATAAAAAGGACAAGACCAAGCTCATGTGTTATTTTGAGACAGGGCCAAGATGGTAGTTCCACAATTAGATTCAGATCCTTGTTAACAATTCAAGTTAGGATTGTTCTGCGTTAAATATTAAAAGAATCTTAAAAGTAAAACCTAGCCTAAATGTCATTGTAGACATGGCCAAGACCGTAAAACTTATCTAAAAGATTCCAATCCCTGTTAACATCTGTAAGTATGTTAACATTTTTGGTAAACTGTGAATCGTTAAAGTCACACAGGCCATCCTTAAAAAGGGGGTTAATCTAAATTCCCTTATTTGAAATAATCATCCCTTAGTGATGGAGTGCCTACGGGCCAAACTTGTTGTCCGATAAGACAACGACCGTGGGGGTCTCTGACCCCCGTCTAAAGATGTTGGACTACGTCCAAGCATAATAGTTTGTATGATCAATGCGATCCTGACTAATATCATCAAATGAAGATGATCATATTCTAAACATCCATAAATGGTGAAATGCCTACGGGCCATACTTATTGTCCTAAGGGACAAAAGACAGTTGATGTCTTTGACTCTCTGTCAAGAAAAGGTAATGAACTTTGATTCAAACCTTAATGCCTCGATTCTCTGAAATCATGGCTTATATCATCCTATAAGATGATCATATTATAAACATCCCTTAGAAGGGAAGTGCCTACGGGCTATAGTTAATGTCCTCTGAGACTAAAGACAGTGGTAGCCTACAACTCCCTGTCAAGAAAAGGTAATGAACTTTGATTCAAACCTTAATGCCTCGATTCTCTGAAATCATGGCTTGTAAATTTAAAACTGTCCTTGTGACTAGGCCTTTGCGCTACTTTAATATCCTTAATGTTTTATAACTAGGATAAATTATAATGAAAATGCTAATTAAATATAACTAACAAATTAACCAATATGGTTTATATTACCATGGTTGATGAATCGTCAAAATAATGAATCCATAATAACCTCTGAATGAATCGTTGTCAATATGTATGTAGCAATCAAGCTACATGGCTGGATCAGATGAGGTTAACAGTCACCCGAGGGAGAATAATGATGCTACCAGAGTTAATATAACTGGTGCGGAACTGCAGGCATTAATAGATAATGCCGTTACACGAGCCCTCGACAGACAGTATGACGAATCAAGTGATACACACTCTAAGACTCTATATGTGGCTCGTAGTAAGCCCTCTTCTAAATCACATGAGTCAAAGGAAGACGATGTTCATAACTCATCAAACTAGAGGAGTGTTCCGTCTAGACAGGTTGTGCTTCATCAAGAGGCACCAGTTAAGACCTGCTCATATAAATATTTTGTCTCCTGCAAACCCAGAGACTTTACAGGAGAAGAAGGAGCCATCGATTGCATGACATGGCTCGAGGAGATGGACACTGTTGTTGACATCAGCGGTTGTGCGGAACAAGATGTTGTGAAATTTGTTTCACAATCATTTAAAGGAGAAGCTCTAGCTTGGTGGAGGTCACTGATCCAAGCTACGGGGAAGATCCCTTTGTACAGCATGAATTGGGATCAGTTCGTTTCTCTTATCAAAGAAAATTACTGTCCTCAACATGAAGTTGAGAAAATTGAGACTGAATTCTTAACATTAGTCATGGAGAACTTAGATTGTCAAGCATACCTTACAAGTTTCAATACCATGTCTCGATATGTTCCTTACTTGATCACACCGGAACCAAAGTGAATAGCTCGCTTTATTGGGGGTTTAGCCCCAGAAATAAAGGCCAGTGTGAAAGCATCGAGACCTTCTACATTCAGGTCAGCGACAGATCTGTCGCTATCTCTCACACTTGATGTGGTCAGAAACAAGGCTGCCAAAGCCTCTGAAGAGGGAAAGCGTAAAAGGGAGGATGAGAATTCTCATCGCTCTGATAGGAAGACAAAGAGGAACTCTGAGGATAAGAAGAGTTCCGGGTTTAAGGAAGACAACCAGCAGTCGGGTGAGAAGACCAGGTGCGGAACCTGTAGGAAATACCACCTCGGGAAATGCAGATTCAAATCTTAGCCTCTACCTTGTGGGATTTGCAAGTCTAAGGAACATAAAACCTTGGATTGCAAGAAGTTGAAATACGCAACCTGTTATGGTTGCAACGAGAAGGGTCTTATCAGGACCAACTGCCCTAGGAATCAAAAGAAGCCTGAAGAGGCCAAGAAAACAAACGCATGAGTCTTCCAGATGAATGCCCAGGAGATGGTGCAGAATGATAACCATATAGCAGGTACCTTTCCTTATCAAGCAGTTTATGTAGAAATTTATTTGATACTGGCACATATGATTCTATAAGAAACGATAAATGTTGAGAACTGTTGTCTTCGCTGATTAGAACTCCGGTCATTTAATGCGAGGTAGAAATTGGCCGTTGATACTTAGAAAATGCACCAACAAATCTTAGATTGATATTTTATATCTTCTAGGAATTTCTATTTTTTGATACCCTTATGGCAAGCTATCCAAATTCATCAGTATAATGAAGACAGATGTGACATTTTGATCCCCTGTCAAAAAGGTGATGGACTAGGTCCAACCCTAAATACCATTAATGGTCCTTGCGACCTAGGCTAAGTGATATTGATATATTTTTTAAAATAACGTTCATTAAGAATGTTAGTGCCATATTGGCCTGTATAGTTTAATGAAACCATGGTTAGTACATGTTAAGGCCATCTGGGTGATGAATAACAGTTGTTGAGTTGCAACTAAGTAAATGATTCATTTGGTAATAGGAATCAAATCTTAAGTATGACAAACTCGGATAAGACAACAGTCAATCGTGCCATTGATGATGCGACGCATGCTAATGATGCTAAAATTGTAAACCTTAGAATTTCCATAGATGTTCTTCAAACTATGATAGACGCAGCTGTTGGAAAAGCTGTGAAGAAGGCCGTGAAAAAGTTCAAGTAGCCAAATGCTACGTGCCCCAAATCTGTCAAAGGAAATGCGGTTAAGGATAAAAAGCCTAAGAATGATAGCGCTTAAACTCTCCTAAAGAGTGCCAGGAGTAGCCCATATCAATAATAACGTTGGGTACGTTCTTTAAGTATAAATGCTAAGAATTTTGTTTTAATTCGGATACCAATAAATCCTTCATAAATTGTAAGTATATTAGACTTTTAAAAAAAAATCTATCATAAGAACCCTAGATATTAAGTGTAAGATAAAACTTACAGACAAATATCATAGGAACCATTTTTTTGTTTCTGTCAAAAATCTTCAGTTATAAAATTCTAGTATACCTTTCTCCAGATGAAGTACATCATCATATGTAATTGATATCTCTTTAATCCCTATTGATTACGAATACCAAATGGTATGACAAAACCGCCGTATGGGAATTGATGTATCTTAATAAGTTCCATAGATTGCTTCCATGCCTGATCAGTATGGAGGTTTAATGCATGGAACCACAAAGATATTCCAATGGTCATATGGTATTAAAGTTAGCTAATGGTATTCAAAGAAGATATCCAGAATGAAATTGTCCAAATAAATGTTCCCGATTAAGGAATCTGTGGACTCATAGCATAAATGTGTCACTTATTTGACACAAGCAATGATGAGTGAACTGGAGCCTGAAATATGGAAATCTCTGTAACCTCCTTGTACCTTAATTATCTTCTCCTTAGATTTCCATGTTTACCCCTGAGAGGCAGGTAGAGTTAATGTTTATATCCCCTTTAAGGCTGTAATATTATGAAATCTCCAAGACGGCTGGTACCATCATTGGGAGAATCGAAACCCTGATTAACTAAGTTTTAAAATAGAGGGTTCATATAGCCTAACTCAATATCATGAGAATTCGGTATAGTAAATTATGAAAGACGGTTCATTTTTGCTTATGCATTTTTTTACCACAACCCTTATTAAGCAACTATGAAGAATCACCATTAGTTGCCCAGGATCGTCGAATCGTTCGACTAACGACAAAGATTAGCTATTCCTTAAAATTAGTTAAGCAGTGGTTAGAATAACCATCTCACCTTAAGATAAGCTTTTCTATAATAGTTGGTATATAAGCGCCAAGGCTGCTCCTTTGGAGACCTTGTATAGATGGAATGTTAAACATCTATTGTTGGGACAATAGATTGGTAAGTCCACTTATCAGAATCTGAAAGTTGCATTGGAAACAACGAATAAGATCATACAAATCCCTAATTATCTGTAAGTTGCCATTATTCGGCAGAAAATCAAGGATTAATGAAAATCGCAAACCTCCTAAATTCTTGTTAAGGAATAAGGTTCAACAATAGATATCACCCAGGAAGGGTGTGCCAAGTTTGTTAAATTATCAGGCTAGTCAGGCTTTGAGTATATAGAATCATTCGAAGTATTCGAATGTATCAAGATTAAATAGCTTACGAGCTAAGACCTAATTAAGGAGCTTGGTGGAACGCGCAATGTACCACACACTAATGATTTAAGGACGTGTTCACCAATAAGTCAAGAAGCACTATGACATAATGATATACAGATTTATGATATGATGAGCAACCTGTGTCGATTAAGGATCGACAGGATTAGAAGCTCCAAAAAAAAAGATACATGTACCTATTATAAACGTCAATTGGAATGCCTTAGAGGCTCAAAGGTACTGGGGAAGATTAAGCCCAATATAAGGCAGAAATTACTTCCTTTCCTTTAACAAATCTCGAGGTCGAGATTTCTTCTAAGGGGGTGACGATGTAACACCTCGAAAATTCACGTCCTATAATGTGTTGACACGTGTCATAAGCTGGAACGTGTGAAAGAATGTTCTAGAAGGACTAAAGTTGACAAACATGGAAAGTATGTGAATATACGTGTTCAAAATGTCAACAGTGAATAAATATACTTCACAATAACCCTACATGATGTTTATATCTTCAAACGAATAAAGCATAGATCATACGAAGCTAAATATGAAAGAAAGTGAGAGATTACAAACTACAGGGGTTAAATGTGTCAACATGTTTAAGTTATACCTCTGAGTGACCTTTTAGCAAACCCGAGGCTTTGTAACGATAAATTATGCTCACTAGAATGCACGATAAAAATTTCATAAAGTTTCGTTATTGTATGAGAAAGTTATGATCAAATTCGTATGCAAGGGGTTAAACCGTTAACGTTGAAAATTATGACTTTTCGGGTTAACCAGAAGTGACCAAGGACTTGGAAAAGTGGGTATAAGTCATGAACCCCTTATAGGTCAAGATGAGGGGCTCAAATTGCAAGAATTAATGTTCGGTTGACCTTTCGAAGGGCCAAGGGACAAGTTGCAAAAGCTAAAAAGCTTTTTACCTGAAAACGTGGCCAAGGCGGGCCGCGTAAGCTCTGGCAACAGTCTACGCGGGCCGCGCCAGACGCCCAGTATCAGAAAGACAGGCATCAGCCTGTTATGCACCTTGTAACCGACCTAAAACCGATTTTTCACATCTTTGGACGACCCTTACTTGCTTTTTAGACCTAGGAGACATCTGTGGATGATCCATGGCCATTACTAGACTTGTGTGCCAATGATCCATGAGATTTTGAACACTATATATAGGCCTCTTGTTGCAACATTGTAACCACACCTTCCATCTGCATTTCTGGAGCTTCTTGGAGCTTAAGAGCAGACCCTAAGCCTTCCTAATCGTGCATAGGACTTCAGTAAGTATGCTTAACCTTTCTTATTTGAGTTTTTACTTAGTTTTAGCTTAAAAGTCAAACCGTCGTAATTAACGGTTGACTTAGCGATTAATCATTAATGGTCCAGTGATTAGTCGAATTGAAAGTAGTTATAAGTTGGTAATTATGTGGACATTAAACCCTTAAAAGGGCACCCTCTGATTCTGTAACACCCCAAAAAAACGGGTTTGGTAATTTAAACCCGGTTAATATAAAGGAACGGGTAAAATACCGTTAGGGGTAAAAGTGAACCCATAAATGAATATTAATTAGGAATAATTAACCTAGTTGAATATTAGTATCGTTGGTATTAAACGAGGGGTTGTAGCCTTATTTAATTAAAACGAAACATGGGGACCAAAGTGAACAACTTGAAAGTTGTTTTCTTAATATGTCTAAGTGTTTTATATAATTAGATAAGTTTTTTTAAAAGTATCAAGAAAGTTTATAAAACTTGGAAAAAGGTTATTAGGTGACAACAATAGATAACATGGGGGTTGAATGTGTAAGATTGATAAATAACACAATAAAATTAAAAACCCAGTAGTTGGGTGCGTGTGGGTATCGCGACCAGGAGGGGGAAAGAATGGGTGAAACCCTACTTATTCAATCAAGGTCAAAATTCAGCAAATTAATGGTGGTTCTTGACACAAATCGAATGCATGAGACTGGATACAACTTAATCTAAGTATATTGATCATAAGGTAAGTTGCAATTTATGATTTGATGATCTTGTATGAAGTGGTTTAGATTTAATCCGTGAAATTGTGTGAAATTAATCATGTATATGTGTTAGAATCACCGTGTAGAACATGAACTATGTAAGATTCTAAGCAATTTGATGTTTTGGGATAAAACCCACTTGTGCTAGTAAGAATGGTGAGATGAATGAATTACCATGTTCAATTCTTGTATAATTTTGATGTATGGTGTGCTATATGACCGATTCTTACTAGTTAGATTGAGTAGGATTTGAAAGAAATATGATGTTGTGTTATTGTTGAGGATTGGAAACAAGTGGTAGAATATGAGCATGAAATACTTGCACATTGTGCCTTATTTGTTGTACGCCCACAAAGTGTTTGATAAAATGCCTACACGAAACTTGAATTGATTCAAGTTTGTGTTAAAAAGTTAGTAAATTCGTCACTTTTGACAGCCCTAGATAGCCATCTTGTAAAGGCCGTATCTCATTCGTTATTAGGAATTAGACAACGAGCCTTATATCGTTGGAAAGCTTGTTTCGCATATTACAATTCTTATTTGAAAGTCGAAGTCGAATTAGGTGATTAAAAAGGGGGAAAGTGACCCCGAACAGCTGCTGCGTGAAAAATGCAGCAATGAAAATAATGTGTTTTGTGAACTTAAAACATATGATTTTCTAGTCACCAATTTACTAAACACTAAATATTGCTTCGGGTGAATGTTACAGTTGTTAAGGTGTGTTTAAAGCGTTACTATGTGTAAAATTGGCGTTAATGTACAGCATGGTTAGCCTTTCGGATATGATTGTAATAGTAGAGAAGTCAGGCGTATTGTAGTAGAGAATCTATGTGTCGCGTATGATGATAATTGAGTTGCTTGAATAAGGAACAAGGTGACTTTTAGTCTATATGCCTTAGGTATGTGGTATTTGGTTAATAAAAAGTCAAGTAATGTATGAATGGAAAGAAACGAATGTAGTATGAATGAGCATGTGTGCTAACCATAATGTAATTGTGATGACATGAAAGGATAGGAATCACATTAGCAAGGACTCGAAAACGGAAGGTTAACGGGTCAAGCGGAGGCGAGGAAACAAGCATGAACACTAACGCTCGAGGTAAGTGACTTTCGATTCACTTCTTAGTATACATATATAGTTTTCTTGTTATGGATGAATGGGATGATTGATGTATATAAAATGGCCGACAAGTATGTATGTATGAATGCATTTAGGAAAATTACGTAAGTACACGCACGTGTGAGCTAAGGTATGCACGGGTGTAGTTATGATTCATTTTATGAATGTATGTAAGTATGGAGTTATGTATGCATGTATGTATATATGTAGGTATTGGTGTATGTATGTACGTAAGTAGTTATGTATGAGCATGAGCATTATGTATTTGAATATGAAAGTACATACGTGTGTAGGTACGAACGTATATATATACATGTGGATGCAAGTAAGTATGCGTGTATGTATGTGTGTATGTAGGTATGCATGTAGGTATGTATGTATGTATGTGAGTAGGTATGTGTGTATGTAGTTATGTATGTATGTATGTAAATACATATGCGAAGATGTAATCATGTATGTATGTAACTAGATGCGTGGGTATGCAAGTAAAGGTATGTATGTATGCAAGTGGTTCTATATATGATTTATATACGCGGTTACAATGCATTTAAGTATTGACGTCCTTAACAGTGTGCCTTGAGAATGAGAAGAAATGCAGGTACATTATTGAAGCCTCACCAGAATATGGATGCACAGATGAAATTCCTGGAATTAGAAAGATAACTCAGTGGAAAGTGTACGAGATTGAATCTTATTTATGTATTGTGTACTAATGTGATGAACGTATGTGGTGAGTTCAGGTTGTACAAATCACGGGCGGTTATATCGAGGAATAGAGATCGAAGACCGAGTCACAAGATAGATTGTACAGGATTAATTGAGCATGTACTATTAGCAAACAGGACTTATGCCTTATTTTTGTAAAAAGACACATATTAAAACGAACCTTCCAGTAAGTCAATATGTTTGAAATGAAAAAAAAAATTATAGCACGATTTTCCGCTGCGACTTTTTGTCAAATACGAATTAGGGTCTAACAAGTTGGTATCAGAGCCCTGGTTTGAGAGAATCAAGTGTAAGAAGGAAAGTGCTTGAACTCAAACCTGTGTGCTCTTGTGATAAGAAACCCGTACAATCCAAGACTCGGTCAAGATCCAAGGGTAAAAGAGAATGTAAGTATGTACTTATGTATACGTATAAAGAAACTGACAGTTTTGTATATGTAAGGTAAGTATAAGTATTTGAAGAGGATGATCCGTGAATGCGGTCAAGTACCGACACCAAGCATGGAATAAGGTAAAGTTGAACCCAGGTACGTAAATTCAATATGTGGGTATATGAAATGGTAAAATGCATTAAGGGAAGAAAAATGCTAAATGAAGGACCATGATGGTATACCAAACATGTTTTGAAAATGATACACGCGCCAAAACCTAATTCTTCAGACATAAGGTGACAATTACACGAAAACACGAAACTAGTATGTGGGTTGTGTACCTGGCCAGTACACGTGAAGCATATGACGTTCGTGAGACCGTGATAATTGATACAGGTATGTCCGTTAGAATTAAGTAGTAGGTGGACGTGAGGGTGAAGGGAAATGTAAGACTCCCAGGAATGAAAGTATGAATGCTATGTTAGAATCCGCGAGACGGATTCGAAACATGAAAGAAGTTAAAGTATGAATGCTATGTTGAATCCGCGAGGCGGATCCAAACAATGAAAGATATGAATGCAATGCTTGAATCCGCGAGATGGATTCAAGGGATGAAAAGCGTAAATGCAATGTTTGAATCCGCGAGACGGATTCAAAGAATGAAAGATATGAATGCAATGCTTGAATCCGCGAGACGGATTCAAGGGATGAAAAGCATAAATGCAATGTTTGAATCCGCGAGACGGATTCAAAGAATGAAAGATATGAATGCAATGCTTGAATCCGCGAGACGGATTCAAGGGATGAAAAGCGTAAATGCAATGTTTGAATCCGCGAAACGGATTCAAAACATAGAAGGTACGAAAGGTATGAATAATGTGTTCGAATCCGCGAAACAGATTTAAGATATAAAAGACGGAACTAGTCTACATAAGAAGAAGTCGATAGCTTGACCATGTATGCGTCAAACAAATCATCATATAAGTAAATGTAAAGCAAATGAACAAAAGAATGATAGGAATGAAAATATCCGAATGTGTAAGTAATTACGGACAAGACAGGTAAATATTTCTTAAAAAAAAATATTATTCAAATTATGCTTAAACTTTCGTGTATAGATATATGAATATATTTATGCAAATGTGTTGTATGCAAGAATGGTCGAAAGGAAAAAAGGGTCATACGGGTCAGATGGCGATTGCCATTTGAACTCGTTAGTTAATGTTTTGATATGTTAAGTTTTGTACTCCTAGGTGAGCTTGATGAATGGACACGTAATGTCACCAATCGGAAAGGGATGATCACCGTAAGATAAGGATGACGAATCAATGGAATCTACTTCCGTCAGATATCATAGTGGGATAAACCTATCAAGATCAGTGAAAGAATTCTCATAAGCGGAAGCTCATTACCCGGATAAATGGGATCAATCCTGGGATGGTTTGGATTTGTAATGAAGTGGTCGGTTCGCCTTCGCGGGTCGTGGCATTATGCCAAAATAGTAAGGTTAGTGAATTGTTTAATATGTGAATTTAAGTATAAAGTTATGAATTGAATAAGTACTTCCGCACGAGCCAGTGGTAACGCAAGGTGTGATATGATAAGGAAGGGTTGACTTTTAGAAGTAGGCTAAGAATGAGTTTTAAATCTGACTTAAGTAGTAGACAATGCATGTATGAGTAAGAAGGTAGAAGTAAAACTCCAAGTGTATACGAAATTATTAGAACTAATACTAACGGTAAATGCGGTAGCAAGTTCATATGAACTTCATTTTGCTTTTATGTAAATCATGGTAGTAAACCCTTGGGCTTGCTTCTAGTTTGCACACTTTAGTTCTAGTACGATAATGTGATGGTACGATCATATTTATTCATGAATAAGACTTTTGCAAAGATCCCAAATGTAATCATGTTGTATTGAGCATACGTGTAAACGTAAGTATATGAGTATTGTACTTGATTTAAGAAAGTAAAGATAGGGCGTGTAGTTATGTTTGTTCATGAATGAGACCTTTTTATAAGGTATGAGTAAATTCTTGCCATGGTGTGTATTGTGAATGAAATGAACGAATAACCAAAAAGTGGTGATCATCACTAAGGAACTAACATGAGGCAAGAATTCGGAATCTAAAGATATGTGAATATATTTCAGAATTGTGTTACACAGAAGGATCGGTAAGTAAAAGATTATGGTCCCGAAGAAGTAAGCAAGGTTTCGGGGACGAAACCTCTTTTAAGAGGGGTAGACTTGTAACACCCCAAAAAAACGGGTTTGGTAATTTAAACCCGGTTAATATAAAGGAACGGGTAAAATACCGTTAGGGGTAAAAGTGAACCCGTAAATGAATATTAACTAGGAATAATTAACCTAGTTGAATATTAGTATCGTTGGTATTAAACGAGGGGTTGTAGCCTTATTTAATTAAAACGAAACATGGGGACCAAAGTGAACAACTTGAAAGTTGTTTTCTTAAAATGTCTAAGTGTTTTATATAATTAGATAAGTTTTTTTAAAAGTATCAAGAAAGTTTATAAAACTTGGAAAAAGGTTATTATGTGACAACAATAGATAACATGGGGGTTGAATGTGTAAGATTGATAAATAACACAATAAAATTAAAAACCTAGTAGTTGGGTGCGTGTGGGTATCGCGACCAGGAGGGGGAAAGAAAGGGTGAAACCCTACTTGTTCAATCAAGGTCAAAATTCAGCAAATTAATGGTGGTTCTTGACACAAATCGAATGCATGAGACTGGATACAACTTAATCTAAGTATATTGATCATAAGGTAAGTTGCAATTTATGATTTGATGATCTTGTATGAAGTGGTTTAGATTTAATCCGTGAAATTGTGTGAAATTAATCATGTATATGTGTTAGAATCACCGTGTAGATCATGAACTATGTAAGATTCTAAGCAATTTGATGTTTTGGGATAAAACCCACTTGTGCTAGTAAGAATGGTGAGATGAATGAATTACCATGTTCAATTCTTGTATAATTTTGATGTATGGTGTGCTATATGACCGATTCTTACTAGTTAGATTGAGTAGGATTTGAAAGAAATATGATGTTGTGTTATTGTTGAGGATTGGAAACAAGTGGTTGAATATGAGCATGAAATACTTACACATTGTGCCTTATTTGTTGTACGCCCACAAAGTGTTTGATAAAATGCCTACACGAAACTTGAATTGATTCAAGTTTGTGTTAAAAAGTTAGTAAATTCGTCACTTTTGACAGCCCTAGATAGCCATCTTGTAAAGGCCGTATCTCATTCGTTATTAGGAATTAGACAACGAGCCTTATATCGTTGGAAAGCTTGTTTCGCATATTACAATTCTTATTTGAAAGTCGAAGTCGAATTAGGTGATTAAAAAGGGGGAAAGTGACCCCGAACAGCTGCTGCGTGAAAAATGCAGCAATGAAAATAATGTGTTTTGTGAACTTAAAACATATGATTTTCTAGTCACCAATTTACTAAACACTAAATATTGCTTCGGGTGAATGTTACAGTTGTTAAGGTGTGTTTAAAGCGTTACTATGTGTAAAATTGGCGTTAATGTACAGCATGGTTAGCCTTTCGGATATGATTGTAATAGTAGAGAAGTCAGGCGTATTGTAGTAGAGAATCTATGTGTCGCGTATGATGATAATTGAGTTGCTTGAATAAGGAACAAGGTGACTTTTAGTCTATATGCCTTAGGTATGTGGTATTTGGTTAATAAAAAGTCAAGTAATGTATGAATGGAAAGAAACGAATGTAGTATGAATGAGCATGTGTGCTAACCATAATGTAATTGTGATGACATGAAAGGATAGGAATCACATTAGCAAGGACTCGAAAACGGAAGGTTAACGGGTCAAGCGGAGGCGAGGAAACAAGCATGAACACTAACGCTCGAGGTAAGTGACTTTCGATTCACTTCTTAGTATACATATATAGTTTTCTTGTTATGGATGAATGGGATGATTGATGTATATAAAATGGCCGACAAGTATGTATGTATGAATGCATTTAGGAAAATTACGTAAGTACACGCACGTGTGAGCTAAGGTATGCACGGGTGTAGTTATGATTCATTTTATGAATGTATGTAAGTATGGAGTTATGTATGCATGTATGTATATATGTAGGTATTGGTGTATGTATGTACGTAAGTAGTTATGTATGAGCATGAGCATTATGTATTTGAATATGAAAGTACATACGTGTGTAGGTACGAACGTATATATATACATGTGGATGCAAGTAAGTATGCGTGTATGTATGTGTGTATGTAGGTATGCATGTAGGTATGTATGTATGTATGTGAGTAGGTATGTGTGTATGTAGTTATGTATGTATGTATGTAAATACATATGCGAAGATGTAATCATGTATGTATGTAACTAGATGCGTGGGTATGCAAGTAAAGGTATGTATGTATGCAAGTGGTTCTATATATGATTTATATACGCGGTTACAATGCATTTAAGTATTGACGTCCTTAACAGTGTGCCTTGAGAATGAGAAGCAATGCAGGTACATTATTGAAGCCTCACCAGAATATGGATGCACAGATGAAATGCCTGGAATTAGAAAGATAACTCAGTGGAAAGTGTACGAGATTGAATCTTATTTATGTATTGTGTACTAATGTGATGAACGTATGTGGTGAGTTCAGGTTGTACAAATCACGGGCGGTTATATCGAGGAATAGAGATCGAAGACCGAGTCACAAGATAGATTGTACAGGATTAATTGAGCATGTACTATTAGCAAACAGGACTTATGCCTTATTTTTGTAAAAAGACACATATTAAAACGAACCTTCCAGTAAGTCAATATGTTTGAAATGAAAAAAAAAATTATAGCACGATTTTCCGCTGCGACTTTTTGTCAAATACGAATTAGGGTCTAACAAGTTGGTATCAGAGCCCTGGTTTGAGAGAATCAAGTGTAAGAAGGAAAGTGCTTGAACTCAAACCTGTGTGCTCTTGTGATAAGAAACCCGTACAATCCAAGACTCGGTCAAGATCCAAGGGTAAAAGAGAATGTAAGTATGTACTTATGTATACGTATAAAGAAACTGACAGTTTTGTATATGTAAGGTAAGTATAAGTATTTGAAGAGGATGATCCGTGAATGCGGTCAAGTACCGACACCAAGCATGGAATAAGGTAAAGTTGAACCCAGGTACGTAAATTCAATATGTGGGTATATGAAATGGTAAAATGCATTAAGGGAAGAAAAATGCTAAATGAAGGACCATGATGGTATACCAAACATGTTTTGAAAATGATACACGCGCCAAAACCTAATTCTTCAGACATAAGGTGACAATTACACGAAAACACGAAACTAGTATGTGGGTTGTGTACCTGGCCAGTACACGTGAAGCATATGACGTTCGTGAGACCGTGATAATTGATACAGGTATGTCCGTTAGAATTAAGTAGTAGGTGGACGTGAGGGTGAAGGGAAATGTAAGACTCCCAGGAATGAAAGTATGAATGCTATGTTAGAATCCGCGAGACGGATTCGAAACATGAAAGAAGTTAAAGTATGAATGCTATGTTGAATCCGCGAGGCGGATCCAAACAATGAAAGATATGAATGCAATGCTTGAATCCGCGAGATGGATTCAAGGGATGAAAAGCGTAAATGCAATGTTTGAATCCGCGAGACGGATTCAAAGAATGAAAGATATGAATGCAATGCTTGAATCCGTGAGACGGATTCAAGGGATGAAAAGCATAAATGCAATGTTTGAATCCGCGAGACGGATTCAAAGAATGAAAGATATGAATGCAATGCTTGAATCCGCGAGACGGATTCAAGGGATGAAAAGCGTAAATGCAATGTTTGAATCCGCGAAACGGATTCAAAACATAGAAGGTACGAAAGGTATGAATAATGTGTTCGAATCCGCGAAACAGATTTAAGATATAAAAGACGGAACTAGTCTACATAAGAAGAAGTCGATAGCTTGACCATGTATGCGTCAAACAAATCATCATATAAGTAAATGTAAAGCAAATGAACAAAAGAATGATAGGAA
This sequence comes from Helianthus tuberosus, assembly GCA_030545235.1. Taxonomy (NCBI): domain Eukaryota; kingdom Viridiplantae; phylum Streptophyta; class Magnoliopsida; order Asterales; family Asteraceae; genus Helianthus; species Helianthus tuberosus. Next base: position 2,057,665 of record JARYGA010051848.1, on the reverse strand, counting down.
TGAAAATATCCGAATGTGTAAGTAATTACGGACAAGACAGGTAAATATTTCTTAAAAAAAAATATGATTCAAATTATGCTTAAACTTTCGTGTATAGATATATGAATATATTTATGCAAATGTGTTGTATGCAAGAATGGTCGAAAGGAAAAAAGGGTCATACGGGTCAGATGGCGATTGCCATTTGAACTCGTTAGTTAATGTTTTGATATGTTAAGTTTTGTACTCCTAGGTGAGCTTGATGAATGGACACGTAATGTCACCAATCGGAAAGGGATGATCACCGTAAGATAAGGATGACGAATCAATGGAATCTACTTCCGTCAGATATCATAGTGGGATAAACCTATCAAGATCAGTGAAAGAATTCTCATAAGCGGAAGCTCATTACCCGGATAAATGGGATCAATCCTGGGATGGTTTGGATTTGTAATGAAGTGGTCGGTTCGCCTTCGCGGGTCGTGGCATTATGCCAAAATAGTAAGGTTAGTGAATTGTATAATATGTGAATTTAAGTATAAAGTTATGAATTGAATAAGTACTTCCGCACGAGCCAGTGGTAACGCAAGGTGTGATATGATAAGGAAGGGTTGACTTTTAGAAGTAGGCTAAGAATGAGTTTTAAATCTGACTTAAGTAGTAGACAATGCATGTATGAGTAAGAAGGTAGAAGTAAAACTCCAAGTGTATACGAAATTATTAGAACTAATACTAACGGTAAATGCGGTAGCAAGTTCATATGAACTTCATTTTGCTTTTATGTAAATCATGGTAGTAAACCCTTGGGCTTGCTTCTAGTTTGCACACTTTAGTTCTAGTACGATAATGTGATGGTACGATCATATTTATTCATGAATAAGACTTTTGCAAAGTTCCCAAATGTAATCATGTTGTATTGAGCATACGTGTAAACGTAAGTATATGAGTATTGTACTTGATTTAAGAAAGTAAAGATAGGGCGTGTACTTATGTTTGTTCATGAATGAGACCTTTTTATAAGGTATGAGTAAATTCTTGCCATGGTGTGTATTGTGAATGAAATGAACGAATAACCAAAAAGTGGTGATCATCACTAAGGAACTAACATGAGGCAAGAATTCGGAATCTAAAGATATGTGAATATATTTCAGAATTGTGTTACACAGAAGGATCGGTAAGTAAAAGATTATGGTCCCGAAGAAGTAAGCAAGGTTTCGGGGAAGAAACCTCTTTTAAGAGGGGTAGACTTGTAACACCCCAAAAAAACGGGTTTGGTAATTTAAACCCGGTTAATATAAAGGAACGGGTAAAATACCGTTAGGGGTAAAAGTGAACCCGTAAATGAATATTAACTAGGAATAATTAACCTAGTTGAATATTAGTATCGTTGGTATTAAACGAGGGGTTGTAGCCTTATTTAATTAAAACGAAACATGGGGACCAAAGTGAACAACTTGAAAGTTGTTTTCTTAAAATGTCTAAGTGTTTTATATAATTAGATAAGTTTTTTTAAAAGTATCAAGAAAGTTTATAAAACTTGGAAAAAGGTTATTATGTGACAACAATAGATAACATGGGGGTTGAATGTGTAAGATTGATAAATAACACAATAAAATTAAAAACCTAGTAGTTGGGTGCGTGTGGGTATCGCGACCAGGAGGGGGAAAGAAAGGGTGAAACCCTACTTGTTCAATCAAGGTCAAAATTCAGCAAATTAATGGTGGTTCTTGACACAAATCGAATGCATGAGACTGGATACAACTTAATCTAAGTATATTGATCATAAGGTAAGTTGCAATTTATGATTTGATGATCTTGTATGAAGTGGTTTAGATTTAATCCGTGAAATTGTGTGAAATTAATCATGTATATGTGTTAGAATCACCGTGTAGATCATGAACTATGTAAGATTCTAAGCAATTTGATGTTTTGGGATAAAACCCACTTGTGCTAGTAAGAATGGTGAGATGAATGAATTACCATGTTCAATTCTTGTATAATTTTGATGTATGGTGTGCTATATGACCGATTCTTACTAGTTAGATTGAGTAGGATTTGAAAGAAATATGATGTTGTGTTATTGTTGAGGATTGGAAACAAGTGGTAGAATATGAGCATGAAATACTTGCACATTGTGCCTTATTTGTTGTACGCCCACAAAGTGTTTGATAAAATGCCTACACGAAACTTGAATTGATTCAAGTTTGTGTTAAAAAGTTAGTAAATTCGTCACTTTTGACAGCCCTAGATAGCCATCTTGTAAAGGCCGTATCTCATTCGTTATTAGGAATTAGACAACGAGCCTTATATCGTTGGAAAGCTTGTTTCGCATATTACAATTCTTATTTGAAAGTCGAAGTCGAATTAGGTGATTAAAAAGGGGGAAAGTGACCCCGAACAGCTGCTGCGTGAAAAATGCAGCAATGAAAATAATGTGTTTTGTGAACTTAAAACATATGATTTTCTAGTCACCAATTTACTAAACACTAAATATTGCTTCGGGTGAATGTTACAGTTGTTAAGGTGTGTTTAAAGCGTTACTATGTGTAAAATTGGCGTTAATGTACAGCATGGTTAGCCTTTCGGATATGATTGTAATAGTAGAGAAGTCAGGCGTATTGTAGTAGAGAATCTATGTGTCGCGTATGATGATAATTGAGTTGCTTGAATAAGGAACAAGGTGACTTTTAGTCTATATGCCTTAGGTATGTGGTATTTGGTTAATAAAAAGTCAAGTAATGTATGAATGGAAAGAAACGAATGTAGTATGAATGAGCATGTGTGCTAACCATAATGTAATTGTGATGACATGAAAGGATAGGAATCACATTAGCAAGGACTCGAAAACGGAAGGTTAACGGGTCAAGCGGAGGCGAGGAAACAAGCATGAACACTAACGCTCGAGGTAAGTGACTTTCGATTCACTTCTTAGTATACATATATAGTTTTCTTGTTATGGATGAATGGGATGATTGATGTATATAAAATGGCCGACAAGTATGTATGTATGAATGCATTTAGGAAAATTACGTAAGTACACGCACGTGTGAGCTAAGGTATGCACGGGTGTAGTTATGATTCATTTTATGAATGTATGTAAGTATGGAGTTATGTATGCATGTATGTATATATGTAGGTATTGGTGTATGTATGTACGTAAGTAGTTATGTATGAGCATGAGCATTATGTATTTGAATATGAAAGTACATACGTGTGTAGGTACGAACGTATATATATACATGTGGATGCAAGTAAGTATGCGTGTATGTATGTGTGTATGTAGGTATGCATGTAGGTATGTATGTATGTGAGTAGGTATGTGTGTATGTAGTTATGTATGTATGTATGTAAATACATATGCGAAGATGTAATCATGTATGTATGTAACTAGATGCGTGGGTATGCAAGTAAAGGTATGTATGTATGTAAGTGGTTCTATATATGATTTATATACGCGGTTACAATGCATTTAAGTATTGACGTCCTTAACAGTGTGCCTTGAGAATGAGAAGCAATGCAGGTACATTATTGAAGCCTCACCAGAATATGGATGCACAGATGAAATGCCTGGAATTAGAAAGATAACTCAGTGGAAAGTGTACGAGATTGAATCTTATTTATGTATTGTGTACTAATGTGATGAACGTATGTGGTGAGTGCAGGTTGTACAAATCACGGGCGGTTATATCGAGGAATAGAGATCGAAGACCGAGTCACAAGATAGATTGTACAGGATTAATTGAGCATGTACTATTAGCAAACAGGACTTATGCCTTATTTTTGTAAAAAGACACATATTAAAACGAACCTTCCAGTAAGTCAATATGTTTGAAATGAAAAAAAAATTATAGCACGATTTTCCGCTGCGACTTTTTGTCAAATACGAATTAGGGTCTAACAGATTCCCAGTCTAATTAGATCAAATGTCGGGTCAAAGTTGTTTAGAAAAAGTCAACAAGATTCTAATTTGCGATTTAAAACATAATTAACAATATAGAAGCTTTGCAACCTGTTTTATTACTCTTATAACTTAGTAATTAATGTAAGAACATGTCTAAGCATGTTCGACCCGACAATTTTCTGTTTAGACCCGGTTCGGAACCGAAAGTTGCAAAACTTTGACTTTTGCTTTGACTCCAGTTCTGACCCAATTTAGTATGGTTTGGAAATGCCTTAGAGCTTCCTTAGGACCAGGTTACATGATAGTATAACCCTCTGTGGTTGGATCGTTGATTGTCCGATTCGTTTACACGTTTCTGTTAAATGCTTAATGTTGACCATAATGCCCTTTTGACCATAAAATGAGAATTTTGGAAATGTGAAATGACAATAATCCTTATTACTGATTTATAAAGTTGCCCCTAAATTTTCACATCAGTTGGAGGTCTAGATTAGGAGTTATGCTCATTAGCGTAATTTAACGTCTTTTAGTAATTAAACGGCGCAATTCGCATAAAGCCTATCTAAACCTAATTTTTGACACCAAACCTCTTACCCACTGATGTAATATAATATTTTGAGATTTTTAATTATTTTTAACCTGTCCATAACCGAAGGTTATGGCCTTAATTCGGTAAATACCGATTATGCCCTTTTAGGCCATAAAATGAGTTTTACAAGCCCTTTTGATACCAATCCAATTGCTACTAATTTTATGTAATAAATAAAGTATTTTGAACTTTATAACCTGATCAGAAAACTCAGATTTCCTGTATAACCCGAAAATCGCTTAAAATAGCTTTTTACGCGTATTAAACGCATAGTTTGGGTTTAAAACCATTTTGTCACATAAGACCTATTACCAACCGATATGACCTATTAAAATAAGTTATTTTACTGATGTATTCAGACCCGAACCTCATAAGTTCATTAAACCTCTTTTATAATCTTTAAAATGACCAAAATACCCCTACGGGGCTTATTTTGAGATTAAACTCGTTTTGGGCATAATGGAAGATATCCTTCTGATATCACAACATATTTAAGGCATAGGAAACCTGTATATGACTCTTTTTGGTTACTCGTTACGCACTTGTCGAGTTCGGATCGGCTTAGGTAACTAGTTTACATATATTAGCCGAAACGGGACAAACCATATCTTTCTATCTCAAAATCCAGAATGTGTTTAAGTCACCCATATTAAACAAGCATACAAGCTTGCCGGGTCAAAAGCACATTCTAAACCGGTCTTCGCCTTATCATGCGTTTGAACCATATTTTTTCTTTAAAAACTAACTGGTCTAAGTTAAGGCTTAATTAAAGACCCGTTAGTATTCTAATTGGTTATTTATACCATCATTCCAGACTAGAGCCTTTCCGGTAAACTGTACCTACGCTTACTTAAGTGAATACGGCTGAGTTATTATAAATCTTGCTATTTAAGACAGGAGCTAGCTCAGGTAAATACTCTTAACTTATTTTCCCTTTACGGGCTTGGGATACGGTATTATAATAATACCGCTTGGTCGGGTATTGAATGTTTAATCGTATTGTGATTAAATTATTGAGGTAACCCGTTTTAATCTGTATTGTTTGAAATAAAAGCCTTTAGGGGTTAATGACCATGTCCCGGATATCCTTGACATCATTGTATTGTAAAATGGCCACGACTTATGCACGGGGTGTAGGCATACACCTGACAGTGCATAAGGGAAACGGTATCCCACTCTCTTGTGGGCCTATACTTGTGGTGTGTCTGTTAATTTTGACTTGGTTTCTACATCGGGCCCTGAACGTACAACGAACATGTAAATCTGTATACAAGATTATAAATATAATTGTCCCAAGTATAAATGATTAATTTTGCCTTGTGCATTTTAATCAAAGTGTCAAAATATTTTGTGCCTGGTGCATCTAAATCAATTTTCTTAAACTCTTTTCAAATGTGGTTGAGTGTATTTACCAGTGAAAACTGACGTATTTTCCAAAAAGGTTAAGTGACAGGTACTGAACGTAATTGGCTGGAAGCTCAGGGCGCTAATAAGGAATCTTGCAAGTTCTAGGCGTCTAAAGTCTGTTGAAAAATGTTTATGTTTTAAGATCCTCCTGTGGATCCTTTACTTTCCGTTGTAATACTTTGATATTACCTTATATTCGGATTGTAATATATTTGTCTTTTGCTTCCGATGTGCATTCATATATATTGTGTTGTTTGACTATGATGATATCAACTACGTCACGATACTCCCCATCGGGCCCACCGGTAATACGTGGAAAGTTGGGGTGTGACATAATTCCACCAAAATTGTGTAAAAATCAAAGAAAGTTACATATAAAGGTTGAAAAATATTGAAATCCTCCATAACTGGATCCTATCTCGATTAAATGATGCTCCACAACAATTTGCCTAAGCAAAACGAGTGGAAAACATCTTCGAAGTGGCTGGAATCAAGGGTTTTTAAGAAAAAGTTAAGGTGTGCGTGTGTGTGAGTGTGATTATGATGAAGAAGATGGAGTAGAGGTGATATAAGATGAAGATTGAGCGAAATTGCTTACAAGAAGGTCTTGAATCGCGTCTGAAAGCTTGGGAGCGGATGAGAGCGTTTGAGAGAGTAAAGGTGTTAAAATGGAGCATAAGTGTTCTATTTATAGGTGAGGAGGTGGGTTAAGGCGGTGCGCGCATGACTATGTCCGGATGGCTTCATCCGGACGGGTGGCTCCATCCGGACGGATGGTCATACACCATCCGGGCGAATGGGCTCATCCAGGCGGATGGCCAATTCGGACGCCTGAGTTTGTGCGTGTTAGTTTTTCCAACTTTGTTTCGTTTGGTGTGTTTTTTGCGTTAATCGTTGTTAGTACTTTAAGTATTTTTAGCGAGATATCGAGTATAGCGTTGCGTTGCGTTCGAGTTGCGCGAATAAGCATTTAGTGTTTAAGCGATGTAACCACACATATAACTTACTAAACAAGTAAACAGACAAATAACACAAATAATATAAATAAGCAAAACCAAATCCGCGTTTCGAGTTTGCGTTGAGTTGCATTGTGATAAGCATTCAAGTATTAAGCGTTTAAATAAGTGTGTAAATGTGATAAATGTGTTAAATAAGCGATTTTGTATGCGTTAAATAAACGTTACAAAATGCGTTGAAAATGTAGTTTAACCCATAGCGATAATCAAATCTCGGAGTACAAGTGTTTACAGAGAGAAACAATGGTAAATAGGAACAACCAAAGATGTTGGTTGTTACAGTCTCCCCTACTTTAGGGAATTTCGTCCCGAAATTAAGTAGTAGATGTAACAAAGAGTTGCGGATATTTAGCTTTCATATCACTTTCGAGTTCCCAAGTGAACTCGGCGCCGCGTTTGCCTTCCCACCTAACCTTGACTATGGGAATGCGGGAGCGTCAAAGCTTCTTGGTCTCTCGGTCCATGATTTCTACTGGCTTTTCCACAAAGTGTAGGGTCTCGTTTACTTGCAAATCTTCAAGAGGTACGTGAAGATTTTCTTCAGCCAGACACTTCTTGAGGTTCGAGATGTGGAAAGTCGGATGTACGTTGCTGAGTTCCTTCGGTAATTTGAGTCAGCAGGCCACCTTGCCAATTCTTTCCAGAATCTTAAATGGACCCACGTATCGTGGCGCTATCTTTCCTTTCTTGCCAAATCAGATCACCCCCTTCCAAGGTGAGACCTTTAGGAGTACGTGATCACCAACTTCAAACTCAAGGGGCTTGCGGCATTTATCGGCGTCACTCTTTTGACGACTCCGAGCTTTAAAGAGATTGTCTCGTATCTGGAGGATCTTGTCTGTCATTTCTTGCAGTAACTCTGGACCAGTAATCTGTGCGTCTCCGATCTCGTGCCACACAATAGGTGATCGACATTTCCTACCATATAGTGCCTCAAAGGGTGCCATATGAATACTAGCGTGATAACTGTTATTGTACGAGAATTCTACTAAAGGCAAATGCGAATCCCAATTACCACCAAAATATATAACGCACAAACGAAGCATGTCCTCAAGGCTGTGGATCGTGCGCTCAGTCTGACCGTCGGTCTGGGGATGGAATGTGGTACTGAGATTAAGAGTCGTACTGAGAGCAGATTGAAAAGTTTCCCAGAGCTGTGAGGTAAAACGACCATCATGAGGCGTTCCGTATCGGAAGGAAATGAGCGGATTTCGTAAGACGATCAACGATAACCCAAATCCTATCGTGACCAGAAGGCGTTCTAGGGAATTTCGTAATAAAATCCATGGCAATACTCTCCCATTTCCACATAGGGATCTCGGGTTGTTCGAGTAAGCCAGAGGGTCGTTGATGTTTAGCCTTAACTTTCGAGCAAGTTAGGCATTTCGAAACATATAGGGCGATATCCTTTTTCATGCCCGGCCACCAATACCTGACGCAAAGGTCCTGGCACATCCTGTCGGCACCAGGGTGAATCGAGTATCGTGACTTATATGCTTCAGTCATCAATAACTCCCAAAGGTTATTGTGACTAGGGATCCAAATGCGGTCAAGATAAAAAAAGATACCATTCGATTTGCTTACCAACTGAGTTTCGGAACCACTTATCCTTTCCTCCTTCAAAGTATTCTCAAGAAAACAAATGTGCTGCGCGTCGCGAATGAGGGTTTCGAGGTCGCTTTGTGCTTGAAAATCACGAACACTATACAAATAGCTTCATCGGCTAAGAGCATCGGCTACGACGTTTGCTTTGTCAGGATGATAGCGTATCTCACAATCATAGTCGTTGAGAAGGTCAACCCATCTGCGTTGGTGGATGTTTAGTTCTTTCTGGTTAAAGATATGTTGTAGGCTCTTTTGGTCTGTGAAGACCGTACACTTGGTACCATAAAGGTAGTGTCGCCATATTTTAACGCAAAAATAACTGCACCGAGTTCGAGATCATGGGTAGTGTAGTTCTTCTCGTGGAATTTAAGTTGTCGAGATGCATACGCGATAACCTTGTCTCGTTGCATAAGATCACAACCAAGACCTAGGTTAGAGGCATCGCAATAAACAACGAAATCGTCATTTCCGTCGGGGAGTGTAAGAATAGGAAGTCCAAAGAAAAGGTTTATCCTTGTGAGTTAGAGCGGTGAGAGGTATAGCGATTTTAGAAAAATCAGCGATGAATCGGCGGTAATAACCAGCCAATCCGAGAAAAGAACGGATTTCGGATGGGTTTTTCGGTGTAATCCAACTCTTAATGGCTTCTATCTTCGCGGGGTCGACGTGTATTCCTAGACTATTAACAATATGACCAAGAAATTGAACCTCCTCGAGCCAAAATTCGTACTTGGAGAACTTGGCGTAGAGGCAATTTCCTTGGAGAAGCTCGGGAACTAAACGAAGATGTCGCGCGTGTTCGGCTCTCGACCTTGAATAGTTAAGAATATCGTCGATAAAAACAATAACAAAGCGATCCAAGAAGGGTTTGCACACACGGTTCATCAAGTCCATGAAGACCGCTGGTGTATTGGTGAGACCAAAATGCATGACCACGAATTCGTAATGGCCATAACGAGTATGAAAAACGGTTTTCAGAATGTCCTGCTATTGTATATGCAACTGATGATAGCCTGAACATAAATCAATCTTAGAAAAACACGTAGATCCTTGAAGTTGATCAAATAAATCGTCGATTCGGGGTAAAGGTAGCGGTTCTTGACAGTAAGCTTGTTAAGTTCCCTATAATCGATGCACATTTGGAACGCTCCATCCTTCTTTTTCAAAAAAAGAACGGGTGCGCCCCATGGTGATGTGCTAGGGCGTACAAAGCCTTTGTTAAGTAACTCCTGAAGTTGACTAGAAAGCTCGTGCATTTCGGATGGTCCGAGGCGATAGGGAGCTTTTGCAACAGGTGTAGCACCTGGGATTAAATCAATACGAAAATCGATATCGCGAGTAGGGGGTAAACCAGGTAAATCGTCAGGAAAATGTTAGGAAATTCACAAACAATGGGAACGTCTTTCACGGTTTTCTTTTCCTCCTCCGCTACTACAATGTGGGCTAAGAAATCTAAGTATTCCTTGCGGAGATACTTATTTGCTTGAATACACGACATAAGCTTTAATTCTTTCGAGGATACTTCGCCATAAACACATAATTGATCACCATTTGAAAGAGAAAAGTGAATCATCTTTTCGAAACAAACAACATCAGCACGATTTTCACGAAGAAAATCCATGCCTACTATGACATCGAAGCTACCTAGCTGCATAGGGATGAGATCGATAGGGAATATGAGATTGTTGAGTTCAAGAGTACAATCACGGAGAACGAAATTGACAGTCACGGTTCTTTCGGTGGCAACTTCTACGTCGAACGTCATTGGGAGTTTAGCGCGTTTACGTTTTAAAAGCTTTTCTAATTCAAACGATACAAAACAGTTATCGGCTCCAGTATCAAATAAGCAAGAAGCATAAATACCATTGACGAGAAATGTACCATTGACAACATTGTTGTCAGTCTGAGCCTGGTGGACGTTGATATTGAAAGTTCTTCCGCGGGCTGCTGGTGGTTGGGGTTGCTGTTGTTGATGTTGCGGTGCTTGCTGTTTTTGCTGCTGCTCTTGTTTCACAACGCGATTCAGGCAGACATTAGCAAAGTGGTTTGGATCACCACATGCGTAGGAAGCACGTGCATTAGCAACTGGTGCGGGGAGAGCTTGACTAACTTGAGGAGAGCGGGGCTGAGTTGGCGGTGGTACAGGAGCATGAAGAGCTTGCTGGCGAGGGCCAGTGCGACAGTTTGCTGTGAAGTGCCCGTAGAGGTTGCAGTGGACACAGAAATGGCAAACTATCCCAGCTGGATGATGATAGGTGCACGTAGGGCACAGAGGGTGAGTACCAGTGTACGCACGCTTAGCTGGCGGTGCGTTGGAAGCTGTAGCTTGTTGAGGCTGAGGGTTGGGCGGCGATGTAACTACCGCGTTGTTCTTGCTGTTGTTTATGCGATTGCGATCACAATGATTAGACTTAGAGGCTTGAGAGTCTGGTGTTGTAGTTGCTTGATGTAGACTCTTGGTTGAAGTTTTGAAAACTCCAGCTAGAACTCTCGTTTCATTGATTTCAGCTGCGAGTTGGTAGGTTTCCTCGATAGTAGCAGCTTTAGCTGCCTGAACAAAATCGGCAACACAGTCTGGTAGTGCATGAATATACTTCTTGATTGCCTTATCAGGCGTGTCCACCTGACTGGGACAGATATTGCTCAGCTGTTTGAACCTAGCGGGGAGACCAGAGTTATCACCTCCTTCTTGTTTGATGTTCCAGAACTCATTCTCCAACTTCTGGACTTCATGAGGGGGACATAATTCTTTCATCATAATTTCCTTCAGTTCCTCCCATGAGAGGCCATAAGCTGTATCATTACTGTGCCTGTTGCACTCAGCAGTCCACCAATCAAGTGCCCTTGACTGGAAGACTCCAGTAGCATTCACAGTGCAAAGGTTATCTGGGCATCCGCTTTGACGGAGAGTGACTTCAAAGGAGTCAAACCACTGGAACATTGCGCTAGGTCCATCTTCACCAGTAAATTTTGCAGGACCGCAGGCCATGAATTGTTTAAAGCTGAAAGAAGCCTTTGGAGTGTCACTCTTTGAATCAACAGATGATGTGCTGTCACACCCCAACCGATGGCGGAATCATCGGGGCGTGGCACTGAGCGAAACAGATTGTTCAAGAGAATCCATAACAACTATTAAATGACAATATTTTTAATATGTTTAATATCCCATACTATCAAACAAATATTTCAAATAGTCCTTACAGATAATAAGTCTCATAAACAAATTCCATTCCTACAACTCAGATTTTATTTGGTGAGTTTCTAGACTTCCTATCTGATTGCAGCAAATAATCCATCAACCTGTGACATACGTTAAAATAAAAGTCAATACATAAAATGTAAATGTGAGTACACAAGTTTGCATAAGTATAGTAGTAAAAGCGTTTACGCATAACCAACATGTAACACGTAGAGAAGTGAATCAAGTAAGTTATCGACAATGATACAAGCAATACCAACATGACTGCGAGTTGTGGAATGCGCGACACATGTTCACCACTGTGAACACGTGAAGTAATAACCTCAACAACCCCTGAATAAACAGGTGCTGAGTCCAAACTATAGTACTATCCTTGCTAAGGGTGGCAAGCAGTAATCACTGTGTAAACATATCATACAAGCATTCATCGAATCACGTATAACATGTGAAAGCGGTTAGTGTTTGTAAAGCATTTAAGTATTGTGTACGTTGTGTTTTGATAGAGAACGTATGTAACACCCAAAAGTGCGTTAAGCGAAAAAGGGTTCGAGTATACTCACAGTGCGTGTTTACAGCTAAACACGATCTGGTTGGATTGAAGGGAGCGCTGGGTTAGCCTACATACGGGAACAGAAATATAAGTCTTCCTCAGGACTGAACAGTCGTGGACGGAGTGTCGAGCGGGTTAAGTATACAACAGTGCATCTGGACGGATGGATGCCATCTGGATGGATGGACTCCATCCGGATGGCCATGGTCCATTCGGATGGGCAGTGTTCATCCGGACGGATGGCCCAGTCTATTCGAACGGATGGGCTGCCTTGCTAGAACGGTTCAAACTGATGTGTAACTTGATATTTTAAAACAGAGGAAACGGTTTAGAGTAGTAGTAGAGTCTATCCAGACGGATGGACTATAGTTGAGGTTTTGTAAAATTTTCCAAAAAAAAGTTTAAACTGACGGAGACGGCTGTGATGACGGAATCAAGCAACGGAAAGACATCGAGTCCAGTCCATCTGGATGGGCATTGCCCATTCGGATGGGTGTTCTGTTCTTGACGAGATTCATGTTTGACCCGTCAATCGGTCAATCTCATTGGTGGAAATCAGCCCTCAAGCCGGCTCTCGGCTATGGAAGAAGCTAGGAGTCTGACGAGTTCCCAATTCCACCAAAATTATGTAAAAATCGAAGAGAGTTTCATAAAAAGGTTGAAAAATGTTGAAATCCTCCATAACTTGTTCCCATCACGATTAAATGATGCTCCACAACAGTTTGCCTAAGCAAAACGAGTGGAAAACGTCTTCGAGGTGGCTGGAATCAAGGGTTTTTGAGAAAAAGTTAAGGTGTGCGTGTGTGTGAGTGTGATTATGATGAAGAAGATGGAGTAGAGGTGAAATAAGATGAAGATTGATGAAGATTGAGAGAAATTGCTTACTTGAAGGCCTTGAATCGCGCCCGAAAGCTTGGGAGCGGATGAGAGCGTTTGAGAGATCAAAGGTGTTGAAATGGAGCACAAGTGTTCTGTTTATAGGTGAGGAGGTGGGTTAAGGCGGTACGCGCATGACTGTGTCCGGATGGCTTCATCCGGATGGGTGGCTCCATCCGGACGGATGGTCATACACCATCCAGGCGGATGGGCTCATCCGGGCGGATGGCCCATTCGGACCCCTGAGTTTGTGCGTGTTAGTTTTTCCAACTTTGTTTCGTTCGGTGCGTTTTGTTGCGTTAATCGTTGTGAGTTCTTTAAGTATTTTAGCGAGATATCGAGTATAGCGTTGCGTTGCATTCGAGTTGCGCGAATAAGCGTTGAGCGTTTAAGCTATGTAACCACACATATAACTTACTAAACAAGTAAACACACAAATAACACAAATAATATAAATAAGCATAACCAAATCCGCGTTTCGAGTTTGCGTTGAGTTGCGTTGTGATAAGCATTCAAGTAGTAAGCGTTTAAATAAGCGTGTAAATGCGATAAATGTGTTAAATAAGCGATATAGTATGCGTTAAATAAACGTTATAAAATGCGTTGAAAATGTAGTTTAACCCATAGCGTTAATTAAATCTCGGAGTACAAGTGTTTACAGAGAGAAGCAACAGTAAATAGGAACAACCAAAGATGCGGGTTGTTACAATAGTGGTCTTAAATGAAAGTCAAAGCAAAAGTCAATTTGCTTGACTTTCAGCTAAATATTTAGCCTATAAAATTGAAATAGCTAAGAAGAAACACTTACTAGTGATCCCAGAAGAACAAGAACTCAGTTGGGAGGCCTCCTCAAGTCAGGAAGCAGCTCCAAGAGGGAATAAAGAAGAAGAAGTGGAAATGAGCAAAGGACTTGGTTGCCCAAGCTTGCTATTTATAGTAGAAGAGGATGCACAAGATGATGCCAGGTGTTAGGGGATGTTTTTGGATCATAGCAGGTGTCTATTGAGGTGGCAAGAGCTGAACATGAGTGGCATTTCGCGAGAAAGGTGGCACAAGGTTAGAAAGCCTTGGCCTCCAAACAAAATCTACCAGTGACCTGCATTACGGACCGTAAGGGCCTTAGGCTTACGGTCCGTAAGCCTTTTAGGCGCCCACAGGTTTAAATCCCTTACGGACCGTAAGGACCAGGGCCTTGTAGTCCGTAACCGCTTAACAGCAACATTAATGTTAGCTTACGGTCCGTAAGCTAATAGGCTTACGGTCCGTAAGCTAATAGGCTTACGGTCCGTAAGCTAATAAGCTTACGGTCCGTAAGAGTCACTCAGAGGCTAAACAATTGGCATGTTGACATATTTAGTCCTTCCACAATCATTCTTCCATAATTTTACACATTTTGTCCCTCTCGTCCAACTATGTGGCATAAATGAGAGTTAAATGGACATGTTTCATTATATAATTCGACACAAATTTTCCGAGGTGTTACAATTGAGCTATTTTTATTAAGGGTAGAATAGGAATTTAAAACCATTTATTTTAACAACAAAAGATAATATCAATAATTCAGTATCAAATTATAGAAATTACGACTAGGTAAAAACGACACAATTTAAAATTGAACTAGACGTTGGAACACTCGAGGTTAGAGGTAACGAGTTAAGAACTAGGTCAACTACTTCCACTTAGTTTAGGATCTCAACCCGGATTAAATAGTTCACACTCATGCATGAAACCCACATCCATCATCATGTAGTTGTAGTAGTCATTAATTATGCTTGAATGGAATACCTTTTGTAGGAATGTCGTTCATAAGATAAACAAAACACCACTTGATTTTTTTCCAAGACATGTTACATATCAGAACCAGAATGAAACTGGTAAACATATTACACTTGCTCTTAAAGATTACAAACATAATGGAAACAAATGAAGATTACAAACATAATGAAAATCGCAAACAGGCTACAATGGGAGTAGACAAAAACATAGAAGAAACACGAGGTGGCACATGTTCAACACGCTTCCCTTAAAACACATTTCGGGCCACCCAGGTGCACCCGCATGTTTCCCAGGGTACAACAGCCTAAGCAGGTTGTAATGTCGGGGTTAGCCGTGCACCTGAAAGATTACCAATAAGAGCTCGTAGGGATGCAAACTCTGGAAATTTGTTGGAGGTTGTGAGTGGTGTATGTAACATACAAGTTTCTATATATCTAAACAAAAACACAGGTTTTGTTTATATGGTTCGAAACTTCATCACAAGAGGTTTTTTGAACAAATTCCTAAATCAATGTAATATTTAAGTCTTGGAATTTAATATAATTGAATTCCCTATTATTACAAGACTTTTTGAATACTAAACTGCTTAGAATATGAAGAGTCTTCTGTAGCCCACAAACTCAGTCAATCAAGCCGCATCCTAAAAATAGAAAAGGTGGCTCCAAATGGCTCATAACGATGCAAGAGTGCAAAGTGCTTCATCAAAACACGGCATTACACCCACGGGGTGTGACTTGTCACATAGGAATAGATTATTGTAGAGAATTCAACTTATAAATCAACGAAATATTTACCTCACCGCCAATGTGGGGCAAACACAATTTCTCACACATTAAGGTTCCACCACACAAAGTTAAAATCCAATATTTTTTTCATGGCAAGTAGAGGAGGCAACCGAAGTTTTGAAGATTGGGCATGGGAGACTTATAAGAGGTTGCAACAAGGAAAGTATGGCAACCAAGGTGGAAATGGCATTTTTTTGTGTTAGATATACCAGATGAAGTGTTTAAAGAAGAGTTAAAGGAAAAGTTCAAGGAGTTTTGAAGATTAATTTTTGTGTACTTGGAGAGGAAGAAGGATAAGCGGGGCAATAATTTTGGGTTAGTAAGATACAACAATGTTCAAGACAAAGAGATGTTTGTCAATTCTATGGCGAACGTCCTTACTGATGGTTCTAAATAAGGGGTAAATGACATGCACCAAATGCAACATATAAATTATATCAAATAAGGGATAAAATCAACCCTTTTTGGTACTAAAGTTAGAAAAAGTGCATTTCTTTGTATACTTTTGATTCTCAGGATTAAAAGAGCTTAAATGTACAAAAGGAATAAATTAACGACAAAAACCAACATAAATACGAGAAGAGATGTTGATACCGCATACCGACCCTCCAAGCCAAGCTTCATCCCAAGACCAAAAACAACGAATTAGAAGATAAGCACGGGGTCGTGCCACCAAGGCATGGGGTCGTGCCCCACTCAAGATTCCAGAAAGAAAAAGACAAACAAAAGCAGACAAGAGACACAGGTCCATGTCCCATGGACACGGGCCATGGTCAACTCCCAGATTTGCAGAATCTTGGATAGTACAGCAATTACATGGGCCACGGGGCCGTGCCGTTGACACACGGGGCCGTGTAAGCATACGGACTTACACAACTCATTAAATGAAAACAGAGAAGAATGGGGCACGGGGTCGTGCCCTCCAGGCATGAGGCCGTGTAAATCATCTGTTTACAACTATAAATAGGGTGCTTGGTTCAATTGCAATCCATCCCTTGGAAAACCACTTCTCTCACACCTGCCACCACTCCACCACCACAATACCACCATCATCCACCACATTCATCCATCCTCCATCTCTAGAGTGTGTGTAGTTGTCTCGGGATCCAAGATTTATCGTAAGAGTTTTTGTCAAACAAAGGCCATGCTTGGCTAATCTCTTACATCACTTGGTGAAGACAAGTCATTTATGTATTACTTTTGATTTACAATCTTTGGTTAACTTTTTTATTGGGTATGTATTAATGACTTTAATAACTAGTGTTTTATATTGAAAGTGAATTTATTCTATCATCTCTTCATGTTTCATTAATTCACTCATTCGTGTCTTTACGATCTATATAAAGCATGTTAACTGCCTGGAAGGCGTTAGAAGGGTGCTATGGGTAAAGTTCTTGCCTCGTTCAGTGTATAGATCCCGCGAGGACTTTATTCAAACTTATTAGGACTTCCTTTGAGGCAGATAGTGTAACAACCCGCACTATCGCGCTCGTTACGCCTAGCACCCGAGATTCGGATTATAATGTAAACTATATCGCTTACTACGCTACTTCGCGCTACAACGCTTATCACAACACGCTATATCACAACTCTTACGCTTAAAACGATTTCGCATATGCTATTACGCTATTACTACGCTACTCGCAAATGCAAACGCAGTTACTTATGCTGTGACCTAATATATTGTATTAATAGTTATATATAAATATCTAAGTATTAAAACTTTTTGAAACGCGTAAACACTGGCACGCGCAATTCAATTTATCGCACTGAAATGCAACGTAACACGATATTACTTATCTCGCTAAAATGCTTAAAGTACCCACAATGATTAACGCAACGAAACGCATCAAACGGACCAAAGTTCGAAAATGTCAAAACGCAACTCGGCCGTCCGAATGGGCCATCAGCCCGGATGGAGTTTGCCCATCCGGACACAGGCCATTCGAACCCCGCCATCCGGGCAACGTCATCCAGAAGTCGCAGACCATGCCCTCCACTATAAATATGGGCCTTGTGTCTCATTTCAACACCTTTGCTCCCCCAAACGCTCTCAAATGCTCCCAAGGTTCCAGATCGAGAACACGACTATTTGTAAGCATTCTTCTTCTGATTTCCATCTCTATTTCACTTCTACTTCATCTTCTTCATCACAATCACGCACACGCACACGCACTCAAACTTTCTTAAACAAGTGATTTTGAGCATCTCGAAGATGGTTTTCACTCGGTTTGCTTAGGCAAACCACTGTGGAGCATCATTCACCTGAGACGGAATCAAGGTCACGAAAGATTTCTACGTTTTACAACCTTTTTGTCACACCCCAACAGATGGCGGAATCATCGGGGCGCGGCACTAGGCGAATCAGATTGCTCAAGAGAATCCATAACAACTATTTGGCGATAATATTTAAAGCGTTCATTATCCCATACTAATAAACAATATATCAACAAACAGTTATACAGATTTTCATGATCTCTCAAACAATACAAATCTGACAACCTAGATTTATTGTGAGTTTCTAGACTTCCTAGCTTGATTCGAGATAGTCTGCGTCTAACCTGCAACATACGTAAAATAATGTCAATACAAAAATGTATTGGCGAGTATACAGGTTTGATATAGCATAAAGTAGAATAAAAGTAGTGCGAATTTCCTCATACATAAACATGATACGCAACATATAAGCTACAAAACAAAGACTACCAGCTAAGTCCCGAGATGGCTTTTCGATGTCATCTTAACTAGCCCTGGTCGGGTGCGAGCCTAGCTATAGTATTATATTAGTTAAGTTGGAACGTCACGAGTAATTATCCTTGCACATATGTATCAAGCATCAAGTATAACTATGTACGTCAGATATTCGCATGTGATAATAGTTTGATTTGTGTACATCGTTTTGATAGTTAATTTTGATATAACGTATGTTACACCCCAAAAGTGTTTAAATAGTAAAAAGGGGTCAAGTATACTCACAGTGTGTGTTTAACAAATAAACACAATCTGGATTGGATTGAAAGAGAGTGTGTTGGATTAGCCTGTGAACAGTAGCATAAGTCGTTGAACAATGCATAACAGCGTAACAGAGAGTTGATGGATCGAATGATGGTTCGATCGGATGACCCTCCGGACGGATGGTCATCCGGACGGATGACCGTTCGGTCGGATGGTCATTCGACTGAAAGAGTGCGTTTGTGAAATGTTGAACTTTGGAAGTTTTCGTTGTAGTATAAATAAGTCATTCAATCATATGGTCATCCGGACGGACGACCGTTTGATTGGATGGCAATTCGTTTAAGTGTACAGTTACAAGAAATCAAGTATCCTGTCCGGATTGTCATTCGATCGGATGGTCATCCGATCGGATGACTATTCGATTGGGAACTGACATTCCTTGAGGTTTGCAAATTTGATTAAATTTTGAAATCACAAGTCACTCGGTCCAACGGTCGTTCGATCGGATGGTCATACGATCGAATGGCTATTCGATCGAGCGACTGTTTATTTGAAAACTTGTTAAAATTTGTTAGGTTTTTAAGTTGAACGGAGACGACGTGACGACAAGTCAGTAACGGAAACACACCAGACTAAGTTCATTCGATCAGATAGGAATCACCCCATTCGATCGTACTCACTGTTCCTTTTGGTGAAGTTTCATGTTTAACCCGTTAATCGGTCATATCTCCGGTGGAAACCCATTTTCAAACCGGCTCTCAACTAAGGGATGAGTAGAGAGTTTGTTTGAGCTCAGGTTCCATCGTTTTGTATAGAAAGTTGAAGAAAACTTGAAATCAGTTGAAAATCATTGAAATTTTGTAGAGATTTGCTGAAAAGTGTGGAAATCCTTTAGATTTGGACCAAACTTGATGGGATGACGTCACCAAGTGAACACCATCTCCAAATCGGTCCGAATCAGGTGATTTCAGCGGAAAAAGTTGTAATTTTGATGAAGAAGACGATGTAGAAGTGATTAGTGATGATGATTGTACAAGATTTGAGTAGAAAAGCTTACCAAAAAGCCTTGAATCTCGATGAAAAGTGACTGAGAACAACTTGGGAGTGTTTGGATCGGATGACGATGTCACATCAGTGAATAGTGTGTGACAAGGGGTATTTATAGGCTGAGAGAGAAAGATAAGGCAGTGCGAGTTGGGTTGGAAGGCCTTCCGAGACCGGATGGCCATCCGACCGGATGGTTATTCGATCGGTCAGCTTGCGTTCGTTGGTTTTCTGACTTTTATTTCGTTTGGTGCGTTTTGTTGCGTTAACCATTATGGATACTTTAAGCGTTTTAGCGAGGTAAGTAGTATCATGATTCGTTGTGTTTCAGTGCGTTAAGTTGAGTTGCGCGTGCCCTCGAGTGCGCGTTCCAACCGAGTCTTAATACATATATATATATATATATATATATATATATATATATATATATATATATATATATAAGTAACTGCATTTTAAGTTTGCGTTGCGTTGCGTCACGATGATCGATGGAAGTAGTACTCACGCGTTTTGTCATCGTTAGCGTTAGTGTTTGCGTTGTGATGTGTTATAAGCGTATGCGTTGTGATATAGCGTATGCGAAAATATGCGATATAGCGTTGTAAGCATTATAGTTTACATTATGATCCGAATCTCGAGTGCTAGGCGTAACGAGAGTAACGAGAGCGATAAGTGGGTTGTTACAGTCTGCCGTGCTTTAGGAAATTTCGTCCCGAAATTAATACAAAAGGAAGACTTGTGAGAGTTGTCCCGTATAAGTAGCGATAAAAGCGTTAAGATTAGCCGAGGAATAGCGAGTAATCGATCGATGTTTGACAAGTGCGAGCATCTCGGGGAAATCGATTGCGATAGTGAAAAGCGACTCGTTTTGACAAGAAGTAGTAATCCACGAGTTTAGGGTTTCAAAAACATTTTTGAGTCCCGAAGTGTTTAGTTGAGTCGTTGCAAATGGATTAAAGGAATAGACTTGAAAATTTTCTTATAACGTGGGGTTAAACTGAGTCGATGTTAACCCACGTCGTAAGAAGGATTTTGCTTAGATATTAAAAGATTTGGGAGGAAAACTCGATTTAGGAAGCTCTCTTATGACATGGTATTAAGATGAATTCGACGTTAAACCAATGTCTCAAGAAAGGTTTTGTTCGGATTTTGCAAAAGATTTTTGGGAAAACTAGACTTATGAAAACTTCCTTAGGAAATGGAGTTAAGCTGCGTCGATGTTACCTCCACGTTGTGAAGAAATTTTCACTTATCCGTTGGTTTTAATCAAAAATTTTAGAAAAAAATTCCATTCATTTTCAAAAAGAGTAATAAAGAAGTTTTAGTAGTACAAAAAGGTAATTAACATCGAACCCCACATGGCACTTTTCCACGAAAGTTTGTTAATATGGTTAAAACACTTATATATAGGAAGTACCAACGGCGTATCCACCATGCTTTAATCATATTGCCGAAGCGATGTCATGCGTGCCGATATGACACGGATAGATTTTCGTTTCCTCGGTCAAAGCGATAGAGGATCGGACCGAGTCTGAGATAGAATCGAAATAGATTAAGCGGCGAGATTGATTGCGAACTTAGCGATGACAGCGCGTGCGAGTAGCTTGATGACGCGAAATATCGAAGTAGCGTGTCTGAAAAGCGCAACAAGCGACGAGCAATAAGCGACAAGCGATAAGCGATGAGCGGTAGGCGATAGGAGCGTGCGCTTATAGTGTGATGTGATTTGTTTCAACATTAAGTCCCACATGGCATTATTCCATGAAAGTTTGCAAATATGGCTAAAACACTTATATATAGGAAGTACCAGCGGCGTATCCACCAAGTTTTGACCATTTTATTTCCGTCCCGTGAAGCGATGTCATGCGTACAAACATAACACAGATAGCGATGAGTATTAGGAAGTAAGCGATGAGCGACAAGCGATAAGCGGTAAATGATAAGCGGTAAGTGATACGCGATAAGCGATAAACGATACACGATAAGCGATACGCAATAAGCGATAAGCAATGCGCGAATAATGCGATTTGATTAGTTTCAATAGTATCACAAATTTAACTAACATTAAGCCCCACATGTCATCTTTCCACGAAAGTTTGCTAATATGGCTAAAACACTTATATATAGGAAGTACCAGTGGCGTATCCACCATGTTTTGACCATATTATTTCCGTCTCGTGAATCGATGTCATGCGTGCCAACATAACACCGATAGCGATAAGCGTTAGAAGCGATAAGCGATGCGAGTATCGAAGCGATGAGATTAATAGATACGTTAAGCGTTAAAGCGTTTATTGCGAGAGCGATGTGCTATTGAGTTGCGTTGTAGACTTACGAATAAATCCAGGGTCGATGCGATTGCACTTCGTTGTAAACTTACAAAAAGTTTATAGATGAGGCGATTTCCTTGCGCTATATACTTTCAAAAAGTCTATCGATTATGAGATTTGGATGTTACGCCTTGCGAATGAGTTTAGCGTATTGAAAATAACCACAATAGTATAGTAGGTCTAATAACGTTCAACTCCACGTGGCACTTTCTTCACGAAACTTCGTTAGTATGTCAAAGCATACCTTGCTTTACCCACACTACTTACATTCCGTGAATAGATGTCACTCTTTGTCGACATGGTCAAGACGCTTATATATAGGAAGTACCAGCGACGTATCCACCACGCTTAACCATGCTTTTAACGTTATGGCACCATTAGAATTCACTACGATCTCCGTGCACTGACCAAAATAATCCTGTGTACACCCGTGATTAGTTTGTTCCTTGCACGTTTATCGTACCTTATTCTAAGAGTGTATAGTGAGGGTAAAAACACATTATATTGTGATATTTATTGTATCTGTATATGTATTGCTAGTAATAGACTTTGTGTGTGCGCTTAGACTAAGTGCGATCACGAGAGAGAGAGAGCGAGCGAGTGTCGACGTCGCATATAGGGACGACAACGATCGATCTATTGAATGATTACGAAACATAAGTAACAGTATCGAAAATTATACCATTAACTATGTCGTTCTGCGTCTGGTTGGCATTGCTGTTGAAGACTCCTGCTGCTGGTGCTGCAGCGGCTGGTCCTTGGGGTCGCGGTTCTGTGCGGCAGTTGCGGGTGAAGTGACCATAACAGTTGCAATTGATGCAATAGCGACAGTCAGGTTCCGTCTGGTGGTGATAGGTACACGTGTAACACTGGGGGTGAGTTCCAGTGTAGACACGTTTTGGAAGCATTAAAACTGCTAGAAGAGGCTCTGGTTGAGGCAGTTCAGTTGTTGGGTAATCTTGGTTCGATCTTTTTCGTGTGCGACTAGGCTGCGCGTCTTGTGGTGGTGCGTCGTCATCGGAGGATTCGTCAGAGGATTCACCAGGGGATTCGTCTGAGAGTTCACCAGGGGATTCGTCTGAGAGTTCATTGGAGGGTTCGTCGGAGAATTCGTCTGACGATTCAATGATGATTGCTTGATTAGCCTTCTTAGTGGGACCTTTGGAGAAGAATCCTTCCAAGATTCGCTTGTCATTGATTTATGCGACCAGTTAATAGGCTTCTTTGATGGTAGCAGCTCTCGCAGCTTTAACAAAATCATCCACACACTCAGGCAAAGCGCGTATGTACTTCTTGATAGCCTTATCGGGAGTGTCAACTTGGCTTGGGCAAATAATGCTAAGCTGTTTGAACCTTGTTGTGAGGCTGTGGTTATCACCTTCAACTTGTTTAATATTCCAGAATTCGTCTTCTGGTTTCTGCATCTCGTGGGGAGGGTAGTATTGTTCCTTCATGAGCTCTTTCAGCTCATTCCAGGAGAGTGTGTATGCTGCGTCGTTCCCACATTTGTTACGCTCGGTTGTCCACCAGTCGAGCGCTCTTGATTGAAATACTCATGTAGCGCATGTGGTACGAAAATGCTCGGGGAACCCTCTCTGACGAAGGGTAACCTTAGTGGCATCGAACCATTGCAATAGCTGAGAGACACCATCTTCGCCTGTGAAGTCCATTGGATCACAAGCTTTGAAGTGCTTGAAGGAGAAGTTAGACCTGAGCGCGTTGGTCTTAGCGTCTCCTGAAGTTTGAGAGTTGTTAAGAGATTGGACTTGCGCAACGATTTGAGGAATGACCTTGGCCACTTCCTTGGCCACGAGTGAGGCGATCCTCTTATCGGCGTTTCGTCTAGCTCTTCTTATGGCTGTTTGTCGCGAGATAGAAGCGTTCGAAGGCATCTAGACAAATAGATTGGAGTGAGATTCGATCATAATTATTTTGCGTTTGAGATAGCGATTAGCGCGTAAAAACTCGTTTATCGTTGACATAGAAATACGGATTCACGTAGGAGACACAAAAGTCATAAGTTCTCACGTATTCACATAAGAGTGTTTGTGTATATATGTATGTACGTATGTGGTATATAGTATATGTTTACACACATATTTGAAAGTCGTATAGATAGCGCGAGGTGTAGATAACGCGAGGACGCATGAGGATGCGTTTGAGAGAGCGAGTTGATAGATTCTAGTTTTGTTGCGATTATTAGCTCTTGTTTTAGATTGCGATGGCCGTGCGATTTGTGCATACATTCGATAGAGCGTAAATACGATAAAACAAGAAATCGATAAAGCGTAAAATCCTTAATGAATCACACATGTAAGCGTAATAAAATTCGATAATGCGTAAAATCAGTGATTGCAGGCTTAGTATAAATAGAGTGCCCGGGGTTTGAGGCATCGACTATCCAAAGTGATCCAACTATTCCTGATGAGCTCGAGTACATGCTTTGGCCTCAGGACCATGCCCTAACTGGGATGCAGCTACGGCACTCATCCTTCCGATTACTACGTGACTCGAGTCATCGGAACAGCCGGGACTTTGGTGAGAGCTTTTGAAAAACCATTTTTGGGAGTGGAACGGGTTTCACCCCTGACTTAAAAACTTCGCTCCTAGTTGTGGTTGTGCTCACCGAATAAATTCAGGAGTTCCACTAGATCGAAATGGAGAGTTTCGTTAAGATGTGGATATCACTCCTGGCCCAACGAAAATTCTCGTGCTAAGAATAATGCGCTGAGTGAGCGACCTATCAGAGTTCTTGGTTTTCACACCACATCTCGACACGATCACTCGTTGATGTTATGCGAGTATCGTCAAACATGTGTATTGCATTAGCCTTAGGAAAGGCAAATAGTATTAAGCCTTAGGAAAGGCTT
Organism: Helianthus tuberosus; assembly: GCA_030545235.1. Lineage (NCBI taxonomy): Eukaryota > Viridiplantae > Streptophyta > Magnoliopsida > Asterales > Asteraceae > Helianthus > Helianthus tuberosus. Next base: position 2,032,783 of record JARYGA010051848.1, on the reverse strand, counting down.
TCCTCGTGCGAAGCTGTAGTATGCGGTGTTCGCACAAAGATGTAGTTTTAGCGAGTTCGAATGAGAGTATCAAAGTAGGCCCATACAAACCCCACTAGGTTCGCACGAGACGTCCTGTTGGTACTTAGACTATAGACGAGGTCAATTCTAAGACATCAAAACCTGCACTAGGTCGTGTCTTTCCTAATTCCCTATAGTTATGGCTCTGATACCAATCTGTCACACCCCAACCGATGGCGGAATCATCGGGGCGCGGCACTAGGCGAATCAGATTGCTCAAGAGAATCCATAACAACTATTAGGCGATAATATTTAAATCGTTCATTATCCCATACTAATAAACAATATATCAACAAACAGTTATACAGATTTTCATGTTCTCTCAAACAATACAAATCCGACAACCTATATTTATTGTGAGTTTCTAGACTTCCTAGCTTGATTCGAGATAGTCTGCGTCTAACCTGTAACATACGTAAAATAATGTCAAAACAAAAATGTTTTGGCGAGTATACAGGTTTGATATAGCATAAAGTAGAATAAAAGTATTGCTAATTTCCTCATACATAAACATGATACGCAACATATAATCTATAAAACAAAGACTACCATCTAAGTCCCGAGATGGCTTTGCGATGTCGTCTTAACTAGCCCCCGTCGGGTGCGAGCCTAGCTATAGTACTATACTAGTTAAGTTGGAACGTCACGAGTAATTGTCCTAGCACATATGTATCAAGCATCACGTATAACTATGTACGTCAGATATTCGCATGTGATAATAGTTTGATTTGTGTACAACGTTTAGATAGTGCGTTTTGATATAACGTATGTTACACCCCAAAAGTGTTTAAAGCGTAAAAAGGGGTCAGTATACTCACAGTGTGTGTTTAACAAATAAACACAATCTGGATTGGATTGAAAGAGAGCGTGTTGGATTAGCCTGTGAACAGTAGCATTAGTCGTTGAACAGTGTGTAACAGTGTATCGGAGAGTTGATGGATCGAATGATGGTTCGATCGGATGATCCTCCGGATGGATGGTCATCCGGACGGATGGCCGTTCGGTTTGATGGTCATTCGACTGAAAGAGTGTGTTTGTGAAATGTTGAACTTTTAAAGTTTTCGTTGTAGTATAAATAATTCATTTGATCGGATGGTCATCCGGACGGACTACCGTTCGATCAGATGGCAATTCGTTTAAGTGTAAAGTTACAAGAAATCAAGTCTCTTGTCCAGATAGTCATTTTATCAGATGGTCATCCGATCGGATGACTATTCTATTGGGAACTGACATTCCTTGAGGTTTTCAAAATTAATTAACTGTTGAAATCACAAGTTACTCGGTCGAACGGTCGTTCGATCGGATGGTCGTACGATCGGATGGCTATTCGATCGAGCGACTGTTTGTTTGAAAACTTGTTAAAATTTGTTAGGTTTTTAAGTTTAACGGAGACGACGTGACGACGAGTCAGGAACGGAAACACACCAGACTCAGTTCGTTCGATCGGATGGGAATCACCCCATTCGATCGTACTCACTGTTCCTTTTGGTGAAGTTTCATGTTTAACCCGTTAATCGGTCATCTCTTCGGTGGAAACCCATTTTCAAACCGGCTCTCAACTAAGGGATGAGTAGAGAGTCTATTTGAGCTCAGGTTCCATCGGTTTTGTATAGAAAGTTGAAGAAAACTTGAAATCAGTTGAAAAGCGTTGAAATTTTGTAGAGATTTGCTGAAAAGTGTGGAAATCCTTTAGATTTGGACCAAACTTGATGGGATGACGTCACCAAGTGAACACCATCTCCAAATCGGTCTGAATCAGGTGATTTTAGTGGAAAAAGTTGTGATTTTGATGAAGAAGACGATGTAGAAGTGATTAGTGATGATGATTGTACAAGATTTGAGGAGAAAAGCTTACCAAAAAGCCTTGAATCTCGATGAAAAGTGACTGAGAACAACTTGGGAGCGTTTGGATCGGATGGCGATGTCACATCAGTGAATAGTGTGTGACAAGGGGTATTTATAGGCTGAGAGAGAAAGATAAGGCGGTGCGAGTTGGGTAGGATGGTCATCCGGTCAGATGGCCATTCGATCGAATGGTCATTCGATCGGTCAGCTTGCGTTCGTTGGTTTCCGACTTTTGTTCCGTTTGGTGCGTTTTGTTGCGTTAACCATTATGGATACTTTAAGCGTTTTAGCGAGGTAAGTAGTATCATGATTTGTTGCGTTTCAGTGCGTTAAGTTGAGTTGCGCGTGCCCTCGAGTGCGCGTTCCAACCGAGTCTTAATACATACATATATATATATATATAATTGGTCATAGTGTAAGTAACTGTGTTTTGAGTTTGCGTTGCGTTCCATCACGACTATCGATGGGAGTAGTACTCACGCGTTTTGCCATCGTTAGCATTTGCGTTGTTGCCACGACGATCGATGGGAGTAGTACTCACGTGTTTTGTCATCGTTAGCGTTAGTGTTTGCGTTGTGATGTGTTAAAAGCGTATGCGTTGTGATATAGCGTATGCGAAAATATGCGAGATAGCGTTGTAAGCGTTATAGTTTACATTATGACCCGAATCTCGGGTGCTAGGTGTCACACCCCAACCGATGGCGGAAACATCAGGGCGTAGCACTGAGCGAAACAGATTGTCCAGAAGTTTCCATAACAATTACAATTACTATTTATTTAAAACATCACGTCCCATACCATGACATAAAGAGTAACATAATTATTACAGACAAAATCTAGTCAAATAGTTATGTTCCGACAACTCAGATTTTATAAATAGCCCAAGTGTTTATCTGCTTCTAGAGCCTCTTGATTTCATTTGTACATACAACTACTTGTTGGCCTCTAGAACCCCTATCCTAGCCTCGATTTCATAGCAGATAAGCATCCTAAGAACCTATCACATGCGTTAAAGTAAAAGTCAATACACATAGTGTAAAGGTGAGCATACAAGTTTGATAATAGCATATAGAGTTCGAAATAGTTTACGCATAACCAGCACGTACGCATAGTGAAATGAGGCACGTTAGTTATCGACATGGGTCTATCGACACCAATGACTGTGAGTTGACTGTCCGGGACACTTCGTAATACATAATCACCACTGTGATCCATGCAAATAATAGTCCATAACAACCCCCGCGAACGGGTACTGAGTCCAAACTATAGTACTATCATTGCTAAGGCAGGTGGGTAGCATTCCATGTGTAAACATAACAAACAAGCATTCATTTAGCCACGTAATACACGCAATAATGGTTAGCGTTTAGATAATATTGAGTAGTGTGATTGATGTGATTTGAATATTTGTAACGTATGTAACACCCAAAAGTGCATAAAGCAAAAAGGGTTCGAGTATACTCACAGCGTTGATGGATTGAAGGGAGCGCGTAGAGTAGGATTAGCCTGAACAATTAATGGTAGCATAAAGATAAGTGGCGTGTAAAACAAGAAAGTTACCGAGTGCAGGATGGTGACCCGGTCGGAAGGCAATCCGGCCGGTCGGCCATTCGTGCGAGTATCAGTCTGTTCGGGTGGTTGTCCGTTCGGACGGCCACTCGGTCGGTTGACTTTGTTGGTATAGATGTGTTTGTGTATGATGGCTTGACTTTTGAAGTTTTTGTTGTAGTATTAATAAAACAAAGAAGGATTTCTACCCTTCAGGTCGGTCGATCAAACGGCTGTTCGATCGGACGGCGTCTCGAATGGTGAGGCTTCTTAGTGAGAACAAGTTCACAACAGGATGGTCACTCGGTCGGATGTCCATCCGATCGGGTGGTAACCTTGTCATTGAACATGCTGAAAATTTTTTAAGTTTTGAATCAAGGTACAACCTGATCATGCAGTGGGTCCGAGTGACAACCCGGTCGGACAGCAATCCATTTGGACAACATTTTGTCCCACTGGTCTGACCATGTTGTTACTTGATTTTGTTTGAAGTGTTATAGTTTCAACGAGACGTTGTGATTGCTGGTTTGAACAATGGAAACTCCGCTTCGTCCCTAATGCCCTGACCGAACAGGAATCACCCTAGTCCGATAGTGCACGGTTCAAGACGGTTGTTCATGTTCAAACCCGAAATCCTATCTCTCAGATGGAACTTGGATCTAGCACCGATACATCACTAAGAATGAGTAGACGATCAATACTAACTCCGATTCCATCGGGTTTGAGTGCATTGAGTGTAAAAGAGTTGAAAGAAAGTTAGAGAAATCATCTTTCAATCCTTTTTACAACAAACATGTTCAGATCTATGCAAGATCTTTGTTTATTTATGTGGAAATCCTGTAGATTCAAGTTGTTCTTGGTGGATTGAAGCCAAAACATGAAGTTCTCAAGAACACATGATGACATCATCCTAGAACACCTTCAATCTAGTGATTTCGCGGTTAAAAGTTAAGATTCAAAAGATAGAAAGGTGTAGGAGTGTGTGTAGATTAAGGAAGTACAAGATTTAGGATGAGATCTTTCCGGAATTGCAGAAATCGGAGAAAAGATGAGCAAGAAGAGCTGATCGGACGTCAGTTGCCAAAACTGGAAAGTTTGAGAGTGACAAGGGGTATTTATAGGATTCCCAAAGTGGTAAGGGGTGGGCCGGTCGAGTGGCAGCTCAGCCGGGTGGCAGCTCGGTCAAGTGGCTGCTCGGTCGAGTGGCAGCTCGGCCAGCTGGCCCTGATTCGAGTGTTCGGCGTGACGAGTTTCGCCGTTTCGATTCGCGTGTAGCGCGTTGCGATGCGATTCGAGTGAGCGATACGATATAGTTGCTTATCAAATTACTTTTAATCCCAACTACTATATCTAACATACAATCATCCTACATTTAACTTGCGTTTCGCATATTCGAGTAGATTGCGATTCGATTTGAGTTGCCCATTGCGTTTCGATTGATCACCTCCAAAACATAAATAAACATGCACAAGTAACACATAAATGGCACACACACACGTAAGACATTATCCAGAATACATATTTCGAGTTGCGATTCATATAGCGATTCGATGTTGATTTGATTAGCATAGTTGATTATAGTGTAGTTAACTTTATCGCATTGTTACTTCCTATAGTTCACAGTCGTAAGTCGATTAAATAGCGAATAACATACATTGATTACTTCGATTATTGACAACTACTCCACATAATACAACTAAAATAAACGCATCAAAGGTAATTACTACAAATCAAGTCGCGCGATCGGTCGTTGACTTTGACCTTGACTTTGACTTTGACTCCTTGAGAACACGGGGTGTTACACTAGGTGTAACAAGAGTAACGAGAGCGATAAGCGGGTTGTTACACTTTTTATGAACTTCTTTTCGATTTTATCCAAAGAACGGTGAAACCGGGAAATGGTCTGACTCTCGACTCGTTCCATAGTCGAGAGCCGGCTTGAAAACTGGTTTCCACCAAAGAGATGAACCGATTAACGGGTCAAACAAGGATTTCCTCAAGAATAGCGCACCCGTCCGGATGGACCATGTCCATCCGTCCGGATGAGCTGACTTGGTGTTTTCCGGCGGTTTTGAATCCGTTATCACGACCGTCTCCATTAGCGAAAACATTTTTGTCTAAGGAAATTTTTACAAAACTCCAATCACAGTCCATCCGTCTGAATGGACTATGTCCATCCATCTGGATAGACTCTACTATTGCTCCAAATCTTTTCCTTCGGTTTTAAAACATTGGTTTTACATCAGACTATCTTCTTTTTACAAAAAAAGCAGACCATCCGTCCGAATGGCCTAAGCCATCCATCCGAATGGCCTAAGCTATCTGGATGAACCATCTGTCCGAATGGACTGAGCCATCCGACCGGATGAACCATCCGTCCAAATGGACCAAGCCCATCCGTCCGGATGAACCCTGCCCATCCGAATGGAGTATACCCATCTGAATGGAGTCCATCCATCCGGATGGAGTCTATCCGTCCGGATGCACTGTTGAACACTTAACTCGCTTGACACTCCAACTTCGACCGTTCAGCCCTGAGGAAGACTTATGCATCTGTTCCCGTACGCAGGCTGACCCGACGCTCTCATCCATCCAACCAAATCGTGTTATTTGTTGAACACGCACTGTGAGTATACTTGACCCCTTTTTAACGCTTTAAACGCACTTTTGGTGTGTAACATACGTTCATAATGAAAACACACTTATAAAAATGCAGTACACACTCTAAACTATTATCACATGCGAATGACTGACTTACATATTTACACGTGATGCTTGATACATATGTGCTAGGACTCTTACTCGTGACGTTCCACCTTAACTAGTATAGTACTATAGTTAGACTCACACCCGATGGGGTCTAGTTAAGATGAACATGCATGTGGGCTCCCCACCACAGTCATCTCGGAACTTAGCTGGTAGTTTTTGTCTTGTAGTGTATATGTTGGTATTTCGTTTATCTACTTTATGCTATATCAAACCTGTATACCTCCCAATACATTTTTGTATTGACATTATTTTAACGTATGTTGCAGGTTAAACGCAGAATGACTCGAATCAAGATAGGCTACTTTAGAAACTCACCTAAAAATCTAAGTTGTCGGATTTGTATTGTTTGAGTGACATGAAATTTGTGTGACTTTTTGTGAAATATTTGTTTATTAGTATGGGATAATGAACTGTTAAATATTGTCTCCAAATTAGTCGTTATGGATTCTCTTGAGCAATCTGATTCGCTTAGTGTCGCGCCCCGATGTTTCCGCCATCGGTTAGGGTGTGACAGATTGGTATCAGAGCCATAACTATAGGGAATTAGGTAGGATTGCATGATCTGACCTAGTCTATAGTCTAAGTACCCAACAGACCTCTTTGTGCGAACCCACGAGCAGACGCTTCATACAAACACACGCACTCTAGCTTCGTACGAACTCCCATGTTGTGGCTTCGTACGAACGGATTATTCTCTATGAATTCTAAAATGTTTAAATATATATTGCACCTTCATACGAAGGTAGCTTCGTACGAAGGGAGCCTTTCCTAAGGCTAAATACTATATTGCCTTTCCTAAGGCTAACACAATATACACGTTTGAAGTACTCGCATAACGCAAACGAGTGATTGTGTAGAGATTAGGTGTGAAAACCAAGAACTCTCGATAAGACAACTCACTCAACGCAATACTCTTAGCACGAGAATCTTTCGTCGAGTCAGGAGTGATATCCATACCTCGATGGAAATCTCCATCTCTATCTGGTGGAACTCCCGAATTTATTCTGTGAGAACAACCACAGCTAGGAGTGAAGTTGTTAAGTCAGGGGTGAAATCCGCATCTTAATAACCCGTTCCACTCTCTAAATTGGTTTTCAAAAGATCTCACCAAAGTCTCGACTGTTTCGATGACTCGAGTCACGTAGTAACTGCAAGGATGAATGCTGGTAGCCGTATTACGGTGAGAGCATAGTCTATAGGCCAAAGCGTGTACTCGACTTCGTTGGGGATAGTTGAATCACTTTGGATAGTCAACACCTCAAAACCCAAGGCACTCTATTTATACTAAGCCTGCAATCGCCGATTTTACGCATCATCGTATTTTCTTTCGCTTACGTGTTTTATTTATTTGGAGATTTTACGCTTTATCGATTTCTCGATTTTATCGCTTTTTCACTCTATCAAATACATGCATAACTCGCACAGCCATCGCAATCTAAAACAAGAGCTAATACTCGCAACAAAACTAAATTCTAACGACTCGCACTCTTAAACGCGTCCTCGCGCTATAGATGCAAGTATATATATATATATATATATATATATATATAGTACACGAATACATACGCTTAGGTGAATACGTGAGAGACTTAGGAATTTTGTGTCTCCTATGTGAATACGTATTACTATATTAACTATGACAAGTTTTTACGCGCTAAATCGCTAACGCAAACACAAATTCATTATGATCGAATCTCATTCCAAATCTCTTTGTCTAGATGTCGTCAAACGCTTCCACCTCACGACGTACAGCCAGAAGAAGAGCTAGACGAAACACCGATAAGAGGATCGCCTCACTTGTGGCCAAGGAAGTGGCCAAGGTTATTCCTCAAATCGTTGCGCAAGTTCAATCTCTCTGCAACTCTCACACCTCGAAAGATCCTAAGACCATCACGCCAGAGTCTACTTTCTCCTACAAGCAGTTCAAAGCTTGTGACCCGATGGTCTTCACAGGTGACCAAGGTGTATCTCAGCTATTTCAATGGTTCGATGCAATCGAGGTTACCCTTCATCAGAGTGGGTGCCCCGAGCATTTTCGTACCACATGCGCCACTGGAGTATTTCAATCAATAGCCCTCGACTGGTGGACAGCCGAGCGTAACAAATGTGGGAACGATGCAGCTTACTCGCTCTCCTGGAATGAGCTGAAAGAGCTCATGAAGGAAGAGTACTGCCCTCCCCGTGAGGTTCAGAAGCTAGAAAACGAATTTTGGAATATCAAGCAAGTTGAAGGTGACAACAACGGCCTCACAGCAAGGTTCAAACAGATTAGCATTATTTACCCAAGTCAAGTTGACACTCCTGATAAGGCCATCAAGAAGTACATACGCGCCTTGCCTGAGTGAGTGGGCGATTTTGTCGAAGCTGCAAGACCTTCTACCATCGAAGAAGCTATCGCTTGGCAGCAGAAATCAATGACAAGCGAGTCTTGGCTGGATTATTCTCCAAGGATTCCACCAGGAAGGCTAACCAAGCAATTACCATCGAATCCTCCGATGAATCCTCCGATGAATTCTCCGACGAATCCTCTGATGACGACACACTGCCACAAGACGCTCAGCCTAGCCGCAAGAGACAAAGATTGAGCCTCAATTGTTTAGCAACTGCACTACCTCAACCCGAACCTCTCCGAGCAGTTCCACTTTAACCAAGGCGTAATTACACGGGAACTCTTCCCCTGTGTTAGAGGTGTACTTATCACCACCAGGCTGGAGCTAACTGTCGCTATTGCATCAACTGCAAATGTTACGGTCACTTCACCCACCACTGCCGCACAGGGCCACGACACCAAGGCATGTTAGTACTTCCCGCACCGCCGACGCAACTTGCAGAACCAGCTGCCGCCGCACCAATAACACCAGACGCCACCGCTCCCGCAGCAGAAGCTCCAACAGTAAACGCAGCCCCAGCAAGAGTCCACGACATCAACATCAACCAGGCGCAAAACGACATAGTTAATGATACGATTTCCAACATTGGTACTTATACGTTATAATTGTTCTATCATTCGATGTCGCCTCGATATGCGATGTCGACGCTCACACTCACTCTCTCTCGCTCTCTCTCTCCCTCTCTCTCTCTCTCCCTCTCTCGTACTCGCTCTTAGTCTAAGCTCACACACAGATTCTATTACTAGCACTATGTGTATATATATACCACGATATAATATGTTTTGTTACCCCAACTACGTGTCTTTAGAATGAGGTACGATAAACGTGCAAGGAACAAACTAATCACGGGTGCACAGGGGCTTATTTTGGTTAGTGCACGGAGATCGTAGTGAGTTCTAATGGTGCCATAACGTTAAAAGCATGGTTAAGCGTGGTAGATACGCCGCTGGTACTTCCTATATATAAGCGTCTTAACCATGTCGACAAAGTATGACATCTATTCACGAGATGTAAGTGGTGTGGTTCAAGCATGGTGGATACGCCGCTGGTACTTCCTATATATAAGTGTTTTGCCATGCTAACGAAGTTTCATGAAGAAAATGCCATGTGGAGTTGAACATTATTAGACCTCTAATATTATGGTGATTATTTTCAACACGCTAAACTCCTTCGCAAGGCGTAACATCTCAATCGCATCATCGCTAGACTTTTTGTAAGTCTACAATGTGACGCGACGCAACGCAATCGCAACTTCGCTGGAATCTATTACACTTCGCTCTCGCTTTCCCTCTCAACGCTAAAACGCTTATCGCATCTACCAATCTCATCGCTCGATACTCTCATCGTTTTTCCCTCTCAGCGCTCTAACGCTTATCACACCTATCATTTACGCTGCTTCGATATCTCGCATCGCCGAACCATCCGCGCACGCTCTCATCGCTAACTAAGTTTACAATCCGCTTTTCCGTTCAATCTATTCGATTCTCTCTCAAACTCGGTCTGACCCTTTACCGCTTGGACCGAGGATACGAAAATCTATCTGTGTCACGTCGGCACACATGACATCGCTCCACGAGACGGAAGTAATATGGCCAAAACATGGTGGATACGCCGCTGGTACTTCCTATATATAAGTGTTTTAGCCATTTAACAAAATTTTGTGGAAAGATGCCAGGTGGGGCCCGATACTAATTAAACTTTTGATACTGTTAAAACTTATTTCTTACCGTGTGTTTTTGAAAATAAATGGAAAATTTTTCTAAAATGTTTAATTAAGAACCGTTGGACAAATGAAATTTCCTCACAACGTGGGGGTAACATCGACTTAGCTTAACTCCACATCCAAGGGAATTTTTCATAAATCCAAACTTTTCCTTAAAATCTTTTCGTAATATCTTAACAAAACTTCTCTTACGACGTTGGTTTAACATCGAATCAGCTTAACCCTTCGTTATAAGAAAATTTTCATAAATCAAGTTTTTCCTTAAACTCTTTTGCAATTACTTAACAAAACTCTTCGAAAACTCAAAACATTTTTGGAACGCCAACTCGTGAGTTACTACCTTTTTCTCAAACATGTCGCTTTTTCGCAATCAATTTCCCCTACCGGAGACGCTCACACTCGTTAATTCTCGATCAATCACTCGTTCATCCTCAGTTACCCTAACGCTTTTATCGCTACTCATACGTGTCAATTCTTACAGTCTTCCTTTCGGATTAATTACGTTACGAAATTTCCTAAAGCAGGGGAGACTGTAACAACCCGCACTATCGTGCTCGTTACTCTCGTTACGCCTAGCACCCGAGATTCGGATCATAATGTAAACTATATCGCTTACTACGCTACTTCGCGCTACAACGCTTATCACAACACGCTATATCACAACGCTTATGCTTAAAACGCTATCGCATATACTATTACGCTACTCGCAAACGCAAACGCAGTTACTTATGCTATGACCTAATATATTGTATAAAGAGTTATATATAAATATCTAAGTATTAAAACTTGTTGAAACGCGCAAACGCTAGCACGCGCAATTCAGTTTATCGCACTGAAACGCGACGTAACACGATATTACTTATCTCGCTAAAACGCTTAAAGTACCCATAATGATTAACGCAACAAAACGCATCAAACGAACCAAAGTTCGAACATGTCAAAACGCAACTCGGCCGTCCGAATGGGTCATCCACCCGAATGGAGTTTGCCCGTCCGGACACAGGCCATTCAAACCCCGCCATCCGGACAACGCCATCCGGAAGTCGCAGACATGCCCTCCACTATAAATAGGGGCCTTGGGTCTCAAATCAACACCTTTGCTCCCCCAAACGCTCTCAAACGCTCCCAAGGTTCCAGATCGTGAACAAGACTATTTGTAAGCTTTCTTCTTCTGATTTCCATCTCTATTTCACTTCTACTTCATCTTCTTCATCACAATCACGCACACGCACTCAAACTTTCTCAAACCAGTGATTCTGAGCATCTCGAAGATGGTTTTCACTCGGTTTGCTTAGGCAAACTGCTGTGGAGCATCATTCACCTGAGATGGAATCAAGGTCACGAAATATTTCAACGTTTTACAACCTTTTTATGAACTTCTTTTTTATTTTGTCCAAGGAACGGTGAAACCGGGAAACGGTCTGACTCTCGACTCGTTCCATAATCAAGAGCCGGCTCGAAAACTGGTTTCCACCAAAGAGATGAACCGATTAACGGGTCAAACAAGGATTTCTTCAAGAACAGCGCACCCATTCGGATGGACCATGTCCATCCGTCCGAATGAGCTGACTTGGTGTTTTCCGTCGGTTTTGACTCCGTTATCACGACCGTCTCCATTAACGAAAACATTTTTGTGTAAGGAAATTTTTACAAAACTCCAATCACAGTCCATCCGTCTGCATGGACTATGTCCATCCGTCCGGATAGACTCTACTACTGTTCCAAATCTTTTCCTTCAGTTTTAAAACATCGGTTTTACATCAGACTGTCTTCTTTTTACAAAAAGATAGACCATCTGTCTGAATGGCCTAAGCCATCCGTCCGGATGAACCATCCATCTGCATGGCCTATGCCATCCTGATGAACCATCCGTCCGAATGGACTGAGCCATCCGTCTGGATGAACCATCCGTCCGGATGCACTGTTGAACACTTAACTCGCTCGACACTCCGACTGTAACACCCCAATCGGGTAATTCAACAACACGCGGCGGAAATATAGGGGAGTCACGTTAGAAATTGCTCACAACTACTGGTACTAAATTGTTTCAACATTTTTAACATTGTTCTACAAAGAATACATGTAATTGTCTTTTGATTAAAGAAGTCTAAGCCCCAGATGCAGTCCTATGCGTTGCATGCTTGAATAGTCGAATTCCTGAAACATATGTGAAAAACAGTCAGCATAAAAATGTCGGCGAGTACATAGGTTTTGTTAGCCAAATAAATGGAAAAAAGTTTGGTATTTGCAATACTTTGACAACTACGAGAGTTTTCGATTGAAAATGAAATCTTGAAGCCAAAGAATGGAAAAAGTTTAGTATTGCAATACATTATCTTGATTGTGAAAACTTGTGACAAAGAGTTTTGTATATGGCAATATGATTATTACTAAGTAATTTTTATGCCATTGAAATTGTACTTTATAATCTCGTTGAAATTGTCATAAAACTTGTGAATGTGTTATTAGTAATCTGTCATAACTTGTGTGAGTATTATCAAAATCAAGTCAATGATTTATAATAATACTTTGAATATCCTTCTAAGAATCTAACATATGAACATATGGAAGATTCTACAAGGATTTGGATACTTGAACATTGAATCAATTGAACTCATAAACCCTAATGTGATTCGGATAACGCTGCAAGAGTAATAAAATAAGAACACTTATATGTAGGAAGTACCAGCGGCGTATCCACCATGTTCTTATTTTATTACACTCATTTCGTTATCTAAATTACAACTAACCACATAAACACATAAATCGTCAACTTGTCACCAACTTGTAAACACGCATTAAAGTACACAACGAATCCAAACAAGGACATCAATTGTACTTTAAACATCCCATGTATGTCTAGCTATGAAGATAGATAGATACTACGGGGATCCGGTTTTTGTCACATCGTCTTGACACATACGCATTAAAGTACACAATGAATCCAAACAAGGACTCCAATATTAGCACTTTAAACATCCAACGAGAATCAATCTATGAAGGTAGACAGATGCTATAAGGATTTGGTTTCTGTCACATTGAATCATTGAATCATAACATCCTAAATCCTAATGGTGATTCAGGATAACGCCACGAAGGGTAATACAATAAGCACATTTATATATAAGAAGTACCAACGGCATATCCACCATGTCCTTATTGTATTACTCTAGTTTCGTTATCTAAATCACCAACAATCTCTGCACATAAACCATAACCATCGTCTTGTAAAGTACTTCTTAAAAATCTCAGTATGAAGATAGGAAGATCTAAGACTGTACTTCAAATATCCTATAAGAATCTAACTATGAAGATATATAGATCTTTTAAGGATTTGGATAATCGTCATGTTTGCATAATCGGAATAATACACATAAAAGCACTTAGTAAACACATATATGCTATACATTGGAAAATAAATTGGTTACACATATGAATCACCCCAAAACATTTGAAAGCGGTAAAAGAGGAGACTATGTACTCACATGAGATTGCGTATTAGTCTTGTTCAAATGATATAACAAAGCTCAAAGGACCAAGAGTTCAAGTGTTGAAGTGGTTCCTAATGTATCGGATACTATGTTAGTGTAACGGGATATAAATCAGAAGATCGGGTAGAATGAGGTCTCGTAAACCAAATGATTGTTGGAACTCATATGATATGGTTTAAACAAGCCTACATTCTGATTTGAAACCTATCCTAAGTGCTTTTGACCCGTTATGACCCGTTAAGGTAGTTTAAGCTACTTTAACGCGTCATTTGCGCAAAAGCGCGTTCGGATGGTCTAACTAGCCCTATGATAAGTATTATATGCCCTAACATGTTTAATAAAGTTGAAAAATCAGTTTAAGTGTCAAAATTTAGGATGCATAGGCTTAAATTGAAATTATGCGCAAAAAGGGCGTTTTGGTCATTTTCCTAAGGCATATAATTTACCTATCATACAACTAATTAAACGATGTGACCATAAGGTATAACCTCAGAAGGTTATTCCCTATACAACTATGGTCACAAAATATGTTTGGTCGGATCCAAATGATCGACCAAATGGGTCGGGTTCGAAAGTCTAAGCGGTTGTTAAGACCGCTTGATTTACGACCCTAAATAAGCACTAAACTAGAAGTGATGAGTTAAACATGTTTAACTAAGTTAGAAAACTGTTTTGATATCAAAACAAAGTGTTTTAATACCCGAAAATAGTTTCATCACAAAATGCACATAATCGTGCATTTTGACCGAAACTTTGACTCGTCACTTCGACTAGTCAACGTGGTAATCAGTAGGTATAGTCGCAAGGGACTATAACCATCGTGATTAAGCTCACATTGCAAAGTTCAAACGAACTTTGTCTTGACCAAATCATGGTCAAAGAAGAAAGTTAAACACTGTTTGACTTTCTTGCTTAAAATAAATAAAAAAGCATGAAAGAACACTTACAAGTGTCCTAAGCTTGGAAAAATGACTAAGAATGCTCAAGTATGAGGCCTCCAACTAAGTGTGGTAGCCTCAATCAGAGCAAGAGTGAAAGAAAGAAAGAATGAGCAAGGATTGAATGAAAGTTCTTGGTTATTTATAGTTGAAGTGATGTTGTAGGATCATAATAAGTGTATTGTGTGGCCTTCAAGGAAAGATCCTAGCCCTACAAGTGTTTGGACCAGGTAACAAGCCTTGGGGAATACTTAAAATAGCCCACAAGTTTGAAAACAATCAAAGGAAATCAGTTTGCAACAGCTTGGAAGCTGTTTGGAAGCTTCTGCTGTATCTGGGGACTGTATACGAACCATAAGGGTCTAGTGTATACAGTCCGTAAGCCAGGTGCAGGGGCTGAAGTTTTGTTTTTGACAGCTTTGGCCCCTGAACTTGATTTGTCGTGTTCCGGCACTTCTAACACCCGTCAAGTCTGTTTTCAAGATCCATGATAAAGTTAAAGTATATTTAACTTGAATTATGCTCAAAAATGTCACGGATGTCGGTTCGTTTGGCTGTACGGTTGCGTTTTTCGGTTAATTACGACGGAAGTCGTAACGAACGTGAAAACGACCCAAATTGTGAAACAAAAGGTATTTTTGCATTCCCATCATTAAAATGCAATATTTTAATGATTACAAAAATATTTGGATGTCCGGATATGGTCAGAACACAGAATATGCGTGAAACTACATACTTTCGCAGTTTTGATGCTTTTAGTCCCTGTGATCAATTAAGCGCATTTTCGCATACCGAACCCCTCAAAACTTATTTCTAAGCTATGTTAAGGGTATTTAGGGTATATTGGGCTTATGAACTTGTTCCGTAGTGTACGTTGCTGTGCGAATTGGCAGACTTTTGCAGTTTGTCGCAAATAGTCCCTGTACTTGTATAAACATGTTTTCATCGTCCCTAACCCTTCGAAGCTTATTTCTAAGTTATGTAAAGGGTATGTTGGGTACGTGTAGCTCTTGTCCTCATCCTGGTGTGTACGTTGCGTTAAACGGATTACGTTTAAGCATCGGTTATCGAATTGCTTTCAAAGAAAAAGTTTTTGAAAGCCCGAAATTTTGCACAAGGGTTACAGTTTCCCCTAGCTCAGGAAATTTCGTCCCGAAATTTATTCGAAGGAGACCATAGAGTGTAATTGAAACGACTGAAGGATAAGCAAATTGTTAGATCCCAAAGATGCGGAGCATCGTTTGGTGTTGGCATTTTGGGGGATTCAAAATGTGATTTGGGATATTCAAAGTATCTCAAGGTATTCAAACCTTTGGAACTTGTGAATCTTTAAAAGTGTCAACCAGTGTACAAAAATTGTTTGGCATGGCATTATGTTATACTAAACTCTTAGTGTAAATTCTAGCAAACAAAGGGGTGTACATTCAAGCCTTGTCCATACGTACACGGTTTCTAACATCCCACGAGGTACATCCCATGTACTATGAGCATCTTATGCATAGGAGACAGGTCAACATACCTATGGCATCAAGATCGTCACCTTTAACACCATAATATACTCCCGGTCAGCTCGATTAGAGTTAATGAATGTACTCGTTGTGAACATTGCAAATAATCACACAAATAACAAATAATCACATAATCACATATTGGTCCAAGATAACATAAAATCACCAAGTGACCTTAGTAACACTCTGAAGAATAACGCAATAAGAACACTTATATATAGGAAGTACCATCGGCGTATCCACCATGTTCTTATCGCATCATACTCCTCCCGTTACCTTAATCACTCTAGATTTTATGCCACCATACTTAACAAGGCTTACTTTGATTCTCATGCGTCGAACCTCATAATTAAGTGTGCACCCATAATTACTCATTTCGTCGCATGGTCCACATAGCTCCTCTTGTTAAGAGAGGGTAAACAAATAATAAGCTTGAACTATCATCTAAATCAAATAAATATCGTCACAACACAGCATCTGTCAAATCGAATCGTGTTTCATACTAGCAATGATAGCACTACTTGTTTTGCATATAACAAAATTAGTAGTAGATATTTCATTCTAGTACAAATGTTAATACATGTTTCATACTAACCAAAATGGTAGAATGCAACATATATTAAGCATGTATTGTCATAATAATGTAACATATCGAGAAAATGTTTTCAAATCATGTGCTAGGTACGCTAAGTCAACATACTAAACAAAATGTATTTGAAAATCGTATACTAAGTATGCTTGGTCAACATACAAAGCAAGATGTATTTGTAATCATGTATTATACATACTAGACAAACAAATCATGTATGTAATGTCATGATCACAAAATAGTAGTAACTTGCACATAGTATTTGTAGCGATCATGTTGCCAAGTTCGTATGAATGCACTAGAGAGTAATCATAGTATGCTAAATTACAAGATTTAGTTCCTAAAGAATGGAATCCTCGAAGTTGGCATGTAGTTGTAATCACACATAGTGTAATCACATTGGAATTTTTAATTGGAATACGAATAACAAGAATAAAGAAAAACTTCTTGAAATGTATATTGTCATTACAAATATAGTTGAAATACGTCCATTGTTTTTGAAAATAAACAGAAAATGTAGAGGTTCAAATGATCATAATTGCTTGATCATCAGCTTGAGCCTCATTGACATTGAACACTCGTCCATTAGCATTGGCAAGCTTAGGGCAGTTTCGCTTGAAATGATTTAAATCACCACAATTGAAACATGCTCGAGGGCGAGTCTGAGTAGGGGCTGCTTGGTTTTGGACACGACAGGTCGCAGCTAGATGTCCAAATAGACCACAGATTGTACACTGGCGGCAAGGAGAATTTGTTGCGTGATGATAATTGCAATGATTGCACCGAGGTTGTTTTCCACGATAAAATCCCTTAAAGGGTACTGAGTTTAGTGGAACCGGTGCGGGTATTGCATAATTCTTTGAAGTCTTACGCTTCTTAGAATTTTTAGAAGATTTAGCCTTTGTTTCCCTTGGTTTCTCCTTAGAAGTTCCAGTGTTTCGTTTCTTATCTCCCTTTCGAAAAAGTTTCCCTTTTCTAACCTAGGAGTCGGTTAGGGTAGCGGCTAATTCCTTAGCCTCCCTAAGTGTTGCAGGTTTGCTGCCAATGACAATGTCTTGGATAGGATCAGGCAGGCCATCAATGTATTTTTCAATGGCCCGATCTAAAGGTGTGACCATGGTAGGGCAGAGTAGGCTTAACTCTTCAAACCGGTCAGTGTAGGCACGGTTTTCCCCACTATCTTGTTTTAGGTAATAGAATTCGTTTTCAAGTGCCCTCATTTCACTTCGTGGGCAGAATTCTTTCTTCATAAGATTTTTAAATTCTTCCCACGTTTGTGCCATTGCTATATCGGCACCTCGGTCTCTCATGATACCGTTCCACCAAGTGAGTGCTCTCCTTTGGAAAACACTTGAGGCGAACTCCACCTTGTGCTCACTGGGACACTGAACATGGTGGAATGTGCTTTCTATACTCTCAAACCATTGTAGGAGCCCAGTTGCTCCTTCAGACCCATTAAACTTGAGTGGTTTAGCTGAGTTGAATAGTTTATAGTTACATGGTGATATAACATTGTTGTTGTTGTTGTTGTTATTGTTTTGTATTTGGTTGGCTTGGGTCACAATGTCTGGGAGTAAAGCAGCTAGATGCTGAGAAATCCTTGTTACCATTTCAGTGTTCCAAGTGATGTCGCGGTGAGGAGGTATCTTGAAGGTATAGCTATAATGAAAATCAAATAAGTGAGATCCATCAAATTGCATGAGTTTGAAACATTATCGTGTAGTGAAAATCTTGACTTGGTAAAAATCTTGTTCAAAAGTCTTGTTCTTGTAGTTAGAAAATATAGTGTTGTGGATTTTGTTTTAAAACAATAATTGTTTGGAAGATAAACTTTTGTAAAATTTTTGGATGAGAAAATACAAACCAAGTTAATGGTTTGTGTTATAAATTCTTTACCTTTTAAAAATTTATTGTTTTTAGGATAAAATATTTCAAATTAAATTTTAAAATAAAGAAACTTTGTGTTTAAGATTTTGAAAAATTCTCATCCAAATGGTAAAAATTTTCAAATTTTGAAAGACAAAAGTTAGTGTTTTGAAAATGAAATAGGATTACATAGTGTCGTGAAACGAAATGAAATTCATTTCAAATGTTTTGAATAAATCATATCACCGAAGGTAATATGATGGAACAGTATCGTAAAGGGAAATTTGTTTCCATTGTTGTGAATAACAAACATATTACCAAGGGTAATATGGATGAGTAGTGTCACAAAGGTTGTAGTGTTTGGAAATCGCTTGACATGGTCAAGGTGGATAGGTTTCTATAATGTTTCAAGAAGACATGTTTTAGCCTATAAGTGGACACTCACCGTAAGAGTTCCCAGGTAAGAGTGAGTGGTCTGATAATGTGGATTTGTATGAACACTCTAGCCTTAGACAGAAAACTCGGGGTACAGGCATCCACCCTTCCAGATTGCATGTGTTCACATTATTAAAACCCAAGATTTCGATGAAAAATGTTTGGGAAAAACATTTGAGAAATCTTTTGATAAAAATTGTTTGAGGTAGACATGTTGTGAAATATTTTGACGAAAACGTTTAAGAAAACATTTTGAGAAATATTTCAATGAGAATGTTTTGAGAAAAAACATTTTGAGGAATACCTTAAGGCATAAAGCCAAAGGGTTTTAGGATAAATCATCTAAGGTTAGATGATTCGTAAATTATAGAGTAGTTGTGGCACGAATAAGGATGAGGATTAGGATAGAGATCCTAAGTCTACTCAGGTTTGGGTCCCTAAGAAGGTTATAGACTAGGTTAAAGGCATACTAATAACCTAATTCCCTATAACCAGTGCTCTGATACCAATCTGTAACACCCCAATCGCGTAATACAACAACACACGGCGGAAATATCGGGGAGTCACGTTACAAATTGCTCACAACTACTGGTACTAAACTGTTTCAATATTGTTAACATTGTTTTACAAAGAATACATGTAATTGTCTTTTGATTAAAGAAGTCTAAGGCCCAGATGCAGTCCTATGCATTGCATGCTTGAATAGTCGAATTCCTGAAACATATGTGAAAAACAGTCAGCATAAAAATGTCGGTGAGTACATAGGTTTTGTTAGCCAAATAAATGGCAAAAAGTTTGGTATTTGCAATACTTTGACAACTACGAGAGTTATCGATTGAAAATGAAATCTTGAAGCCAAAGAATGGAAAAAGTTTAGTATTGCAATACATTATCTTGATTGTGAAAACTTGTGACAAAGAGTTTTGTATATGGCAATACGATTATTACTAAGTAATTTTTATGCCATTGAAATTGTACTTTGTAATCTCGTTGAAATCGTCATAAAACTTGTCAATGTGTTATTAGAAATCAAATCAAGGATTAGTAATAACTGTTTTTGAAATCTGTCATAACTTGTGTGAGTATTATCAAAATCAAGTCAATGATTTATAATAATACTTTGGATATCCTTCTAAGAATCTAACATATGAAGATATGGAAGATTCTACAAGGATTTGGATACTTGAACATTGAATCAATTGAACTCATAAACCCTAATGTGATTCGGATAACGCTACAAGAGTAATAAAATAAGAACACTTATATATAGGAAGTACCAGCGGCGTACCCACCATGATCTTATTTTATTACACTCGTTTCGTTATCTAAATCAAAACTAACCACATAAACACATAAATCGTCAACTTGTCACCAACTTGTAAACACGCATTAAAGTACACAACGAATCCAAACAAGGACATCAATTGTACTTTAAAGATCCCATGTATGTCTAGCTATGAAGATAGATAAATACTACAGGGATCCAGTTTTCGTCACATCGTATTGTCACATACGCATTAAAGTACACAATGAATCCAAACAAGGACTCCAGTATTAGCACTTTAAAAATCCTACGAGAATCAATCTATGAAGGTAGATAGATGCTATAAGGATTTGGTTTCTGTCACATTGAATCATAACATCCTAAATCCTAATAGTGATTCGGGATAACGCCACGAAGGGTAATACAATAAGCACACTTATATATAGGAAGTACCAGCGGCGTATCCACCATGTCCTTGTTGTATTACTCTAGTTTCGTTATCTAAATCACCAACAATCTCTGCACATAAACCATAACCATCATCTTGTAAAGTACTTCTTAAAAGTCTCACTATGTAGATAGGAAGATCTAAGACTGTACTTCAAATATCCTATAGGAATCTAACTATGAAGATAGATAAATCTTTTAAGGATTTGGATAATCATCGTGTTTGCATAATCGGAATAATACACATAAAATCACTTAGTAAACACATATATGCTATACATTGGAAAATAAATTGGTTACACATATGAATCACCCCAAAACATTTGAAAGCGGTAAAAGAGGGGACTATGTACTCACATGGGATTGCGTATTAGTCTTGTTCAAATGATATAACAAAGCTCAAAAGACCAAGAGTTCAAGTGTTGAAGTGGTTCCTAGTGTATCGGATACTATGTTAGTGTAACGAGATATAAATCCGAAGATCGAGTAGAATGAGGTCTCGTAAACCAAATGAGTGTTGGAACTCATATGATATGGTTTAAACAAGGCTACATTCTTATTTGAAACCTATCCTAAGTGCTTTTGACCCGTTATGACCCGTTAAGGTAGTTTAGGCTACTTTAACGCGTCATTTACGAAAAACCGCGTTCGGATGGTCTAACTAGCCCTATGATAAGTATTATATGCCCTAACATGTTTAATAAAGTTGCAAAATCAGTTTAAGTGTCAAAATTTAGGTTGCTAGGCTTAAATTGAAATTATGCGCAAAAAAGGCATATAATTTACCTATCATACAACTAATTAAACGATGTGACAATAAGGTATAACCTCGGAAGGTTATTCCCTATACAACTATGGTCACAAAATATGTTTGGTTGGATCCTAATGATCGACCAAACGGGTCGGGTTCGAAAGTCTAAGCGGTTGTTAAGACCGCTTGACTTACGACCCTAAATAAGCACTAAACTAGAAGTGACAAGTTAAACATGTTAAAACATGTTTAACTAAGTTACAAAAATGTTTTGATATCAAAACAAAGTGTTTTGATACCCGAAAAGAGTTTCGTCGCAAAATGAACATAATCGTGCATTTTGACCGAAACTTTGACTCGTCACTTCGACTAGTCAACGTGGTAATCAGTAGGTATAGTCGCAAGGGACTATAACCATCGTGATTACGCTCACGTTGCAAAGTTCAAACGAACTTTGTCTTGACCAAATCATGGTCAAAGCAGAAAGTTAAACACTGTTTGACTTTCTTGCTTAAAATAAATAACAAAGCATGAAAGAACACTTACAAGTGTCCTAAGCTTGGAAAAATAACTAAGAATGCTCAAGTATGAGGCCTCCAACTAAGTGTAGTAGCCTCAATCAGAGCAAGAATGAAAGAAAGAAGGAATGAGAAAGGATTGAATGAAAGTTCTTGGCTATTTATAGTTGTAGTTATGTTGTAGGATCATGACAAGTGGATTGTGTGGCCTTCAAGGAAAGATCCTAACCCTACAAGTGTTTGGACCAGGTAATAAGCCTTGGGGAATACTTAAAATAGCCCACAAGTTTGAAAACAATCAAAGGAAATCAGTTTGCAACAGCTGGGAAGCTGTTTGGAAGCTTCTGATGTATCTGTGGACTGTATACGAACCGTAAGGGTCTAGTGTATACGGTCCGTAAGCCAGGTGCAGGGGCTGAAGTTTTGTTTTTGACAGCTTTGGCCCCTGAACTTGATTTGTCGCGTTCTGGCACTTCTAACACCCGTCAAGTCCATTTTCAAGCTCCATGATGAAGTTAAAGTATATTTAACTTGAATTATGCTCAAAAATGTCACGGATGTTGGTTTTTTTGGCTGTACGGTTGCCTTTTTCGGTTAATTACGACGGGAGTCGTAACGAACGTGAAAACGACCCAAATTGCGAAACGAAAGGTATTTTTGCATTACCATCATTAAAATGCAATATTTTAATGATTAAAAAAAGATTTGGATGTCCGTATAAGGTCAGAACACAGAATATGCGCGAAATTGCATACTTTCGCAGTTTTGACGCTTTTAGTCCCTGTGATCAATTAAGCGCATTTTCGCATACCGAACCCCTCAAAACTTATTTCTAAGCTATGTTAAGGGTATTTAGGGTATATTGGGCTTATGATCTTTTTCCGGAGTGTACGTTGCTGTGCGAATCGACAGACTTTTGCAGTTTGTCGCAAATAGTCCTTGTACTTGTATAAACATGTTTTCGTCGTCCCTAACCCTTCGAAGCTTATTTCTAAGTTATGTAAAGGGTATTTAGGGTACGTGTAGCTCGTGTCCTCGTGGTGGTGTGTACATTGCGTTAAATGGATTACGTTTAAGTATCGGTTATCGAATTGCTTTCAAAGAAAAAGTTTTTGAAAGCCCGAAATTTTGCACAAAGGTTACACCGACTTCGACTGTTCAGCCCTGAGGAAGACTTATGCATCGGTTCCCATACGCAGGCTGACTCGGTGCTCTCATCCTTCCAACCAGATCGTGTTTATTTGTTGAACACGCACTGTGAGCATACTTGGCCCCTTTTTAACTCTTTAAACGCCCTTTTGGGGTGTAACATACGTTCATAACGAAAACTTACTTATCAAAACGCAGTTCACACTCTAAACTATTATCACATGCGAATGACTGACTTACATATTTACACGTGATGTTTGATACATATGTGTTAGGACTCTTACTCGTGACGTTCCACCTTAACTAGTATAGTACTATAGTTAGACTCACACCCGACGGGGTCTAGTTAAGACGAACATGCCTGTGGGCTCCCCATCGCAGTCATCTCGGAACTTAGCTGGTAGTTTTTGTCTTGTAGTGTATATATTGGTATTGTGGAAATTCGCAACGCTTTTTATCTACTTTATGCTATATCAAACCTGTATACTCGCCAATACATTTTTGTGTTGACATTATTTTAACGTATGTTGCATGTTAAACGAAGAATGACTCGAATCAAGATAGGCTACTTTAGAAACTCACCTAAACATCTAGGTTGTCGGATTTGTATAGTTTGAGAGACATGAAATCTGTATGACTTTTTGTGAAATATTTGTTTATTAGTATGGGATAATGAACTGTTAAATATTGTCGCCAAATTAGCCGTTATGGATTCTCTTGAGCAATCTGATTCACTTAGTGCCGCGTCCTGATGTTTCTGCCATCGGTTGGGGTGTGACAGATAGCATCAAATCGGGGGAATTAAGAACGGCTTGAATCCCTTATAAATAAAATTACTATTAAAACTTTAAACCGGCCTTGCGGGACTGTATCCCTGCTGACTCAGACCAATATGGCCGAGGGTAGCGTTGCCTCCAAAAGAGGGACATGCCATTTTTTGCAATAATAACTTACTTAATTATCTTTCAATATTCCGGCCTTGCGGGACTGTATCCCTGCTGACTCAGACCAATATGGTTGAGGGTAGTGTTGCCTCCAAAAGAGGGACATGCCACTATAACTAAGATAATCTATTAAAACACCCAAGGTACGGAAATCATCAAAGGATACATAATTTTTTTTCTATATTTATTTAGCTTCTATATTTTACTTATTAAAAATCTTTCCTCAAAATTTGATTATATTAGACGTCGATGAATTCCGTTATTAAAAGCTCTTGTGTCCTTGGATGAACTCGGTATCTTACCATCACTATACTACGCCAACGATGGCTGCACGTGCCCTAGTGTGTTGTAGAGAGTGATAGTGTTATATCGTGTTTTATAAATTTAAAACTTGATAAAAGAGTAATAAAAGAGTAAAAGGGTTCTTAAAAATATAATAAAAATCATACACCCTCGCCACGTCAAAGGTATAAAATCAATCCTTTTTATTACTAATGTTGGAAAATTGTGTTTCTTTATATACTTTTGATTTTCAGGATTAAAAGAACTTAATGTACAAAAGGAACAAATTAACGGCAAAAACAAACATAAATATGAAAGAAGAGAAGTTGATACTGCATACCGATCCTCCAAGCTTCACGCCAAGACTAAAAACAACAAATCAGAAGATAAGCACGGGGTCGTGCCACCAAGGCATGGGGTCGTGCCCCAGTCAAGATTCCAGAAAGAAAAAGACAAAAAGAAGCAGACAAGAGACACGGGGCCGTGTCCCATGGACAAGGGTCGTGTCCCATTGACACGGGCCGTGGTCAACTCCCAAATTTGCAGAATTTTGGATAGTACAGCAAGTACATGAGCCACGGGGCCGTGTAAGCATACGGACTAACACAACTCACTAAGTGAAGATAGAGAAGAAGGAGGAATGGGGTCGTGTAAACCGTCTGTTTCCAACTATAAATAGGGGTGCTTGGTTCAATTGTTATCCATCCCTTGGCAAACCACTTCTCTCACACCTGCCACCACTCCACCACCACAATACCACAATCATCCACAACATTCATCCATCATCCATCTTTAGAGTGTGTAGTAGTCTCAGGATCCAAGATTGATCATAAGAGTTTTGTCAAACAAAGGCGATGATTGGCTAATCTCTTACATCACTTGGTGAAGACAAGTCACTTATGTATTTCTTTTGATTTCTAAGCTTTGGTTAAGTTTTTAATTGGGTTTGTATTAATGACTTTAATAACTAGTTTTTTTATATTGAAAGTGAACTTTATTTTATCATTTCTTTATGTTTTATTGATTCACTCATTCGTGTTTTTACGGTCTATATAAAGTGCGTTAACTGCCTGGATAGGGGTTAGAAGGGTGGTCTGGGTAAATTTTTTGCCTCGTTCAGTGTATAGATCCTGCGAGGACTTGATTCAAGCTTATTAGGACTTCCTTTGAGGTAGATAGCATCAGATCAGGGGAAGTAAGAACAGCTTGAATCCCTTATAAGTAAACTACTATCAAATCTTTAAATCGGCCTTGTGGGACTGTATCCCTGCTGACTCAGACCAATATGGCCCAGGGTAGTGTTGCCCTCAAAAGAGGGACATGCCACATTTTTGCATTAATAACTTACTTAATTATCTTCCAATATTTCGGCCTTGCGGGACCGTATCCCTGCTGACTCGGATCAATATGGCCGAGGGTAGCGTTGCCTCCAAAAGAGGGACATGCCATTATAACTAAGATAATCTCTTAAAAAACCTAAAGTGCGGAAATCATCAAAGGATACGTAAAAGATAAGTAGGAACCAAGTGATTCTATCTTATCTATTTGTTTCTTTTATTACTTTAGTTTCTTTCTTTATTTTACTATTAAAAATCTTCTCTCAAAATTTGGTTAGATTAGACGTTGACGATATTCCTGTATTAAAAGCTCTTGTGTCCTTAGACGACCTCTGTATCTTACCATCACTATACTACGCCAACGATGGGTGCACTTGCCCTAGCATGTTGTAGAGAGTGATAGAGTTATATCGTGTTTTATAAATTTAAAGCTTGATAAACGAGTGAAAAGTGCTTAAAATATATTAAAAATCATACACCCTCACCTCACGTCAGTTAACATGGCCAAATATGATGGATGGCAGAGGGATGATGGTAAGGAGTGTAGTTGATCAGTTTCAGATCTAACAAAACCATCAGTAGAGAGTTATCGGATTCAGGACACTACATGGCCATCGTTTACTACTCAAAAGCGTAGAGTTGAGTCTTTCATGGAGACGTTGTTAAATGCCAATCTAAATGTTTTGGAAAAAAACTTTTATCTTGGCCCAGGTTGAAACAGAGGCGGCAAAGGTGTCGAAATCATGTTCGTTGGTCGGTGAAACCAGATCTTGCAGAGATTCTGGCTAACATGAATAAGGTTTTTTCATCGTTGCGTGTAAATGAATGTAGAATCAGGTATCTAGGCGGGATGAACATCATGATAACATTCAAGAATCCGAATCAAGCGAAACAATTTATGGAGAATAAAAAAGATCTAGGCGGATAATTGGATCACTCATTCTCCTTTGCGCATCTCGTTCCTTGCTAGCTACATTTAAGAAGGAAAAAGTGTATGATTACTATAATAGAAATAGCTAGTTTATAGTTTGGAAATCAATTCAATCGATTGACCTCTTTACTTAGCTCAATTTAAATCTCTAATAACAAAGACTATATGGTGGGAATGTTTCGGTGGATTCTTTCATAAAAGAAGCTGGAGAAAGAGACCAGTCGGTGACTCTTCAGATTGAACAACTGGATTTGGATCAAAGTTAATTTATTTGTGTGGGTGGCATCGATCGACAAAATCCCTTCTAAGTCGGCTCTCTGCAAGCGAGGGGTCCCTATTCTTAACAATATTTATTTTAGGTGTGGTATCATGGAAGAGACGGTGGATCACCTCTTGGATGGTTGCCTTGATGCTAGATCTGTTTGGTGGTCTATCCTAGTTTGCCTTAAACTCCCTATCCCTATTGAGTTCAAGTCTGTTATAAATATTTTGCAATATATTGTTGTTCAGCTAGACTCAAAGATTTGGAAAAAAAAGATGGGAGATGCGGTTTGCCTCTCTACTTTGTGGCTCGTTTGGAAGGCCGGAAATGATTTGGAGTTCAAGATGTAAGAACAAATAAATAATGTATTTATTTATATATGGCCATTATAATCATTTATATAATAATCATGGTTGTAAAAGTCCCGCCTAGGCTCCGAGTAATCCCCGAGTACTCGCTACAAGGTAGGTTCCGAGGCACGAGTAACCTTCTCCCAGGCCAATTACTCCCCGAGTAATCTCCGCCTAAGCCGAGTACTTCCCGAGTACTCCCGAATCCGACTAGGGAGCGCCTAGCGACTTTTGCAACCATGATAATAATAGATCAAAATATATAACAACCCATTAAATAATTAGTTGGTAATTGTTGATGGGCATTATTACCATTATTAACTAATTAGGGTTTCCTCCTGGGTGCATATATAAGGAGATAATTAGAGGGTTAAAGGGTTAGACTTTTAGACACAACCTAATTACTCTCATACATCAAATCGCCTCCTCTCCTATACCGGTTACCCTTTATCAGTTCTCTTATCACCATCATTAGATTGCACCCTAAGGAGGAACCAGATCAAGCTGAAAATCATGTCAAACCTTATTGATGCGTCTCCATCTGGATTCTCTGCTGGCCTGTACTGCTGCAATCAGGTATGTTTTTCATGTTTTCCATTATGCCTAAAACAGAACTGATTAACATGTGGTATTAGAGCATATGTTGATAAATCAGTTCTGATTTTATCCATTACTCTGGGATTAAAATCTTGAAAACAAATTTTTATGAAAAACCCAAAATTACTTGAAACATAAAATTCGAATAAAGCTTAGAATTCACGGATTTTATGAGTTAAAAGGATGTTTAATCACATCTGAAATTGTTATTGTTCCGAAATCGACATTAATATGCTATAATATAAGGATTTCGGAGCCCAGAATTATTATTTTATTTTTTAGGGTTCATCATGTGTTCTTAGGAAAATTCAAAATTCCTTTATGTTTTGGAATATGATTTGGATTATTGAGTGTTTTTCCATGTTTTGATATGTTTTAACAATTAAAAATTTCCGAAAAAACTGTTATTAGATCAACAGATAAAATTTTCGAAATATTTGATAAAATTAGATCAACACTAAAACAGGAAACCATATCTCAAAATCCCTAAGAATTCGAATTTTCAGTTATGCTTTTACATTAACAGCTGTTAACAGGAGTTTCGAGACCACAAGGTCTCGACTCGAAATCATAAGTGTTCTAAAATCTTTACAACTTGAGACAACGATTTCGACTCGAGACCATAAGGTTTCGACTCGAGACCACTAAGGTTTCGACTAAGGGATTCAATCTTCACAACTCGAGACCGTAGTTGCGACTCGAGACCTCATCAAGAAATCGAGATTTCATAAAACACAGTAGTCGAGACCATGATTACGACTCGAGACACTGAGGTTGCGACTCGAGACCTTAATGAGTCGAGACCTCATAATTTTACAAGATGAGTCGAGACTTGACTCGAGAACTCACTCGAGACCTCATAACTGAGTCGAGATCTCATTCGATCCGCGCTAACAGGTGGTTTGCTATTAAATAATTGGTTTTTGTAAATACTTATCAGATAATGTTTTACAAAACCAAAAATAACTTAACTTGAATGAGCTTCTGATGTATCATTTCTTGTCAAAGCTGATTTGATACATCTACTTATCGTTCAAGTATTACGAAAGCTATGTTAAGTGTGCATTATAAACGTAAATGTCTTAATATCTGGCCAAAGCTGATTTAATTCTTTCATGTATAACATACTTAACGAGTGCATAACTAAAGCGATTGTCTCATTTCTGGCCAAAGCTGATTTGTCACGATTACTTTGCACACATGCTTAAATGATTACACTTCTGGCCAAAGCTGATTTGTCTTCGTTTAAGTAGAACTTTAAATAAGTCTATTATTTTGATGTTAGTAATAGACATATCACAACCTCTTCACATAATGATCCTTATATTAATGATCCTTCATTAATTTTATGATCATTTCGTCTGCCTTAATTTTTAGTACCCATAACTTTACTCACTATAATTTTCTTCTATAAATCAATATCTCACCCACTCTAATTATTAAACCTAAAATGTTTTGCTTTACTAAAAGTTTCTATAAGAATTAGCTCTTAAATTAAATCCTTGATTATCTCTTAAGATACGATAATCCTACTGCTCTCTTCTGATAAATGTACTACAGAAGAAAGGTAGAGCATGATGAATAGGACAAATCGAACATGATGTCTCTTATGATAATCAAGATCTCTCTAACATAAATGCTATCACTAAAGTTATTCTAGATTAAGTCTTTCCTAAGACTAATCTATTATCTATGGAATAATTACAAGAATTCCTAAGATGCATGCCTTCATTTAAAATTCTAAACTATAAAGTTAAGTGGTATATGTGAATACATTATAATGTACAATACCATGACCCATAAAGTTAAGGGCTTACGCATGGAAATAAGTACACTTTTTTAGTACATGACATACTAAGATTTTCACTTGTGCAATTTGATGCCTTATAAATCAACTATAACACTCAAAAGTACCAAAGTATAATAAGTGTGTTGATAAGCAACATATGTACAAAGAAATAAATGTTTGAAGCTGGAAAAATAAGTTTTTACTCACCTTACAACCACTTAAACT
Source organism: Helianthus tuberosus (assembly GCA_030545235.1). Taxonomy (NCBI): domain Eukaryota; kingdom Viridiplantae; phylum Streptophyta; class Magnoliopsida; order Asterales; family Asteraceae; genus Helianthus; species Helianthus tuberosus. The sequence continues at coordinate 2,002,775 of JARYGA010051848.1, read as the reverse complement.
TTAAAAGAGGATTATTCTAAGGTCCATAGACAAATTACAAGTGTTAATTCCACCTCTAAGGTTCTTCAAGGGAAAATCTCACTGCACGATTATGCCATTAGACTAGGCATAAGCAACGAGACTATACATTATTCAAAAGAACAATTGGATAAGTTAATTAGGTAGTCACTTACTAATGATATTTAAGTCTACTAATTTTAATATTCCTATTAACACATGATTAGTTGACTCTAGTTCTATACGTTTCCTCACCAGAATTCAACAAATAACTAAAATGAGAGTTAGTGACAAAATTAAATGTTAAGACTATAAGAACCATAATAAGCAGTCTTCTAACAATGTTTTTCGATACCTTATATATATATTCTGAAGATTAGTCAGAATATAGTATCATAATTAAGCAATGTTATGAAGGTTGTGAGGTTTGCATAGTCAACATAAAGTCACACTTACCTTAAACTCTCATCTTATTTGTTCTAAATATCTGGATTGAAACATTACTAAGATAAAACTAGATGATACCTTACACTTTCACAACTTTTGTCATCATGCAAATGAGAATTTGACAAAAGGAAAATGAGACTTATAAATTTCATCCATTATAACCGAAACTCATGAGAAATCATGACATGGTTAATGAGGATGAATTTTTTAATCTCATTCTAAGTGATTTTAAATCATGACGTTAAAGCCCTAAATATTACTTGGCTTAAGGAATAAGTATGGGTCCATCATAAGTCATTCATTGACATTCGTAGAACTTATTCCAAATGGAATATTCAGACATAATTCATTTATCATTTAAAGACTATCAACTTGTATCTAAATTTTGTCGCATATGGCCCACGGTCTTAGAAAAAATCTATTCATATATATATATATATATATATACACTTAATAAGATTTCTATTAGATATGTCCCTGAGTTTTCTTATGACATTTGGACATTAAGGGAATCAAATAAAGTCTAACGTATATATGATAGGTTCCCACGTCACTTACCTCATTGAACCTTTTCTTTTAGCATTTCTAGAGATATTAAAGATCAGTGGGAGCATTAAGTGTCTTAATAATAACTTGCAATAGTTGCAAGAGGTGGGGGAGTGAAAATTTTACCTTACCTAAATTTACACCTCTTGTACAAGACACCGCTCCATCACGACACTGTTCCATCAAAACTTGTCTCCTTAAAATATAATGCTACACTTACAAAAGTTCCATTGTTGCTTAATTGTGGGCACACTTAGATTTCTTAGGTAAACTAACTCAACAAGAGAAATCACAACGACTAACGTCATTAATTTATTTTTTCTCTATTAGAATTTTTCGGTCATTAAATATTGACCCTAAGCATGCCGAGTTCCTAAAGATTTCTAAGGTCAGTGGGAGTTGTCAAAGTCCTTATCATGACTTGCAAGGAATACAAGAGGTGGGGGGAAGAGTGTCATTAAATTTCACTCCGAATTTAACTCCGATTACACCTCTTGTACACCATACTGCACCAACTCTTACAAACTTAGAATCCTGAAAATGATAGCAACCTAACCAAGAGCTAATCCATAAAACTGAAACTTTTAAAACCCAATAATCAACTCAGGAGGTCATCTAAGTTTAAAAGCCTACTAAGTTTGATGATTACATAACCTCTCTAACTGAAGTTGAAATGAATTTTGGAAAAGTTTACTGATCCTAGCTCTTCAAATTAAGCCATTAGCGTCAATCAATCCTCTGAATGGAATAAAACTGTTTTCTAGTAAAACTGATTTTATGTGTTCGTATAACGTTTAGGATTTGATTGAATTACCTAAGAGTGTTCATAACTAAACCAAATCCTAATATATAAACGTTAAGACACTAAGAAGCATGATTGATTGTCAAAGGTTAAACTTAGGAAGAGATAAATTATCAAAGATTTCTTTGAGGATCATCACTGTTCTAGTAGCTTATAATAGTTTAAAGCTACATTAGATGAACATTAAAAACAATTTTCCCTAACAATTGGCTGACACATTTACATGTTCATAAAACAACCTGAAAGTTCCAAACTGAATGTTAAAGAACAGTTTGTCTATAAGCCAATAAAATCCATGTATGGGTTAATGCAAACATCATAATGTGATGAAATCTTAACGTAATTATTTTCATCAACAACCAAGTGGATTAATGTACCTACCTCCAAATGAGTGGGAGCAACTAATATAAACTTGTCTATATAGATGATATTCTTTTGACAAGTATATGTTACATAAGTCAAAACATTGTTAACACAAACTTTGATATAATAGATCTCAGAGATATCTCTTAAGCGATAGATATCATAACATACCGAGGTAGACCCAATGGGACATTAGTTCCGTTCCATAAGTTTAACATTAAATGGGTCCTTACATATGTAACAAAATACTGCTCTCCTTTAGAGGATAATAGGATAAATGAGATTATTTCCTTACGCTTCATTAATCAGAAGCCTTATGTAAGTTCAAGTCTATACTCGTTTAGATATTACTCACATTGCAACACACTAGATATGTCTAGATTAACGTGAAGCATTTAATAGAGTATTACAATATCTTTAAAAGAAACGAGAGGCTATGATTTGAAGAAGAAGTGAGAAATCAAACCGGTTTATTACTTTAACTTTGTGATATTCAAAGATGACAAAAAAATGTAATTTCGGGTATATCTTTATGTCAGCAGACAAAACCTATCTCATGGAGGAGTCATAATGGACTTATATCAACAACCTAAGTTATAACGACATAATATAGTCACTAAATGTTGTTGGAAACTTATCAGTGGACTCATAAATTTATTAACCCCATATAATTAATATTTTGAAGACTTAGTGTGATAAAGTCGGCTACTATGACTCCTTGAACAGTAACAGTTCCAGAGATGATGCATTAAATTTTCGATACGTAATTAATTATTCGTTTATGAACGAATTGAGGAAACTAAGTTTTGTATCGAATACAATCATGATATGCTTAAGAATCCTATAACTGAAGGGCTATTACCCATAAGTCTTATTAAGATAGCTCAAAGACGGGTATTAATTAATGGTTGTGCGCAATTGCATATCATACTATGAATGACTAACTATTAGTTAATTTTCCTTATGAGTTTGATTTTGTATGTCTCTAAGAATATGTCAAGCCGGCATAATGGCATATAGACAAATAAAGTTAAAAATCAAACAAAGGGCTTATGCGTATTTTGATCATAACGATTAGGTTTTAAATTAAGGCTATAGTATGACTAATGGGGGTCCTGAGCCGCATAATGATTCAACGGCTGTATTTCTCTGCTATAGTTCTTGTTTAAGGCTAAAATAAGTGTTAACTCCTGATCAGACTTATCTAATGTTCATAATAAATGATTACTCGGCCAAGTGGGAGAATGTAAGAATAAATAAATAATGTATTTATTTATATATGGCCATTATAATCATTTATATAATAATAGATCAAAATATATAACAACCCGTTAAATAATTAGTTGGTAATTGTTGATGGGCCTTATTACCATTATTAACTAATTAGGGTTTCCTCTTAAGTGCATATATAAGGAGATAATTAGAGGGTTGAAGGGTTAGCCTTTTAGACACAACCTAATTACTCTCATAACATCAAATCACCTCCTCTCCTATACCGGTTACCCTTTATCGGTTCTCTTATCACCATCATTAGATTGCACTCTAAGGAGGAACAGATCAAGCTGACAATCATGTCAAACCTTATTGATGCGTCTCCATCTGGATTCTCTGCTGGCCTGTACTGCTGCAATCAGGTATGTTTTTCATGTTTTCCATTATGCCTAAAACAGAACTGATTAACACAAGAATAGTCGTATCTCGGCTGCAAAATAACTATGGAGTCTATTAAAGATGAGATTTTTCTTTGGATTAAGAGCAGGTCCAAAAACTATAATTTAGATTGGATGAAGTTGGTGCAATTTCAATATTAGAGATATTATTGTTTAGCTTTCGTTGTTTTTTGTTGTGGGCTTCGAGTTGCGACCACCCCCCCCCCCCCCCCCCTATGTTTCTTTATCCTCATTAAACTATTTAATTTTAAAAAAAATATATATTCAATAAACACGTTCTAAAAAAAAGAGAAAAAAAATCTATGAATTGTGTTTGAAAAAAAAAAAAAAAAAGAAACTGAATGTTGACGAACGTAACTCACATGTGTTGAAAATACAAGTGGTGGTCTCTCCTGACCATTGTCCAAGAATAGCTATATATGGGCATGTAAACACAACAATTTAAGAAACTTATCAATTAATTGTAGCTTTGAAATGTCTCCCAATTTAAATGATGCTAACTCACTCTTCAATTTTGTAGTGAAAGGCAATGGTGTCAAAGGTCTGGTTGACTTAGGCCTTACCGAGGTTCCGGGTCGATACATCCAGCCACCACACCGCCGAATCAACAAGCAAGAGGTTGCTGGTTCACATGAAATCGTGACCATTGATCTATCTGAGCTTGATGGTCCCAACCATGAACAAATGGTGAAGGCCATTGTCCATGCATCTGAAACTCTAGGGTTCTTCCAGGTGGTTAACCATGGTGTGCCGTTGAAAGTGCTGGAGTCGCTTATAGTTACAGCCCACCAGTTTTTTGGTCAACCAGCTGAAAAGAAGGCTGTGTATCTCAAGGAGGTTAGCCCTAGTCCCCTGGTCAAGTATGGTACTGGCTTTGCTCCTGAGAATGAAAAAAGTTTAGAGTGGAAAGACTATCTTGGCATGACGTATACCAATGATGAAGATGCTCGTGAGTCTTGGCCTAATGACTGCAAGTAAGAATCCGAAGTTTTTTCGATGTGTAGATAGAGAGGATGTTTATGTTATAATTAACTATATAATATTTGTATGATCCGTAGGGAGGTGGTGCTCGAGTATATAAATACGTCAACGGAGATGGTGCAAAAGCTACTACAAGTGCTCATCGGGAACCTTGGGGTAAAACTAGACGACTCAAGACTTCATGAGCTTATGGGTTTTAATCTGGTGAGCATGAACTTCTACCCACCCTGTCCAAACCCGGACCTAACCTTAGGCGTGGGTAGTCACTCGGATCCAGGAATGCTAACAGTGCTTCTACAAGATGGAATTGGTGGATTGTATGTGAAAAAAGGTGATCAAAATGAATCACCGGGAAATGAAGTGTGGTTTGAGATTCCACCTATGAATGGCGCGTTGGTCATTAACGTTGGTGATTCACTACAGGTTCATTTTTTATATTTTTAATGCTAAAACTAAACTTCTATAACATGCATGCAATTGGTCATTAACTAACTTAGACTTTTGTATATATGTTTATGTTAGATTTTAAGCAATGGGAGGTACATAAGTGCAGAACACAAAGTGCGAACCACAAACGTAGAGTCAAGGGTGTCGGTCCCAAGATTCATATCACCAAAGCTCACTGCAAAAATTGGACCGTTTCCTGAGGTGGTGGCTCGAGATGGGGTGGCTCGATATAAGGAGGTCATACATGGAGAGTACTTGAAAAACTTCTTTGAGAGGTCTCTTGATGGAAAGAAGTCACTTGATTTTGCATCTACTTGATTAAGAGGGAACCGTTTGAGAATTCAGACCAAGTTCTAAAAAAGACTTTGAAATAAAGAAAGCAAGCCTACAATTTGTTGGAAGTTCCACGAAGACATTTTTTAATCATTTTTGTTGTTTTAAACAGTTTATTATGAAAGTAAAGTTCTTCAAATGTCTAATAAACTTAATGTCATTTTCTTTCAAACGTCTTGCGATGCAAACCTTTCAATATTTTATTTACTTACTTAATGAAAGGACTAAAAGAGTATTGGATGTAAGATTAAATATATTATGTTTAATATTTAATCTAATAGCCATTATAATCATTTACATAATATAATAATATAGATCAAAATATATAACAACCTATTAAATAATTAGTTGGTAATTGTTGATGGACCATATTACCCTTACTAACTAATTAGGTTTTCTCCTGAGTACTTATATAAGGAGAATTATGTAGAGGTTAAAAGGTTACACACTTAATCAGATAACCTAATCATAACATCATCATCATCGACCTCCTCTCCTATAGCCGATTCCCTTGTCGGTTTTCATAGTCACCATCATCAGTCAGCACCCTAAGGAGGAACCAGATCACCTTGACAAAGATGTCGAACTCCATGTCGTCTTCCCTCACTGGATTCTCCTCTGCACTGTCTGCGGTGACAGGTATGTTTTACATGTTTTCCCTTACGTTTACACAGAACCGATCCACATGTGGTATCAGAGCATATGTTGATTAGTCGGTTCTGTTTTTGTATCCGAAAATCTGGAAAACAGAATTGAAAAACCATAACAGAATCCGTTTTCTGTCATTCGAAATATCATTCCGGATGCATCACGGATGAGGTTTTTCATATAACTGCATCCGAGATGCCATTCCGGATGACATTGATGTCATTCCGGACAATCTCGGATCCATTATGGATCAGATATTCATCCATTATAACTGTTCCGAAATCAACAGTTCTGATTTCGAATGAATGTTTGAATTTTCTGATTTAGGGTTCATCATAAGTTGTTGATTAAATTCGAAAAATTCCTTTAGTTTTGGAATGAATTCGGATTATTGGGTGTTTTGTTCCTGTTTAATCCATTTTTATCCACATAAATTTTGAAAAATCTGTTTTTCTATTAATGGATATGATTTTGAAATAAACAGATAAATATAATTAATATTTAAACAGGAAACTTAATCCCATAATCCCTAAGATTTCGGATTTAAATCTTATCAGCTATTAACTGCCAAAATTAAGGTTTTTGTAGCTTGTGGAACACATTACGGATAGGCATTTCAGATGATCATTCTGGATCATTACAGATCGTTTCGGACTAAGCGTCCATCACGGATCAACATCTGCTTGATCATTACGGATCATTTCGAACTAAGGATTGCGGATCATTTCGGACTAAGCATCACCATTTCGGATCAATCTCGGACTAAGCATCACCATCCGAAATCATCCGAAATGACTCGACTTACGCGTCTTGGACACATCTGAAATCATTTGAAATCATCCATTTCGGATAGTCCGAAATGATTCGAAATCATTCATCCCGGATGAATCCAAGACATGATTCATCCGAAATCATGAGTGTTCATAATCAAGACTTATTCGAAATCCTATTACCTAGCAGGTGGTTTGCTATTAAATAAATGGTTTTGTAATTACTTAGTTAATTAATCAGAATCAGATAACGTTTTACAAAACCAAAATGGCTTAACTTGAATGAGTTTTTTTATGTATCATTTCTGGCCAAAGCTGACTTGATACATCTACTTATCGTTCAAGTATTACGAAAGCTATGTTAAGTGTGCATCATAAACATGAATGTCTTAATATCTGGCCAAAGCTGATTTAATTCCTTCATAGATGGCATACTTAACAAGTGCATAACTAAAGTGATTGTCTCAATATCTGGCCAAAGCTGATTTGTTACAATCATTTTGCACACATACTTAAATGATTACACTTCTGGCCAAAGCTGATTTGTCTTCGTTTAAGTAGAATTTTAACTAAGTCTATTATTTTGATGTTAGTAATAGACAATATCATAGCTTCATAATTAAAAATGGTCATTATTTATGCCTGCCTTAGTATTACGTGCCCTTAGATCACATTAGAACTTATTCCTTAGTATCATAACTTGCTCGTCTTATTTCCACTATCAGCACCCTTTGCTGCATGGAAGGATGCTCTCATGCTTACGCTTGGGCTGATGGACTTTGACTATGCCCTAAGAGAGGATAAGCCAGCGGATCTTACTCCACAAAGTACTGCTGCTCAGCAGTTAACTCATGAAAAGTGGACTAGGTGTAACCGCATGTCTCTCATGTTCATGAAGCAGTCCATAAGCAATGCAATCAGGGGAGCCATTCCTAATTCTGAAGATGCTAAAACCTACTTGGCTTCTGTGGAGGCGCAGTTCAAGGGGACGTCTAAAGCACACGCTAGTACCCTTATTCTCAAGCTGGTGACAACTAAGTATGATGGGAGGAGTGGCATTCGCGAGCACATCATGATGATGAATGACATGGCCAATAAGCTGAAGGGGCTGGAAATGGAAATCAGTGATGGTTTTCTCGTTCATTTCATCATCACTTCGCTTCCTTCGTCTTTTGAAGCATTCAAGATCAATTACAACACTCAGAAGGACAAATGGACGATGAGTGAGCTGGTCGCTATGTGCGTACAGGAGGAGGAGCGTATGAGGATGGATCGCACTACTGATGTTGCTAACTTCACCACCTCCAACTCTAAGAAAATGAAGAACAATCATCAGATGAAGGATGCTTCAAAAGTCCAAAGGCCAAATCCTAATGCAAGTGCACCTTCCAGCTCTAAGAACTCCTTAGGCAGAATCCACTGCAAGTTCTGTAAAAAGACAGGACACATGCAGAAGGAATGCCCTGACTTTAAGGAGTGGCTAGCTAAGAAAGGTAACGATTATTTTATGATACTTGATTCCTATAATTTAAGTGTTCCTGCTAATTTTTGGTGGTTTGATTCTGGTTCTATGGTTCATGTTACCAATTCAACTCAGGGATTCCTTACAATCCGGAAGCTGGAAAGAAACCAAAGAACGCTTAAGGTTGGGGATGATCGAGAATTAGAAGTGAAGGCCATTGGAACATTACAGTTATTTATGAAAACTGGTTTATGTATTAAACTTTATGATACCTTATATGTTCCTGAGGTAACTCGGAACCTTGTATCAAGACCAAAGTTAGACATGGACGGTTTTATTGTTTCCCATGGTCATCGCAAACTCTCTATCCTCTATGATTCTGTTCTTTATGGTACTGGTGTTCTGGTTTGTGGTCTCTATAGATTAGAACTAGATGATGGCTTTTCCAAATCTTTGTTGTCATATAACATTAATGAATCACTCACAAAGATGAAGGAGAAACGAGACTTAGAGACTTCGTCCATGTTGTGGCATCAGCGTTTAGGCCACATCTCAAAAGAACGATTAAATCGTCTTATAAAGGATGAAGTCTTACCTCCTCTCGATTTCTCTGATTTTGGAACATGTGTCAAATGTCTTAAAGGTAAAATGACATTAGCGAATAAGAAAGGTGCCACTAGGAGCTCTAATTTATTAGAACTCATTCATACTGACATTAGTGGTCCCTACCAAATCGCTGGCATAACAGGACATACTTCATTTATCACGTTCATTGACGACTATTCTCGTTACATGTACTTGTATCTTATTAATGAGAAATCTGAATCTCTAACAACTTTTAAAGATTATAAGGTTGAAGTTGAAAAGCAATTAGATCGTCAGATTAAAGTTGTGAGATCAGATAGAGGCGGTGAATATTATGGAAGACATACTGATGTGGGTCAAGCTCCTGGTCCATTTTATGAGTTTTGTAAGGGCCAGGGGATTGTGAACCAATACACCATGCCTGGTACACCTCAGTATAACGGTGTCCCTGAAAGAAGAAACCGTACCCTTATGAACATGGTGCGCAGTATGTTAGTGAACACTAATTTACCATTATTTCTCTGGACTGAAGCGTTAAAAGCAGCTGTTCATATACTCAATAGAGTTCCTTCTAAGTCTGTCCCTAAAACTCCTTATGAACTTTGGACAGGAAGGAAACCGAGTCTTAAATATATGAAAGTATGGGGCTGCATTACTGAAGCAAAACTTTACAATCCTTTCCTAAGGAAACTTGACCCTAAAACAGTTACCTGTTTCTTTATCGGGTATCCTGAGAACTCAAAGGGTTATCGTTTCAATTGTCCTTCTCATGTCACCCGTATTGTTGAAACCAAGCGTGTTGCGTACCTGGAGGATTTCAAGGTCAGTGGGAGCAGTACCAACCCTTACGAAGAATTTCAAGAAGTACAAGACGCGAGGGGGGGGGGAGACTTGTCGCTTACCATTACTCTGATTACTCATCTTGTACCCAATCTAACTACTGCACCAACTGCAAATTTACCTCTACAATCAGAACCCATTATACCTCATGACGAAGGCACATCAAACACTCAAAACCAAGACAACGCTGAACCCGATAATCCACTCAGGAGGTCATCTAGGCAAAGAAGGCCTACTAATTGGGATGATTATGTTACCTACCTCACTGAAATGGATCCCGGAAAGCTCAATGATCATATATCTTACAATGAAGCCATAAGCAGTGATCAGTCTTCTGAATGGAATAAAGCAATGATTGATGAGCTTGAATCCATGAAGAAAAATGACGTTTGGGATTTGGTAGAATTACCCAACGGTGTCAAACCAGTAGGATGTAAATGGGTGTTCAAAACTGGATCCGAATGGGAACGTTGAACGCTACAAAGCGAGATTGGTTGCAAAGGGCTACACTCAGAAAGAGAGAATTGATTATCAAGAGACATTTTCACATGTCTCTCGTAAAGATTCATTAAGGATCGTCATGGCCCTAGTAGCTCATTTTGATTTAGAGTTGCATCAAATGGACGTTAAAACCGCTTTCCTTAACGGAGACTTAGACGAAGATGTTTACATGAAACAACCTGAAGGCTTTAAACCTGAAGGTCAGGAGCATCTAGTCTGTAAGTTGAAGAAATTCATTTACGAGTTAAAACAAGCATCACGTCAGTGGTACCTCAAGTTTGATGAAGTCATGAAGAAACAAGGTTTTATAAAGAATCAAGTGGATCAATGCACCTACCTCAAGATGAGTGGGAGCAACTTTACTATACTTATCCTTTACGTAGATGATATTCTATTGGCAAGTAATTGTTTAGACATGTTGCATGAGTCGAAGCGATTACTTTCGCATAACTTCGACATGAAGGATCTTGGAGATGCTTCTTACGTCATTGGCATCGAAATTCATCGAGATAGACACAAAGGGATCTTAGGATTGTCCCAGAAGGCTTACATAGATCGTGTTCTTACACGTTATAACAGTGCAAACTCTCCGTCGCTCCAGTAGTTAAGGGAGATGTTTTCGGTTCATTCCAGTGTCCGACAACAGAGGTTGAGAAGGAGCAAATGAGCCAGATACCTTACGCGTCAGTAGTCGGGAGCCTGATGTATGCTTAAGTCTGTACTCGCCCAGATATCGCTTATATTGCTGGAATGCTAGGCCGTTATCTGACTAATCCTGGCCTAGATCACTGGAAAGCAGCTAAGAAGGTACTTCGATATCTGCAAGGGACGAAAGACTATAAACTGACTTATAGAAGAAGTGATCATTTAGAAGTGGTGGGCTATTCTGATTCTGACTTTGCCAGATGCAAAGATGATAAGAAATCCACTTTGGGCTATATCTTTATGTTAGCAGGCGGCCCTATCTCATTGAAGAGTCATAAACAACAGTTGACGACAACTTCCACAATGATGGCAGAGTACATTGTTGTTTATAACGCAACCTGTCATGGAATGTTGCTTAGAAATCTGATCACTGGACTCAAAATCATTAATTCCATTTCTAGACCATTGAAGCTTTATTGTGATAATTCAGCTGCCGTTAGTTTCTCGAACAGTAACAGTTCGACTGGAGCTGGTTTATATCTCGATACAAAATATATGTTCGTACGTGAACGAGTTGAGGAAAATAATCTTTGTATCGAGTATATTAGTACTAAAGATATGCTTGCAGATCCGATGACTAAAGGTCTCCCTCCTATGGTTTACGAAGAACATGTTCGGAATATGGGATTTAGTAAAGACCTTATTTAAGCATATTGTACTAGCTTATGTTTTATGATTAATGAAATTTCCTCAGTTTGATTTTGTATGTCTCTTAGAATATGTTCAACCGGTATAATAGCATATAGACAAATAAATTTACAAATCAAACAAAAGGCTTATGCGTATTTTGATCATAACGATTAGGTTTTAAATTAAGGCTATAGTATGATTAATGGGGGTCCTGAGTCGCATAATGATTCAACGGTTGCATTTCTCTGCTATAGTACTTGTTTAAGGCTAAAATGAGTGTTAACTCCTGATCAGGCTTATCTAATACTCATAGTAAATGATTACTCGGCTAAGTGGGAGAATGTAAGATTAAATATATTATGTTTAATATTTAATCTAGTAGCATTATAATCATTTACATAATATAGATCAAAATATATAACAACCTATTAAATAATTAGTTGGTAATTGTTGATGGACCATATTACCCTTATTAACTAATTAGGTTTCCTCCTGAGTGCTTATATAAGGAGAATTATGTAGAGGTTAAAAGGTTACACACTTAATCAGATAACCTAATCATAACATCATCATCATCGACCTCCTCTCCTATAGCCGATTCCCTTGTCGGTTTTCATAGTCACCATCATCAGTCAGCACCCTAAGGAGGAACCAGATCACCTTGAAAAAGATGTCGAACTCCATGTCGTCTTCCCTCACTGGATTCTCCTCTGCACTATCTGCGGTGACATGTATGTTTTACATGTTTTCCCTTACGTTTAAACAGAACCGATCAACAGTGGATAGATATACGATGGGGTATGAAAGGACAATGAAAGGTAGTGGATAGATATACGATGGAGTATGAAAGAACAATGAAAGGACTAAAAGAGTAGTGGATAGATATAGGATGGAATATGAAAGGACTAAAAGAGTAGTGGAAAGATGATGAAGTATTACAATAATAGAATATATGGTAAATTACTTTTTGAGTCCCTATGTTTTAGTAGTTTTAATCACTTGGTTCAAAATTAAAATGTTTAACGTCCTGAGTCTCTATAGCCACTTTTATTAATAATTTGAGTCCAAATTTTTAACACTCTTAGAATTTTTTGTTTAACTATTGTTAAATGACTAAATTACCCTTAGTTATAAAAAGTAATTTATTATCTTTTTCTCCCTTTCCTCTCTGAACCTGCAACTTTCTATCTCTTCTTTTTCTCTCTAAACCACCTTCATCCTCCAACCACCACACCTCCACCATCAACATCACACCACCACTACACCATCGTTGCACCTCCATTGTCACCACCACATCACCTACAACCGCTGCACCACCGCACCACCTCCATTTTCACCACATCACCAGACCCCCAACGTTAAAACGAAACCCTAATTCGCTCCGACGATCATCGAAACTCATTAAAATGAAACCCTAATTCGCTCTGACGATCATCGACACTCACCAAAAGTAGCTGCGATTTTTTGATATCAGGTATGAATATGCGCCATAAATTCATGGTTACTTCTCCCAATCTAATTAAATGTTCAAATTAGGCTTAGCAGATTGTTCAGTGTAGATCGGTATTCGTTTATTTCTTTTCAATTCAAATGTATGAACTGATTGTTTGTATGTATTTACCTGATGCTATTGAATTCACAATAGATGTTTGATAAAATGTCTGAATGAATGAAATCTTGTTTTGTGAAATAACCTAGGTTTAATTATTATATCTGTAAGTTCATCTAAATCAGTATCGATAAAACCTATGATTTCGTATACTTTGGAAGGAACACTGATTATTTCTTTTGTGAATAACTTATGACATGGTTTGATTTTACTACCAAACAACGACGTTTATCTTCATAACGCATCTACTTTGTTACAGATACGTGTTAATCCATTTCCATATTAAAGATCTAAACTGTACCTTTTTTCTTTCAGATACTGAAGCGAAAATGTTGTCTCCCTCCCAACTTGAAAATGATTCGGGGTGGTCAAATTAGGGCAGATTCATCAATCCACAAAGTTTGTGGCATCAGTGAAACCTTGGCTCGAGAAATTCATTACTATGAATGCTTTTGGAAAATTGATGATGGAGGTGGGGATGATGGTGGTGGTGCGGTGGTGGAGGGTGGTGGTAGGATGTCTAGAGAGAGAGTGTGCAGTGTGAAATTGATTTTATATACAATATTAAAATGATCATGCATCAAATAGTTGTTCATTATACTCTTGTTCATTATACTCTTGTAAGAGTTGTACTGTGTCTAAAGAGACTAAATTGTCCTTGTAGTTAACAGACTAGGTGGATGGAGTTAAAAATTTGGACTTAAATGGTTAAGAAAAATCGCTATAGGGACTGAGTGAGTTAAAAATTTTGATTTTATACTCAAATGGTTAAAACCACTAAAACAAAGAGACTCAAAAAGTAATTTACCCTAGAATATATCGATCAGGATACCCATCGGGGCATCCCTCTCTTGCTCGTTTTTTCATCTCCTCCCGGAGATGGGGTACATCTCCTATATTGAATATAGAAAGGATAAATCTCAATTATTGAAGGGTGTACCTATTTTCACACTCATTTGCCTATTGGCACACCAAAAAGATGTTTTTTGTCCATATAGATGTAATGATAATATCATATATATTTTTTTGCGCTTCTTATTCCCGGCTGCCGTTTTATAAAGATACAACAAATCCCTCACATCAAAAGCATAAATAGGACCGATTTTACACCACGTAGCGATCCTCGACCACACCTCCAAAGCTATAGAACAACCTGTGAAAAGATGATCTGCTGATTCTTCTTGATCTTCGCACATAGGACATTCAACTGACCCAATGCTTATATTACGTCGCTGCAGCTAAATCTTAGTAGGTATCCGATGCGCCTCCACCCTCCAAGCATGAATATCACATTTGTATGGCACCCATTTGACCCAATATAGACAATACCCGACCTGCTGCATGTGTTGAATAAGCGTTTTCTTCATACCAGCAACAGAAAACTCTTCTTCCTTCTGTCTTGACCCGTTCCATCTCCACCCATCTTTATTTTTTGATAGGGTTGACCCATATAATAGACCCAACATATCAAACAGTTCCTTCAATTCTATCTCCAAGTTGGGAGGTCTGCTCCAATCCGAAACCAACCCCCACCCATTATCAGAAAGTTGCAGACGATCCGCAATACAACAACGTTTTTCCTTTTGCAACTTAAAGAGGTTCGGATACCTCAATCTAAGCAGCACTTCACCACACCATTTGTCTACCCAAAACTGAATATTTTTCCCATCCCCTACTTTAGCCGATATTAAGGAGTTAAAACAAATATTATTTACACGAACCTTTTCGCATTGCTGTACGATATTCTTCCAAGGGCTGACCATGGCCTTATTACACGGAATCTCGGACCACGCCATTCTACTCTCATGGCATCCGTCGACAATCTTTCTCCACAAACTACCAACATCCACCCTATATCGCCAACCCCATTTGGTAACTAAAGCAACGTTTACAATGGCAAATTTCCAAATACCAAGACCGCCCAATTTTATAGGTCGCGCAACCCTATCCCAAGCAACCCAATTAACCTTTCTAACTTCACTACTACCCTCCCAAACGAAATCCCTCATTAACTTTTCTAATTTTTCAACCACCACTTTAAGTGCCTTATACAAGGAAAAAAATAAACTTTTCTAGTAACGTCAAAGATGAATCTGTGTAAAAAATTGTTCAAAAAATATATTAGCTCAATTATTAGATTAATCTGTTGCAACTTGTTTCCTATTTCCACCAGTGTGTATATTCAAGTTTAGTGGAACGAAAGTCATCCAGGGAAGTTGGTCAATCACATGATAGTTGGAATTTAGACCGCGGGGTATGGAGGCTTTGGTTGGGGGCATTTGCTCGACACGTGGCGAGTGTGGGCTTCACTAGACCACCCCAAAAAAGGGGGTGTGGAAGCGGCGTAGCCAGGCTGGCGTGGGGTGACATGTGGATTTTTTTTTATTTTTTTTATAAAGTTGACATTTATATAAAAACACAAACTTATATTAATTAAAAAAATTACATAACATCCTAAAAAATTAAAAAAACTACTTATTAAATCCTAAAAAATAAAAAAAAAGCAGTTACTAAATCCTAAAAAAAAGAAAAAAATTACAAAAATATTAAAGTGGGGAACCCACTTAAAATCCGAATTCTTGTCGTGCCTATACTCGATCTTCGCGATCTCCACTCGATCGTCGTGGGTCAAGTCGCCCGCAGGGATACGGTCAAGTCGTGGGTCGTGCCTATACTCAATCTTCGCGATCTCCACTGAAAGGTAAAAAGGTTCAGAATTGAACAACTATCGTGAACGGCAAAAAACATGAGATAGTAACTGGTCACATCACACTATACGTGTGAACTCCCCCACTCAGCCGCAAAAGGAACATGTGGGAAGCCACATCCTTTTACCCGCAGGTCCGAAGCCTTTAACATACCAAAAAGGGCAAGCTCTCCACTTGTCACACCCCAACCGATGGCGGAAACATCGGAGGGAGACGAAATAGATTGCAAGAGACTTCATAACACTATTTGTTACAAGTATTTAAATGATAAATTTTCATTTCATTTCTAAAGAGTCAATTACAAGGATTTGAAACAAATACAACATGAATAATGAAATACAATACAAATAAAATACAAAATTTAAAGTGTGTATCTAAGCATCCTACTAGATTTCATGCATCATCAACATCATCGCTAAACCTGCAACATGTTTTAAAAGTGTAGTTCAATACAAAAGTATTGGCGAGCATACAAGTTTGGTGCGTAGTATATAACTATACAAACGATAAGGAACAATCCACATGGCAAACCTAGTTATCAAGATTAACGTATAAACTGGCATGCAATTAACAAGTCAACCCTCTGTTTACGCAAGTATGAAAGAATAAACCTAACATGACCACTCGTTCACAGGTGGTGCGTTACTCCTATAGCGCTATACATGTTAAGTGGAGGCTTGTACGAAGATAATGACAAGTTCATCACATAAGAATCACCCAGAAAACACGAATCAGGCATAACAAATAGTAAGCATGTATTGGATTGTTTGTTTATGTATTTGCATAAGAATATGTATTCTAAGTGTCTTTTGTATATAAAAACATGTTACACCCAAAAGTGTGAAAACGCTAAAATGGGTCAAGTATACTCACAAAGTTGCATATGCTTTCCGGTTATCCCATGTGACGAAGTTGTTGAGACTAGGAAGTTGAATGTGTTCGATTTGGAGTTTAAGAGGTGTTTACATATGGTTCTAGGGATTTGGAGTTTAAATAACATGAAAAATAAACATATGAAAATAATCATCTAACACCTATGACACTTGTTCTTGACACTATGAAACTCTAAAAAAGTTTAAATGTTTTCATGGAACAAAGTTCCATTAGAATCGTGACAAGTTGTCAAGGCCTAAGATGATACAATCTACTAGCTTGACGAATGTCCATTAGTTCATCACCAAGAGTTCGATTATTTGGTTGTTACATAAGTATTACATAGTGTATATTACATCATATAAGTCAAGCATGAGGTAGAAGATTAAAGTCTTCATTTAGGCACCTCTAAGTATCATGGAATTCATACATGAGGCAGGAAGAACAAAGCTTCCACTTAGGTACCTCTATTGTTCACCACTACACTTGTTGTTATGAACAACAAGGAGGGTCGTGAACTTACAAGAAACAATAGAATATGAACAACTAATCTATGAGAAAACATAAAGCAATGTGTGGATTTTCAAGTAGGTTAGCCCAAGCTAATCCTAAATCACACAATCATCAAATCTTGAACTTGAGCATCACTTGTGGGTTAAAACCCTTGAACAAAACAGAAAGTTTGTGAGGTTTATACCTCTGATTTTGAATGTCTCAACCTTGTTTTTAAGCCTAACTAATCATAGAAGTGGTTATAAGCATAAGGACATAGGTTTGAGATGAGTTTCCTCAAGTTTAAACAAGTTTATCAAAGTTTGAAACAAGAAGAGAAAACTTAGTCCACTTTGGAGCCCTTTTAGCAACATTCCAGGCTCTAGTTTTCTAGGGAAAACCCATGGAAACGTAGCTAAGGTCAATACAAAGTAGTAGGAAAAAGAATCGAGTGAATCGGATAAGAATTGAGTGAGTTATGCTCACTTTAGTGAAGCGGTATAAATCTGCTCGAACTTCTGCAATCAGCTACGGTTTAGAGTGTTTGAGAGTGAATGGAGAGTGTTTAGAAAGTGAAAAATGATTGGAGGAGGCTTGGGTTATATAGGGGATGGATTAGGGTTTCATTGGGTTGGGCTTTGGAAGTGTTTAGTTGGCTAAATAACTCAAAACAAGGAAATTAAGTTGGCTGATGCAAGGCTGTTAACAGCCCTATAATTTTTATTTTATTTTATTTTTTTGACATTAGAAGGTATATATTTGATGTTTAATAAAGTGTTACATGGTGTCTAGTATGTATGTAACTTGTAACAAGGTCCAAAATGCATAAATGACATGTTTTAATTTAGCAAAAAGTGTGATAACATAAGTGTGTATAACACATGAAATGTAACAAGTATCTATGGTTTATAGTTTGGTATGATCAAGTGAAAAAAAAAACATACAACTTAATCTTATAATCGAATAACTAAGTGTTTAAATGTATGAAGATTTAAGGATTACGAATACACGATCATTGTTTACGAATTAAGCTTACGTTTATACGAATTACGAACCATGTATAAACGATGTATAAAAGATTCATTTCATTACGATCAAAGTCTCGGATTTTACAACGATACAACGAAATACGATTACAAGGAATACAAGATTTCCAAAAAAAATAGAATTTCAAGCAATGGTTTCTAAATATGGAAAGTATGAAAACGCAGGGCGTTACACCACTGCAGCCATGGATCACTAGTCAAAGGTTTCTTCTTATAGTTGGCCCCTTCTCTATAAATGATAATACATTGTCATTCAGCTGGCCATTCCGAAAACCTCACTTCTTCTCTCTAGAACATGCTTCTTGTATGTTCTATTCTTCATTCACTTTCACACTATCATATTGCATACAAACATTCTGGGTTAATATTCTTCAACTCAGAATTCAAAGCAAGCAATAACAAAGTGATCAAACCCTACATATTGCATACGTGGGGGGACCCTACGACCTATGTTAGGCAAACCAAAACCCTTGAACCCTTTTTCCTAACCAGTCTAGTCACTATCCTTGGTCTTATTTTTGTTGTAGCAATAGATAACAATAACAATAACAATAACAACAACAAAACTCATACCTCGTAAATCCCCCAAATAGCCAAAACTATTGGTAAGGTCTGGGAGGGTGGAATGTAGGCAAAGCTTACCTCTATCCTGAGGATAGAGAGACTGCTTGTAGAGAGACCCCTTCCTCTAAACAAACAATAGACAAAACAAAATATGGAAATAAAAAGCGTAGCAATAGTCAGATTTATCATCAGAAAACATCAAATAGGCATAAAATAAGAAACCCAACCGATGTAAGGCCTACCTAAAGTCTGAAAGAAAACTAAGCTTAAGACAAGGCTAGGACACCACCACACCGTCCCCTAAAGTCCTTAGCCGTAATCCTACGTCTTTACGCATTCCTATCCTAGATCATTCCTCAGAGACATGCAACTTTATCAAATCCTACCTAATATGCTCGTCCTAAGTTAACTTAGGCCTACCTCTACTTCTCCTTCCTTCCACTGTGAGGGTTTCAACTACTCTAACTAACTCCGTCAACTACCTCCTCTTCACATACCGAAATCAACTCAATATCCCCTCCTTTATCATGTCTGATATACTAGCTACTCCTAACATTTTCCTCAAAATCTTATTTCTTATCTAATCTAACCTTGTGTAGCCACATATCCACCTTAGCATCCTCATCTCTGCTACCTCCATCTTGCGCGCTTATGTCTTCTTGACGACCCAACAATCTGTCTGTACAACATAGCAGGTCTAACTACAACCCTATAAAATCTCCTATTTAATTTAGTTAGGAACCTCCTATCGCACAAAATCCAATGGTTGTTCTCCACCTACACTAACCTGCCTGGATACGATGAGATATGTCACTATCTATCTCCATGTCCCTTTGCACAAACGATCAGAAGTACTTGAACTTAGTTATTTGTGGGACCACTTGACCCTCAATGGTAATCTAAGTGTCCTCATTGTCACCTACAACACTGAAATCAAAATAGAGGTACTCAGTCTTAAAGCAACTAATCCTTAAACCCTTGCCCTCTAAAGCTACTCTCCAATCCTCTAGCCTCACGTTCAGGCTTTGTCTAGTCTCCGCAAGTAACACTATATCATCTGCGAAAAGCATGCACCACAGAACTGCCTCTTAAACCGACTGGAAAACTCATCCAGAACAACTGCAAAAAGAAACGAACTCAACGTAGACCCTTGGTGGAGTCCTACCTTCACAGGAAAAATCAATAACCCATACAGGCGCACGGACCCTAGTTTTAGTCCTATCATACATATCCCTAATTATGTCTATACACTTCCCATGGACTCCTCTATCCTCTAAACTTTCTCATATCAGTCTACGTGGTACACTGTCATATGCCTTTTAAAGGTCTATAAACACCATATGTAAATCCCACCTCTTCTTCCTGTACTTTTCCATCAGTCTCCGCAGAATAAATAAGCAGTTATCTTACCTTGCAGAGAGTAAACGACACCGCGGGGGTATCCAAAAAATGTCGTAAACCCCTACCCCGGGTGTCGGAAAACGCAAACGGCCTACGGCCCGTATACACCATGTGAGAATAAAATTTAACCATGTGGGATTATTAATCCCCACAATGTTTTCCTAACCTACATCTACCTGTCACCGACAAGCGTTTCTCACTATCCACGCGTCTTCATCTGCTCACTATATGGAGCCATCTTCATTGCCGACGATGTGAACCACATCCTCTATCATCACAACCGTCGATTAACGACGACGTCACTTCTACTGCGACCCAAAGCTCAGATGATTCTAAAGACGCCTCTTCTGGTTCAGATGAACAGAATGCCAGTGAAGTCGATGCCTTGAGCATAGTTTCCGCGGACGGAGTAGATATTCCGTGTATCCGCAACTGTTACGATGACTCGATTAGTCTACCAGATTTCTACTCCAGAGATTGAACAACGTTAGAGTCTTTGTCGGATCTAGAACCAACACGTTTATAGAGGATATTGCCTAGGGTTTTGAAATTGATAAATTCAGACGGAAGTCTCTAAATATTTTGGTTCCTTGGCTGATTGATTTTCTGAGTAATGACGATTTGGCGGTACCCTAAGCATTAGGAAGGTTGGCCAAACGTCTAATAAGGTATCAATTTTTAATTGTACTCTTCAGATGGATATTTTGCGTAAATTTTATAATTTTGCTACGATTTGAACTGATTTTTGCATGGAATTTGACTTACAAATGGAACAGGTAAAATTAGTTCGTGTGTGAAAGAAGATTCCAAGGCAACCAGATGAGGTTCATGTTTCACTTTTTTAATTGAATAGCAATTCATTTTCTAATGGTAAACTGTAGTTTATATTTAGTGTAAAGAAAAACTGACCTTAAGCTGAATTACGAGGAAGCTAAGGTTTCCAACTGCAGTTTTGTATGTGCTTGGAAGTAGGTTACATTGTCGTTAATCAGCCTTGTGAAGGTTATAATCCTAAAATAAAAAAGTGAAGAAAGATGGAGGGTTAAAAGTGGCAAGATGGATTTAGTTTTAATTTAATTAGTTGTTTGAATTCTTATTGAGTCAGTATGTTATCTTTTAGTTTTTGCATGTTTTAAATTCCTAGTTTGTAGGCTTTGAATTATGGTAGGTCTAGGATTAATGTAGTTTAAATACATTGGTACGTAGGTTATGTTATGCATGCAATTTCAAGTTTCAATAAAGTTTGTTTGAGTTGTGAGTTATTGATTCAAAAAGTTTATTTCCAGTTGATTGTTCGTTTACAAGCTTTTGTACCAAGTTACGGGTATCAGAAGCCTTACATCGAAGAAGCCAATCAGCAAGAAGGAAAACCGATCAGTGGCTGGAATCATAAGCGTTTGATCGCAGAAGTAACCTGACCGAACACCGGCCGATTACGCCAGAACTGGATAGAACATTCAGTTTGATCTTGGGTTGAAGCCAACAATTGGTATCAGAGCTCATAGGGCTCGATCCTTGGAGGATCACTACTAGAAAATTGGGTATTTGCCACCACGTTTTCGGTCGCAAAACGGTGGCAATTGCCCTTTTGCCACCGTTTTGCTACCAAAAACTCGGTAAGAAATACACACGTAGCAATTGCCCTATTGCCACCTATTTGCTACCGTTTTATGTTTTGCTACCGTTTTTGCTACCATCATTTTGTCACCGTTTTGCTACCGCTTTTTGTTACAATTTTGCTACCGTTTTATTTTTTGCTACGGTTCTGCTACCATCATTTTGTCACCACTTTTTGTTTTTTGTCACCATTTTGCTACCGCCATTTGTCACCATTTTGCTACCGCATTTTATCATTTGCTACCATTTTGCTACCGCTTTTTCATTGTTTGGCCTTTTGTACCTATTTATATACCATTAAGCATTTATGAAATTTCAAAATCATAATAAACATACACAAACATCTAGATTAAAACATCAGATAACCCAAAATAGATGTATTATTTCTGTACATATGTTCAATAAGATTGCAAGACCTGCAAACGGCACACAAATACTTTCAAAAACGGGCCTTCTCGGCCTATACAATCATGAAACAAACGGTGCCACCCTTTTAGCAACATAGATACGGGCTTTTAAGGGCTGCAATAACTGTGATCACTGGAAAGTCAACCGCAAACCTAGCAACCCAACGAGCGCTACAGGAACACAAACCACCCTGCAACACCGACAACAAAACGAGCTTTTTAACATGTAGTTGAGCCTAAATGACTCAATTTTGAAAAATTAAAAAATAAAACATGTCGAACCTAATTTCAATCCTACCATCTGGAGGGTCTTGTTACCGGAGATCATCCGTCATTGAGAAGTATGAATATAAACATACGTCCGTTAAGTCCCTAACAAACATTAAACTCCACTTGATTGTATCCCAAACGCCGTCCTGTCAACCAAATTTCATAAGATCATGTACACATCTAAAGTCATTATGTGATATTAAATAAACACTAATAAGTTAATTAATTATATAAAACGGTTCCCGTTCCAAAAAGCTCCTAATCATATTTATAACAAGCTGATAAAGTGTTCGGATAATCGGATTATCAGTTTATTGTGTTGTATTAACCTAATAATCTGATAACCTCCTCAAATACGCATATTAAGCAATCCTAAACGCCTGTAGCACAATTGAGCCTAATTTTTCTTGTTTACTTACCGTAACACAATGACGAAACTTACCGAAGTAAAGTTTTTATAATATAGTTTTGTAATCATATTTAACATGTTGACTTCTTAAATTGACAAGAAAGGATTAGTAGGTCGGTTAGCGCCAGAGGCCCAGAGCAAGGAACGATGCACCTGCACCGGTAGCACCAGAGCAAGGAACGGCGGCGTTGACGGTGATGGAAAAATTCAATCCGTTGGGTAGCTGCCGAGCGATACTCCATTCGATTAATCCGTATGGCTGCTACTTTCTCTCTCCGATACTTTTCAGGGGATCCATCGGCATGCTTAAATAACAAACAGGGGAGCGCATTGAATACCTGATTTGGTTGCTTTTCCATCATCTCAGCCTGCAGAACATACACAATGTCATCATAATACTTTCAACACTCTAAATTCTTCAAAAATTCAGTTTTGTAACTTTATTTTTAGTACTTTAACTAGGCTTTCAAGCTGATACATTACATAAAAAGGTATGGGATTTCTTACCTTTCTTTTCAATTCTTGATTTTGTTCTTTCAGTTTTGCTACATTTGTATCCAGTTCCATGGTGTAGGCCTACAGAAAGCTGAATATGAGTAAAAAAGAAACAAATCACTGGTGATGGTTGCACCACCAGATAACATAAAGGCCCAACTACTTGTATATTTATTAAAATTTAAATGAACACAAACACACGTGAATGAACATAAATGAATGAACATAAACGAACGTTCACGAACATATATGAAAAAACAAAACGCGTGTTCGTACGTTTAATTAGATGAAAGACAAACTTGTTCATGTTCGTTCGTTTATTTAAATAAATGAACATGAACGAACATCCCGCTAATAGTTCACGTACGTTCGGTTCGTTTACAGGCCTAAGTGTCATAGTTACAAATGCAGAGTTATTTAGTTCAGACGGGACACACAAACAGAAGCATCATAGACAGAACATGAGGATTATTAGGAGATGATCATGGTTGATAATAACTTACAAAAGGTACAGATTGCTATGCATCTCGGGGAAAGTTGATTCAAATGGATCAAGAAACAGCAAATTTTCTGCTAGTAAACATATTCTTATAACTCGTTGCCCAATACATGACTCGCTTCCAAGCTTACGAAGCAAGTGTTGAACATGGATTCGGGCATCATAATGGGCTTCTAACAAAGATAGACAACAATACAATGAATATTTTGCATACTACTCTAACTGTATTGCACATTTGCATTACGGACCAGAAAGATACTTACCGTCTCCTTGTAGTGTAGTGCACATTTTCCGCACTATGTGTAGTGACAAGCTGCCAACGATCCCATCAACAGATTCAATATTCTTTCCCTTGGGCATGTATTATTGATCACATCTTCAAAGACAGAACAAAGGGAAACAAACATAAGAATAAGTTATGCGTTTTAACAGGAACGAAGCAGGAGGTTTCTGCAAAAAATCATGTGAATTGGTGATATAAACATGGTAGGTGACCAGAGATATACTTCAAAATAAAATGAGAAAGATATACCCAAAATGAAGTCTACAGCTTGGTGTGACCAGTTTGCAAAATCACCATCATCTGGCTGCAACAATGATAAAAAAAAGTTGGATAAATTAAGCAGAATGATGGACCAAATGTCTAGAATCAATATTAGGTGACCAACACACTCTTACAGTGTCACATAGCTCCACAAGAAAATCAGCCGAGGCCCTAAGTTGTTCAGTCTCCTCAGCTTTATTATCTGCCAATGCAAACAGTAGATAAAAAGCAGATTGTTATATCTATTTGTACTGTCCAAACTATCAAACATCTCTCACCCATGCCATTGCATCCCGTTTGGATGGTTTTGTTATGTTAATGACAAATGTATGTTATGTTATTGTTACATAGATAAATGGAAGGGAACTAGTTTATAAAGTATCAAGGTAAAACCAGAT
This sequence comes from Helianthus tuberosus, assembly GCA_030545235.1. NCBI lineage: Eukaryota > Viridiplantae > Streptophyta > Magnoliopsida > Asterales > Asteraceae > Helianthus > Helianthus tuberosus. The sequence goes on along the minus strand of JARYGA010051848.1, from coordinate 1,977,716 downwards.
TTCTATATAGTAACATGAAACAGTTGATGCATAATTATGTTTTGCTAAATGATAAATTAACATGAACATCAAGGAAATTGCATTTTTTGAACAATTAGAAGAACCTGAAGTTTATTAGTAACTGTAACGCCCCAAAATATGCAAATTATTTATGTTACCTAAAAAGTCTAGTCATGTTATATTTAACCTAGTTAAGTATTTATGTTAGTAACTTGATTAGAAGGAAGGTTATATGACAAGTAAACAATCTAAGTAATTAGAGGGACCAAACTTGTTAAAAAGGATGGAAGTTTTAATTAAAACAAATAAAAGGAAAAGGGAAAACACAAACACACATTCTGGTGTGTTTGTGTGGATCGATCAGGAGCAGGAGACCAAGAAGAAACCCTAGTTCACAAGAAAGCTTCAAATTGACAAGGAGATTAGTCTCAAATCCGATGCATGAACTCGTTTTCTTGATAATCTAGCCCTAGCAAACATGTGGTAAGTTGTAATTTAAGATTTGATGATATTGTAAGAAGTGGGTTATGATCAATCCACGAAATTGTATGAAATTAAGCATGATTATGTGTTAACATCATCATAGGGAACATGTGTTATGCATAATTTTGACTAAATTGATGTTTAAGGATGTAAACCCACTAGTTGGGTGATTAAGATGACATGGGTGTTCATCATGTCCAATTCTTGTTAAATATTCATGAATTATGTTGTGTTATGATGAACTATTGTTAGATGAATTGAAAGAAATATGGTGTTGATATGTTTGAAGATTATGTGTTAATGATACTTGTTGATTAGTAAGAAGATTTGATGAAATAGGAATGAACTAGGAAGATTATGCTTAAACTAGTTGTACATGGTGCTTAGGAAGTAGTACGCACACCAAGTGTTTGATGAAATGTCTAAATGACAATAATATGTGAAATTGTATGCAATTAATGGGTAAACATGTATAGAAGGTGGTATTAATGAAATTGATAGTAAACTAACATGAGGAATGTAATTTAGATATAGTTCATGTGAAGATTATGCTAGGTTGATGTTGAGTATGCTTTATGCTTGTTTGAATTGACTAATGAAAGTCATACGTGAGATATGAAATTGATATGATCGTTCATACGCACAATCATATATGTTAACAAGAATGTGAATGTAATGACATGTACGGATAGGAGTCATGTCAACGCGGACACAAGCATGGAAGGGCAACGGGCCAAGAAGTCTCAAGTAAGCAAATGCAATTACGGACGCACAAGGTAAGTGAATCCCGGACTTACACTTTAGATGTAAAATGCATTATAGTATAATGGTTATTGTGAATCATGTGAGAAATTATGAAACAATGGAGGTAATAAGTTAAGTTTACGGTAAATGAGTCGAAAGTGGTTAGAAATAGTTCTATTAAATATATGTAAGAAAGAAGCTTACACAATGGTATTATGAATAAGGATGAAATAAGTAGTTATACGCGTAGATATGGGTTAGTTGAAAGTAAGTAAGTGAGACTTGTTATGTGTATACATGGTTATGTTTGTATGAATGAAATCTAATGATGCTAACCGTTTTCCTATTTAGAATGAAATGGGAATGCAGGTATACTAGTGATGGAAGTTGAAGGTAGACACCGAATTTCAATGCGGGTGGTTCGAATGGATGGATGAATGGACTATCATAATGCGAAAGCATGATATATTGACGTCTAATTATGAAATGTTTAGATTTTATATATTATGTCACCGGTTGCTAATGATGAGATTGAATGTGGTGATTGCAGGTTGTACAGGGTTATGGATGTTTCATCAATAAATGTACGCGGTTGAAGATCGAGTCAAGGCATGGATTGTACGTGGGTGTGTATGTGGTCACTTAATTTGATATATGTATGTTATTTTTAATTAATTTATAAAAAGGAATTAATGTATTTAAGTGAATGAAAGAATATCATGAAAGAAATTTTAGGTATGTATTTTTCCGCTGCGAATCTTAGGTTAAAACGTGTTAGGGCGTAACAGTAACAGTCCTAAAATATTAACATTTATATGAAAGATACTAGTAGTGACTTATGCCAGACAAAAATAATCTTTGTGTGGAACCATCATTTCTTCTTTTTCTTCGTTCCTTCAGCCTCACTGCACCAACGAGATCAATCAATAAATATCATAGAACACGTAACACAATAAATCAACCACGTATTAATTTATGTAACCTTGTCTAAGAAATCTGCAACCTTAAATCTCTCATCAAATCCTTCTCCTGATATCTCATTAGGGCTCAATTTCCCTAAATTGTCGAAGAAATAACATTTGCAGGATGCACTCCCTGGGAACACTTCATGATGCATTCCATCTGCACAAATTACACGTCACCTAAGATGGAACTGGAACATATATATTTGTCTGACATACACACACAAAGAGATATTAACCTTCCACTTCTACGAGATCTTGTTTGAGTCTGAGAATCTCTTGTTTACGCTTTTTAGGGGCACCATTACTAATCAAACCGGTGCCCCTAAAGTTCAAAGTCATCATAGACACCTATATGTACATCAATCATTCATTACTAACTATAAAAAGAATTTTGCAAACAAACATATTAATTGGCCACTCACAAGCTAAAACATCAATCGTGAACGAAGCATATGACCAATTAAAGCTAAAACCTAACCAAACAAGTAGCCAAACAACAACAAAATTTTAGTGTAGAAATATAATACAGATTGAGAGCCAGTTGAGCAATTATCAACCAAGTCGACTGTTCATGTTTGTTTGTATATTAAATTAACGAATTACAGGCCTAAAATATGTTCCTACCAATCGTTACAAATGTTCAGTTAACCTAAAGGAAGCATAATTAAGGCACAATTGAATCAACATTATAACTGATCACAGAAATCACAAATTGAGAAGATAATCATACCTGAGATCACGAATTACAGGCCTATTATCTAGTCTGGAACAGTCGTCGGAGTTTTGCTCCGAAATTTATTCACATCGTGTTGTTCACATCTCTGAATCGATTGAGTTTTGTTGTTGAATCTTTTGACGATTGAATTGCTTAACCTAGGGTCTAGATTGACGAATGAATTGTTTAACCTAGGGTTTAGATTGATGGATGAATCGATGAATCTAGGTTTAGATTTGATTAACCATTTGATCGAAGTGTGAGGAGATGAGGAGAGAAGAATTAGAGATAAATCTAGGGTTTACGATTTGATAGAAGTTCACAACCCTGTTTTGAGGAGATGAGTGGATGAACGGGAGGTATGAGGATGTTTAATAAGGGTAAATCAAGTATTCATATGTTCCCGTGGAAAGTCATTTCTTATTTTGCTACTATTTTGATCGGTAGCAAATTATGGTGGCAGTTGCCATATTTTGTAGTAGTGGATAGTAACAGAAACATAAGCGAGTTTATGTAAGATTCTCGCAAGAAAGAAGAAAGAAGCTGATTCAGATCAGCAAAGAAAGAAGAAAGATAGTGCAACCTGCGTGAGAAAGAGAAAGAAGAAAGTTCGGTGCCATAAGAAAGAAAAAAAAACGCAGGTGCAACTCAGGAAGAAAGAGACCGAGAAAGAAGAAATCGACAAAGAAAGAAAGAAAGGTCAGTCGATTCAAAGAAGAAAGAAAGAAAGTGAAGGATGGCGATGATACAAGCAAAAAAAGATGTAGGTTCGTTGTCGTTTCAAGTCCCGATTCTTACTCCTACAAACTATCCGATATGGGCGGTAAAAGTCAAGGCGATCATGGATGCTTACGGCATATGGGAGACCGTCGAAACAAGGAATTTAGGAGAAGAACCAGATCAGAAAAAATCGAAACAAGCGCTTGTGTTCTTGTTTCAAGCTATACCCGAGGAGATGGTGTTGCAAATGTCGAGTTACACGGACCCGAAGAAAGTATGGGATGGCTTGAAAACACGATACTTGGGTGTAGAAAGAGTTAGGGCGGCTCGAATTGCAACATTGAGAAGAGAGCTTGAAGGTTTGCGGTTGAAGGAAGGAGAACTCGTTGATGATGGTGCTTCTAAGGTGAGTGGATTGGTTTCAAAGTTGAGGGGTCTCGGGCATGAAATTGAAGAAGAAGAAATGGTGAGAAGGTTACTTGATGCAATGCCAAACTCCTATCTTCAAATTGTAACTTCGATTGAACAATGTTTCGATTTGGATTCAATGCTCTTTGATGAAGTGGTAGGAAGGCTAAAGTCGTATGAAGAAAGAAGAAAGAGCCGTGGTGAAAAGGAAGAAGAGCAAAGCCAACTTTTGATGGCCGAACAAAAGTATGGTGAAAGTAGCGAACGAGGAAGAGGCCGCGGAAGAGGCTACGGTAGAGGTGAAAGAGGACGAGGAAGAGGTACGGGTCGAGGTGGTGATAAAAGCAGGTTTCGGTGTTTCAATTGTGGTGAATTTGGGCACTTTGGATACGAATGCACCAAGTGGGATGAAAAGAAAGAGGAAGCAAATCTAGCGGAAGACATCAACAATTTATCATTGTTTTGAAGAAGAACGAGTCGGATTTTAGGATTAAGGGGGAGATTGAAGGTTATAATCCTAAAATAAAAAAGTGAAGAAAGATGGAGGGTTAAAAGTGGCAAGATGGATTTAGTTTTAATTTAATTAGTTGTTTGAATTCTTATTGAGTCAGTATGTTATCTTTTTGTTTTTGCATGTTTTAAATTCCTAGTTTGTAGGCTTTGAATTATGGTAGGTCTAGGATTAATGTAGTTTAAATACATTGGTACGTAGGTTATGTTATGCATGCAATTTCAAGTTTCAATAAAGTTTGTTTTAGTTGTGAGTTATTGATTCAAAAAGTTTATTTCCAGTTGATTGTTCGTTTACAAGCTTTTGTACCAAGTTACGGGTATCAGAAGCCTTACATCGAAGAAGCCAATCAGCAAGAAGGAAAACCGATCAGTGGCTGGAATCATAAGCGTTTGATCGCAGAAGTAACCTGACCGAACACCGGCCGATTACGCCAGAACTGGATAGAACATTCAGTTTGATCTTGGGTTGAAGCCAACACCTTGGATTTGTTTTTAGACAATGGAGTTTTTGTTAAGTTTGAACCTATTAATGTTGTTTTGTTCGATTGTTCATATCTAAACACTATGATTCAGCTTTCTTTATGTTTACATTTGAAATATTAACTGCAATACTTGGATTTATTTATCGACTTCTTGGTAAAATTCACAAGAACAGGTTGTTGACTATATCCTTTTTATATGCACAGATGTTGAAAGTTTGATTACAGTACCAAATTCATAAAGTAATCCAAATTTCTTTTTATATGCACAAATGCTTTAAACTAAGTTTGATTTTTAGAATTTTGTAATTACATGAATTATATTTAGATAATATTGCTTTCATTATATCGGGTATTTAAAAAAACAAATGTGGCAAAATGGGGGTTGAGCCGGTTTGGTAATGGGTCAAGTCGAGTTATTTTAAATTTTTGTAATTGATTGAAAGTTCTATTCCAGGTTTAGGATTTACTACCCTGCTAGGTTGAAATACTATTCTTAATGACCAGTATTAATCAATTTTAAAATATGACAATTCTTTTATGCTTTGCTAGCTTTTTTGAAACACCACTTCTTATTTTTTTTCTCTTAAAATAAAAAACATTTTGATTACCCACCTTAATCAAGATATGGACTTTGAGATTTTTGCTTCCATCAAACTGGTCATGATGGTATTACCATAGATGTTAGGTTATCAAACATGTAGCAAATCAAGATATGTATATTTGTGTGAAATGATTTGGGAGGTTTTGTGAATAGAAAATACACTTAGGTGACTTTTATTCTTTCAACCCATGGAGATAAAACATTAACCCATCATTTATTTTTCTTCTTATACGAGTATAATTTGTTTATGCAGGATTGTTTCGCCTTCGACTGTTTTTGTTCCATCTAATCCGTCATTTATTTTTCTTCTTATGTGATCATAAGTTGTTTCATGCAGAATTGTCTACAAACAGACCCACCAGGTGTAGGATGCAGGATTGTCTTCAGACAAAAGGGTTTCCATACCAGGTGTTCGATGTAATGCTCGCTTGCAATCTCTTTTAAATTTGAGTTCAGTTTGGTTTTGTTGTCACTACATATAGAAACTAGTACATGAAAATTGATAGGGAAAGTACACGGGGCACTCACTTACTTATCTATTGCCCGGAATAAAGGAGAAAAGGAGGTGCATACGATCTCGTGCAATCATACGATCTTCCCTTTTTTTAAGGTGCATACGCTCTTGTTCAATCAGACGAGAATCCCTTTTTTTAAGGTGCATACGCTCTTGTTCAATCAGACGAAAATCCTATAAAGAAGCCAATTTGACGCATATTTCACTTGCTCTAATGAGCCGGCTAAAACTCTGTTTCCGTTACAGGTTCTATTATTTTCTAACTCCTTGGTGTCTCGTACCTTGACTTTCGCTACCTATACCTAGGCTTTTCTGCCTTTGTCTTTACGACCTTGGCTCTTTCCGTTCTCTGAGGTTCTTTTTAAGGTAAAATGGTGGTTGTGCTGTTGATGGATGTCATTGTTGTATTAGTCCCTTATTTAGCACTTTTCAAAATTTTCAAGAATTTCTAAATTATTTTATCTTCTTCAATAACTTTTTTTACAAACTTGATGTGGAATTATTTGTTTGTAGGTATATGATGTTTGCAACACAAAATGTATGCTCAATGATGTGCCCCATGTTATTTTGATCGTTTATACTTTATTTACAAACTTGCTCTACAAATTGTTGATTTGTAGGCATATGACCTGTACAGATTTTGCTACTTCCATTGAACTTCTTATTCAATGTAACCGTGATTTTAGCTATAACAATATACATGATTTGTCACCCATTCAATGTACCACACACTATGAGGAACGGAGGTACATGATCCTGCCTTTTGTAACTAACATTATCAACAACTTAATAGAAATAAAATACCCCACCGCACTGAGACGGGTTATTCCCTAGTTTACACTAAAAATAGTAATTTAAAATTTAATTGAACCCGAACACAATAAGGAAAGGAACATAACATTAACAACACAAAACGCAATAAGGAATTAGAAAATGTCGACTAATAAGATACCCAATAATAAGCCCAAAACAATATATATATCATTATTAAAAAATAGCAGACCCAATATTAAAAAGAGCAAGCCTAAGATAATCTAGTAAATCAAAGCCCAATATAATATCATTGTTCATTTTAGCAGTTTAAACTTTAAATTCATTGACAAAAATGCCCTCATGTGCAAAGCATATGACCAAATTTAACTGAAAAAACTAACTGGGTTAGGCCTAAAGGACAAAACGTGTATGATATGAAAACATAAAGGACAAAACTTGTCAATTTTGAACATAAAGGACAACGCCTGAAAATGGGTATAAAGATAAAGGACAATCGTTGAAATTCACTCTTTTTTCTAATAAGAACCATTTAGTTACTATATTTTGTTATTGTTACACAGATAAATTTACAATAAAAATAGTAAAGTAAAATTTAGATAAACCAGAACACAATAAGGAAAGGAACATAACAACACAAAACGCAATAGAGAATTAAAAAATATCGACTAAAAGTGCAAGCGCAAGATAATTTAGAAATCAAAGCCCAAGATAATATTAATGTTTAAATTCATATATAGAAGAGATAATATATGAGCCAAAAAGGGTCTCAATATTGGAGATCTTTGTTGTTAATTAATGGGTTATTAATAATTCTAAGTTTCACACGTTGGTCAATAGTAATCCCAACTTCAAAAATTCTCTCCAATAATCCCAACTTGTAAAAGTTTGGCCGCCATTGATCCTTTTCAAACATGTAAGAATTTGGTATTCTCAATAGATTCAATTACACCTAGGGACTCCTTAATTGATTTAAGTGTACCTATGTTAGAAAAAAGGATCAATGGCGGCCAAACTTTTACAAGTTGGGATTATTGGGGGGAATTTTTAAAGTTGGAATTATTATCGGCCAACAGGTGAAACTTATGATTATTAAAATCCAATATCCCTTAATTAATCCATCATTTGTGGTCTAGTGCTAGGGGAACTTGGGTTTTCTAATGTAGACCCAATTTCAATCTTCACTTCACTTGTGTCACTTTGGTGGGTTCTATCCTGAGCCCACTAGGGTTTTCGTCCAACTGTGTGTTACGCCAGAGAGTTCTGCTCTTGTGGTGGCACAACGACTGTCAAGTAGCAGCCGGCGGTATGGTTTCTCAGGGGAACGTCCAAGCCAAACTTTGAAGCCAACGTGGGTCCGACTAAGACAATATAGTCTGGCCGGAGTAGGGTAACGTAAATATAATAATAAACTATTATAATATATTAAATAAAAAATAATAAAAAGCTATATATTATTTTAAAAATAAAGTTAATATTAATCGTCCTTTCGTTAACTCTATATGTATATATCAGAAATCGTTGCCAAGGTCCTAACGCTCGGTCGTATTCACCAATCTTGTGGATATTGTGTACGTGAATGGGCATCAGAGGTTACTGATCTATGAATGCATGACAAACGGTTCATTGCAAGAACATTTGTTTGGTAATCATTTCAACCAGAATAAATATTTTTGTATCATTTCACTTGGAATTTCTTTTTTACTTTTCTTAAGATTTGGATGAGAAGAAGATGTCGCTGGATTGGCGTACGAGGATGACGATAGCTAAAGGAGTGGCCAAAGGGCTCCAACACTTGCACGACGTGGCCGACCCTCCAATCATCTATCAACACCTAAGATCGTTAAACGTATTAGTTGACAACGACATGAATCCTAAGATCTTAGATTTTGGTCCAACTAAGTTTGGCCGAAAAAAAGGAGATGATCATATCTCGACTAGAGTGGTAGAGACTTAAGGTTATTCTTCTCCTGAATATGCAATCACTGGAGAATTAACAACAAAATCATATGTTTATAGCTTTGGGGTTGTATTCCTAGAGTTAATCTCTGGAAGAAGAGTGATGGATAACACAAGACTTACCGAAAAGCAAAACCTTATTACATGGGTAAGTTTTTATTAAAAGAAAAAACCCATAGTATTCAATGAAAACAATACGACATATGGAGCCCAGTAAATATGCCTCGTATGGTTTTCTCGATTGTAGGCAAGACCATTGTTTAAAGAACATAGTAAGATCCGATGGTGGCTGATCCATTGCTAAATGGTAATTACCCGATAAAGTGTTTACATCAAGCCATTGCGATAGCATCAATGTGTCTACAAGAAGAAGCGGTCATGAGGCCATACATGAGCGATGTCGTTGTGGCTCTTGAGTACCTAGCCACGGCTCAAGATGACCCCCGAACCAAGTAACGTTGATGAATAGTCATTGAGAGTTGAACCAACCATGAAGAAAACAAATATACAACTTTTATGCATAAAGCACACTTTAGTGAAGCATAGTTCAGCTAAAGGGAGAATTTACCTTTTTGTTTCCTGTGTGGCAAAGAATGAACATAGGGCATATATTCATGTTCTTTACAAGGTGAATATTTGCAAACATAGATTTTAAACCAAAAATAAATGTGAGGCATGTCACATTGTGCCATCTCTTTCTAAAACATTGATTGATTAAACCTCGACTTGGTTAATGTCATCTTTAAGGTTCCGGTAACTGAAGCTAGGAATCTTGGTCAGCCTATGGTGGCGGCTGTCAGCAACATCTACCATGGTGCACATTCTAGGCAAAAATCTACCACTTTCGCCGCCCTTCCTCTTCCCCCTCCGCCATGTAATGGTCAAGAAACCGAAACCAGGCCAAAATTTAGAACCGACACCATCTCCACGATGCTTCTTGTCAGGATTTACGGAGTTTTTGATCGAACATTTGCCTTGATCACCACTTCCGGACTCAAGTCTTGTGAAGTACTCTATCTCCTTCATCACGAGGTTTCCGACCGTACCACGCGTCCCTATCTCAATTGGAAGAGGATCACCAGCAGCCATCTTTCTAGGCAAGATGGTGGTGGTGTTCATGGTGGTTCTGTAGGTGTGGGAAAAGGTTGCTTTTGGTGTATGCTTTGGACATGAGATGCAATATATTCCATTCCATTATTATTAAAGTTGATAAAGTGCATAATGAGATGGTTTTTCCCTTTTGGCATAAATTATACTTTTTGTATGATGTCACATTCATGCCTATGCAAGTTTTATTATATGTCCTAATAATCCCACATGGTAAATTTTATTCTCACATGGTGTATACGGGCCGTATAAGGTTATACGGCCGTATAGAATAAAATGAACTGACAAAGCAGTCTTTGTCAGTTTATTTTAAATGTATACGGGCCGTATAACCTTATACTGCCCGTATACACCATGTGAGATAAGCTTTTAGGGTGGCCGTATATAATGCTCGTATAATGTTATACGGCCCGTATACATTTGGTCGTATAACATTATATTGCTCGTATAATGTTATACGGCTCGTATACATTGGTCGTATAACATTATATTGCTCGTATACAAATTGTATACGGCTCGTATAATGTTATACTGGCCGTATACATGTAAAACAAAAAAAAACATTCCATTGCATTTATTTTTGTGCAACAACATTCTATACGGGCCGTATAATGTTATACGGCCCGTATACACCTAGGGATGTGAAAATAAGAAAATAGGGGGTGTTGAAATAAGGGGACCCCTTATTATTCCTTCACTTTTTAACTGTGTACACGGAAAGACTTTTCATAAAGTATGAATACATCTTTATTTCAACTTAATCTATAATTTCTTCACTTTTCAACTATGTTCACGGAAAGACTTTTAGTATGAAAACATTTTGTATAAAAAAAAGTTTTTTTTTTTTTTATTTCAACTTAAAAGCATAAAAAAATGCAAAAGGGTATTCACGGTCTAGATTTTTAGGTTGAACCGACCAAACAAAAAAAAGACTAAAATGCTAAAATGGTCCCTGAGTTTGGGTCACTTTTGTCACTTTAGTCCAAAAATAAAAAATTTTGTATCTGAGGTTTCATTTTTATTGTCATTTTCATCCAATTGGCAAACTAAATTAGAATTTTCTGTTAACTTCTCTCTTTTTTTGTCGTTTTCCTCATTTAAATGAAGGGTATAATCGTCATTTATGTCATAATATATTTTAATTAAATGAGAAAAACGACAAATAGGGGAGAAGAAAATATATTCCAATATCTAAAGAACTAATTTAAAACAACCCTAAAGCCAACACGATGAACGGTTTAGACGATTTCAAACCAAACCATAAACACGGGTAATAAACTAGAAGGCAACTAGAGAATACCAGTGACCTGTTGATCTATTATTCTTATAGAAGTAATACTATAGTTTGTAACATTACTAAAAAAGTCAAATGAGATAATCAGAAGGGTAGTTAGGGATTGCCAAAAGTGATGTTTATGCTAAAAATACTTAATCATGAAACTGCTTTTAATCATGACAATCATTTCTCTGCCATACCTTTTCTCATGTTTTGATAATTAACTTATGTGGAAAGTAAATTGACTACTAATTTATGTCAAACTCCAATCAAAACCTAGATATTAACTACAAAAAAGAAACTGAATACTAGGCAAGTGTGTGTGTGTGTCAATACAAGTGACCAAAATGTAATCATTAAGTACAATTTATTATGCATGGGGTATTACTATCTTTAAGAAAATACACCTTTAAAGGTGTATATAAACAAGATGAGTATATAAGTTTACAACTAACATCTGCAGTATAATTATAACCCTCAAAATTGCAGTGTACCTCTTCATTATTCTATTCTCTACATACTCAGAGCCACAAAAACAGTCTCTTTGAAAATCTCATGGGCAATCCTTTTATCTATATAGTTCCTGTTGTGTAATGTTCTTTTTTCTAAATTTATGTCTTATATTTGTATTACAAGGTTAAGGTACAGCAGGGAAATGACATGAATACCGTATGCTCGGGTGAGATGCAAGAGCTTGTTGTAAAGCAACATTAACTCGAGCTCCACTCATAAATATCAAATCATACAGCTGGCACACGAATCTTGACAGTTCATCTTCGTCATCATCCCAAACTAACATCCCTTTATCAGTGTTTTTATCGGTCTCACTGTCTTCCCAGTCGCTTGCTGGGCTGACAGGTTCTGTATATTCATCGTCTCCTTCATCTACCCCAATTTCAAACTTCCCATTTTCCAGATCGTTGAAGTCAGTTGACCCATTAAACGTGGTCAGCTGCATTTCTTGGGGTTCTGATGATGGACATATGACGGCTTTAGCACCAGAGTCTAGGAATGCCTTTATTAGAGCCGGTGAAGGACCGTATAAACACGTGCATATTATTATCCTATCCCTCCAAGCACCAACCTGCCAAATTTCCAGCAATAAAACAAACAAATATAAGTAAATTAAGCCAAATTAGCCCTAAACTTTATTTAAAAAAAATCAAGTATGATTATTTAAAAACATACCATCCAACGCACGTCTTCAGGAGTTAAGTGCATAGAAGGAACTGTCCTACGGAACATGTAGGCCCCGATTTCTTGGTCGTCTTCCATCACCTGTATATTTAATTGACACAAAACAGTTACTGAATCATATTGACATTAAATTATTAAAACAGATAAATAAACAACCATAAGCTACATAAGCATACTTGGGTCTGGCGTCCTATATAACGATGTACGACACCGCCTATTTGAAAATAAGGCCGACATGCAACCAAATCAGACACGCTAGAGATGTTGGTAATTGCTGACGTGTACTTTCTACGTCGGCCTTTTAACAACGATAGCAGACTATATTTGACACTCTGTAGAAACTTCTCAGCCAATTCTCCTGGTTCCGCCACTACAAATACATCATTTTGCCAACTATAACAGAAAAAACACAGCAACTTAGAACCAAGACTTAATTAAAAGTTGAAAACAATACTCAAACTAAGCAATTGCAAAATCTTTCTTAAGTGCTAATTTGGGCAGGTTGGGTAATGCATCTGGGTCAACATGGATATTTTAGGTTTGGGTCGGGTTGGGTTGACCCGAAACACTTTTTATCCATTTAAAAAAAAATCTGTTAATAAATGCGTTAAATATAATTTATGTTATTACAATAATAATCTACATTTCTTAAAGAGACAATTTAGGAAGTTGTAAGCGTTGAATACACCATGGGCAATTTCAACCCGTTTGAATCATTTGACCCGTTTTCTTTTAAGCTTTACCCAATGAACATTGGAGATAAAAAGATAAATCAACTCGTTTACAAGCTTGGTTTTAAAAAGCGTGCCTAGGCGCAAGGCGCAGGGCCTGGGGCTTTTTTGCTTCTCGCCTTGTGTAATTACAGGAAGCGACCAAAAAGCGCATTTTTTGATGTTTTTTTGTGGGCTTTTTGGCCTGAGGCGCGCGCCTCATGTAACTTGGGCGTTTTACTGCATAAAAATGTTGTACCTTGGGTTTTTTGACTTGTACATGTAATTGAAATGGTATAAAAGCCTTTCTTATAGCTATATTTTGGTTAAAGGAGGCTAAAAACCTATGGGATATGTATGGGATGTATAAAAAAATTATATAAACATCTTGCGCCTCGGGTACGAAAACCAAGTTTACAAGTAAGATGGTTTATGGGCAATCTTCAACCCGTCTAAAAAAATTATATAAACATCTTGCGCTTCGCGCCTCAATTTTAGACCTCGTCGCTTTTGTGCGCCTCTCGCTTTTTAAAACCAAGTTTACAAGTAAGATGGTTTATGGGCAATCTTCAACCCGTCTGAATCATTTGACCCGTTTTCTTTTACGCTTTACCCATTGACCATTGGAGACAAAAAGATAAACCAAATCAACTCGTTAAGACAGTTGAAATTGCCACTTCTAGTTTTCTAAAAGGAAAATCTTTTTTCTGCAAACTATTTGGAAAAACATGTTTTTAATACTTATAGCTAATAATTTTCATCAAAGTAAGAAGGGGAATAAAGGAATTAAGTAAATGACCTTAAAATTGAACCGGTGGTATCATTTTGGAGAGCCAAGTGTACAACTCCAACTTGTGGTGAATTCTGCAACTTTTCGTGTAATAATCGAACAGGAGCCAACAGCTGTCTGGGTACTGTTGGTGAATCCGGAGGAGAAGAAGTTCTTCCGGAATGGAATCCATCAAGGCTTAAATGTGGTACTGTTTCAATTCTGCCAACCCTATGAAGCCCAAGATCAGGACTGTAAAGAAGTGGGCTTGATGGAAAGCTACCGGTGAATAATGGTGATGTGAAGGGTGTTGGGAAAGACGTCCCTGGGTCGGGCTTATTATTATTAAGTGGTCTCGATGCAGCGTTCAGAAGTGATAATCTTATATTGTGATCAGAACAGAATGTTTGTAGTGAACGCGCATGGTTATAAACTCTTCCAGAATCTGGATTGTGAGAAGCTTCCACTAGTAAAACATTACGTCTCCACCCTAAAGATGGACTGTTTTCACCTGTATTGGGCCCATTGGCCTTGAGAAACTGCTGAGAGTTGAGATTATCCAGTAGCTTTTCGTCACTATGGTTCAGAAGCAATCTCTCACAGACCTTTTTAAACGCAGGAGAATTATTCTGGATATACTCATCTGTTGCTGCCTCTAACTTTAGCCAGACTGTGGGGTCCGTTTCATCCAACTCCATATCACACCGATCATCAACTATAAATATTAAAATTAAAAAAAACATAACATTTTTTAAAAGGTGCATAAATCAACTAATTGTAATATCAAAATTAGGATGTTATTATTAATATTTCACCTGGATTGAACCGGAAATAGTTTATTTCAGGAACCATTGGTAACAATGTGCTCAATGCTTCTTCAACCCGTTCAACTGAGCATGCACTCTCAATCAACACTTGACCAGTGTCCAAATAACGCCATCCACCTTTACGAGCCTAGATTCAATATTAAATAATGTTTAGGATTTCATATATTTGTATCACTAAAGGAATTTACGGGCAATTTACCTTTGTTGGAACAGAACAGCAACCAACTGAAACCAAGGTGTCAATTTTTGCATCGGGCCATAGAAGCTGAGCTTCTCGTATTGCGAATATAGTAGGGTTATTGGCAACAATAGCACCATCTTGCCAGCGAAGAACACCTACATAGATACAGCTAGGTTTTAATTAATAAAATGATACAGAATTATATTATACCACAACTAAATAACTATATGGTACCATCAGAGTAATCATCAAGATAATATGGAGCTGCTGACGATGCTCTTATAGCTTGCCATAAATCATGTCTACAACTTCCCATATAAGCACTCCTTTTATACCCAACTTGAGCACCAGTAGTTGCTGTTCCTGGTCCATTCGTAGAAACATTTTCTGACATCATCAAAGGGACTTCTGGTGTGCCAGCTGGATACTATAATACAAACATGTAATTATATTAAGATAAAAATAACACATGAAAGCTATAATAATTAGGAAAATCACAAACCTGATAATTACGAAATATAAATGGCTGTGCTGGTGCCACATTGACTAATGTTGATACCACAAAAACTTTGGGAATCCTTTTTACCGATGAATCTATTAGCAAATCTCCATCCTCGTCAGCACACATCTCCTTTAACAACCGCTCAAACTGATCGGCACTGTGCTGGACAAATTCGAAACTGGTAGTTTTAGAATTTATTTTCTTGAAACATTAGTAATTGTAAAGTTAGTGTACTAATGGCTTTGCTAAGTCTAAGAAGAGTTCGAAAAGGAAAACAACATACTTTAGACCCATGCACAACAACTCGAAAACTTTGTGACGAGCTCTTGTAAAGCTGGTCCAACTTTTCTCTCCAAGTTGCTGCTTCGTTATCCTTAGGAACAGGTTCAGCAAAAACAAGTTTTCCTGTGAAATTGTAAAGCAAAATATTACACACTCTTTAAGACATTTTTCCGGATGATTTCTATGGATATAACGCATTTAAATTACCAAGATTTTTGTATATATCTTCACATTGTTCCAAAGACATTAGCTTTATTCCAAGAGCAACCGCCAGCATGCCGCCAGTTGATGTGCCGCATATTAGGTCAAACATCTCATGTATCCGTTTCCCGGTACCATTTTCAATTTCCTTAAGAATCCTAACAGTGGCAAGGCCTTTCATTCCACCACCATCCATCGCAAGTATCCTTAATCCTTGCTTTGGGACCTGCCTTCCTTTGATAGCACGTCTTAGATTCTCATTTTCCCCTATATTAGAACAAAGAATGACCCACATTTAACAAATTTTACACACTAGTTTTTTTAGAAAGAGTAAAATGCCATTTCCGTCCCCGAGGTTTGGCCAGTTTTGCGACTTTCGTCCAAAGGTTTGTTTTTCCGCATATGGATCCAAAAGGTCCGAAATCTTGCCATTTTCATCCGGCTCGTTAACTCCATCCATTTTCTCCGTTAAGTCAAGGATATTTCCGTCTTTTTGTTAACTTAAAGGGCAATTCGGTCTTTTTCAGGGGTGACTGAATACCCCTGAAAAAGACCGAATTGCCCTTTAAGTTAACAAAAAAGACGGAAATACCCTTGACTTAACGGAGAAAAAATGGATGGAGTTAACGAGGAGGATGCAAATGGCAAGATTTCAGACCTTTTGGATCCAGATGCGGAGAAACAAACCTTTGGACGAAAGTCGCAAAACTGGGTAAACCTCAGGGACAAGAAATGGTATTTTACTCTTGTAGAAATTTCTAACACTCAAACCAACCAAGAATTGCTAGAGCACGAGCTGCAGATTTGCTCACACGTTGCTCAGATGAAAGTGTAAGCCTCAAAAGAAGATCTCTTAAACTTTCAGAAGCAACAAGGACTCGCCGATTCTCCAGACAAAAAGCTAAATTCCCAACTGCTATTAAAGCTAACCTTTGTACCTAATAATAGATTGATACTTGTAAAGATCTCATCACATCATTGCTACGACTTTTGGTAAAACATATTAGAGGTAACATTAATTGGAACATATAAAACATACCTCCGGATCCTTATGAGCACATAATAATTTTAATGATTTCATCACATCCTTGCTAAGCATTTTTTGGGCCACTGTATCAGAGACGAAACCCAACTTGCCCACAACTTGCAAAACCGATTTCAGTTCTTGAGTGCCAACAGATGTAAGTACTCTTTTAATGGGTTGCATGATGTCACATTTCATCAATTGAAGTGCCACAGATACATCCGAGGCAAGAGAAGTAAGTGCAGAGCAAGCCTCCACAACCTTAATAAAAGAAAATTAAAAACATTAGTAACTGGAGCAAGAATTTAACGGCATAAACAAACAAAAAATCATAAAATTCGTCATCTCATTTACCACATGTTGGTCTTCACTGCTTATCATGCTTATGAGCTGTCTGATAGCGTTTTCATCTTTACCAATAACTACACGGTTTCCTTCATCCTGCATCATCTTCGCTAAAGCAGATGCTAGCAAAGGATGGTGACATGAAGAGAAACGAAATATAAGAGAGAGAAATGCACTCAGTTTGTGCCTTGATGCAACAAAGTAAGAACTGTTCTCCATCTGCAATCTCATGAAAAGGAAGTTACTTCTCAGAGTCATTTACAATTGAATAAAATATAATATTTACTACCTCAATCTGAACATTGACTGATCTAAGATAATCATCTGCCACGATACGAATATTTGCAAGAGAGAGGTGGCGGAGTTGATGCAAAGGCAAAATTTCAGGTAGAAATTCAAGTGGATTACCAAATAGCCTAAGAATACGTAATTCAGCCATGGCCCTGAATGAAAGATTATGAAAATCAACAAAATTTTAAACAAAATTAGGTCTAGCTGTCACCATGAGATGATAACAACAAAGGAAAACCAGTTACAATTTAGGTAAAGAGTGAATGACCTGAAATCAAGAAGAGGACGAATTAGCTTATTATGTTCAAGTGATAATTCCACAAGTCCAACACACTGCCTCAGTTCCACTGTGTAATGTTCAAACAAGAAACAAAAGATGAATCACAAACTGTAGAAATGTTCTAAACTTAAATAAACAGCAAGTGTCTTCTCATAAATCTAAAGAAGATGAATATCATTTAAAGATAGAAAAACAATCAACTGTATAAAGAAAAGCACAAGCTCCAACCTTACCTGGTACTGAAACTAACATATTGTAGTCAGCTGTGAGCACTTTCAGGTTTTTCAGAACACCAAGCTCAGGTGGCAAAACCGTTAACTTATTGTTATCAAGGAATAGCTTTTCAAGAAGCGGCAGTTTGGTCAACTCTACCGGAAACGTCTGCAGATAGGTTCACCATTTAAAATTCTATAAGAAGACAGTCACAACTCGCTTTGAACAACAGCACCATTAACTTTAACTGTTAACAAAATACAAATTTCATATCTTTCACATATAGATCCTTTAAACCGACACACATACAGCTTCTAACACTATCTAGATTGTTTACTGTTAAAACCTAGTTCTAAACTCCACCATCTTTGCAGTTCTAGTTAAATATTTATATGAATTGGTTTTCTGTTCTCCATCTGTTTAGCACAAGCAACATTGGGAAAAACCTACTACTTTCATAAACTTGGAAACAAAAAGAAACAACTTACTAACAACCCACAGTTGTAAAGACTGACAACCGTAACATTCATCCAATGATCAGGACAAGACTCCACCCGCGGCCCCTCAGCATGACCCGAATCCGCAGCAAAATCCGACTTCAACATCTTAACAAGCACCCCCGTCCCATCGTTCTGCGGAGCCGACACCCCGACTCGCGACATAGCCAACCCCTTAAGTGGTTCCCTCTGCTTCACAACCTTCATCTCCACAGCCACCACATTTCCACCCCCATTCCTTTCCGTTGACTCGTCAACCTCCTCACCAGGTCTATCATCTTCACACTCAAGCAACCGGATCACAACCGTGTCTTGTGGCAATGGCAACGCCACCATAACCTGAGACTGAAGCTTCAAAGTGACCTGATCTTCGTCATCTCCTACATTCCATTCCAGATCGATCCGAAACCCTAATTCTTGATCATGATTATTATTATTATTCTTATTGTTGTTGTTGTTGTCTTGCGATGCAGACGATGATCCCGATGATACCTGTGGTGATGGTGAAGATGAACGTGACTGATCATCTAGTGCTTCATCGGAACCATAATACAGAGACAAATGAAACACATCAGATGGTCGCTTCCACCCTAATCCCCACGACATTATAAGCTAGGGTTCTTCCAGATCATCTAAAATCAATCATCGGTCAAATTATCAATTTTTCAAACAATTTCAAGTTCCTCAGCGTACGAATTGAAAAAACTAGGGTTTAAGGAAGGTATTGTTACAATGTGTGATTGCAATTGGAACAAAATATGGGGGAATTGAAGGGGATCAATGGATTGGATGTAAGAGAGGTTGCGTAGGCAATAATAAACGCGTGTGTACAGTAATTGGTATGTGAGTGTGGGATGCATTCATGGATCTGGATGGAGGATTCTTCGTGTTTGTAAGAAAAAATTGAGGTTTTTATTTTGTGGTTGTTTGAAGGAAGAAGACGGACAATACGACGTCGCATGAGATTGCTTACCGACTTCGACTTGTAATTTCATTTCAAGACTCTTAAATTAAAGAGTTAAATGCTTTGTTGGTCCCTGTGGTTTGCAAAAATTGCAGATGTGGTCCCAAAACTTTACTAATTACACTCGTGGTCCCTGAACTTGTCAAAAGTGCACTCGGTTGGTCCCTAGCCCTAACATCAGTTAAATTTCTCAGTTAAGTCCATGTTAAATGACCAAAATACCCTTGCCTTATTTACCCTCTTTATAAAAACCATCTCTGCCTCAATCTCTGCCTCAACTCTCTCTCTCTACTCTCTCTCTGCAATATGCAGACCACCACCGCCGCACCACCTCCGCCTTCACACCACCGCCATCATCTCCGCCATCATCTGTTCATCTCCGCCATCATCTCCGATCTGTTCAACCACCATCAACTCCGATCTGTTCATCTCCGATCTCCGCCATCATCTCCGATCTGTTCAACCACCATCGATTTGGGTTTCGATTTGGTAGCAGGGAAGAGTTGAGGCAGAGAAGATTTGGGTTCCGATCTGTTCATCTCCGATCTCCGCCATCAGTTCCGATCTGTTCATCTCCAATCTCTCTCTCTCTACGGTATCTCTCACTCTCTCTCTCTCTGGGTTCGATTTGGGTTTCGATTTGGTGGCAGGGAAGAAGGTGGAGGCGGTGGCAGGGAAGAAGGTGGTTTCGATTTGGGGGTGGCGGAGACGTGGTGGTGGAGGTGGTGGCGGAGATGGTGGCGGAGATGTGACGGGGCTGTGTTGGGTTGAGAGAGAGAGAGAGACGGAGAGAGAGAGATCGGAGAATGAGGGTGGCGGAGACGTGGTGGTGGAGGTGGTGGCGGAGATGGTGACGGTGGTGGTGATGATGGCGGTGGTGTGAACAACAAGTTTTGGGTCAAGATCAGTCGCGGGTTTCGGTTCGGTTCATGTTTGATGAGCTTTGGTTCAGAATCTTGGTCCGGGTTGTTTTCGTTTTAGTTTTGGGTCAAGATCGGTCAACAAAGTCAGCTTGGTTCTGTTCGGGTCAGCTTTCAGTCCGGTCAAACGTAGTCAACAGCAAGTCGAAGCGGAGGTGGTGACGGTGGTGGTGATGATGGCGGTGGTGAAGTGGTGGCGGTGGTGATGAGACAGGGTTTGGGGTTCAAGGTCTGATGAATGAGACAGGGTTCACTACCCTTTTATAGCTAAAAGGCAAGGGTATTTTGGTCATTTAACATGGACTTAACTGAGAAATTTAACTGATGTTAGGGCTAGGGACCAACCGAGTGCACTTTTGACAAGTTCAGGGACCACGCGTGTAATTAGTAAACATTTGGGACCACATCTGCAATTTTTGCAAACCACAGGGACCAACCAAGCATTTAACTCTAAATTAAAAGTCCAAATATTTTTATTAGACTAAATTGTTAGACTTTAAGGACAGTAAATATTGAAGCATACAACAGTTTTTATTAGACTTTAGAAAAATTATTAGACTTATACAACAGTTTTTATCAGTGTTGTAAAAATCGTGACTAGGCGGCAACTAGTCGACGATTAATCGTTAGTCGGCCAGCAACTGGGTAATTTTTAGTTAATCAGTCCATTAATCACTAGTCGGACCTAGGCGGGCCTAGTCGGTCAGCCAAAAATTGACGATTCTGGCGAGATTCCGACAAAAAACATATATATTCCGGCCAGTTTTCAACCAAACCATGTGAATTCCATCAATTAATCTTGTATACTTAAAAAATAAGTTGAGTAAGAGTAAAAACCTAGCTACTTAAAATATTAACCTGTAAAAATGTGTGTATATATAGATAAAACTGAAAATTACATATAAAAAACCCGATCCGATTAATCCTTATTAATCTCGAGTAATCCCGAATAGTCGCTAGTCTCCACCTTACCGGCCGACTAGCGACTAGCGACTAGCGAGTTTTCCAACCTTGGTTTTTATTAGAATATTGAAGCATACTAGAAAAATTATTAGACTTTAGGAAAAGTAAAGAGTAAACTGTCATTTTGGTCCCTGTGGTTTGGGCAGTTTTGCCATTTTAGTCCAAATCTCAAACTTTTTAAATCTGGGTCCCTGTTGTTTGCATTTTGTTGTCATTTTAGTCCAAATCTCAAAATGTCTCATTTTTTTATTGTTCCAACATGCCTTTTTTGTCTTTTTGTGCAGTGGTAGTTTTGTCTTTTTGTGTAGTGGTAGTTTTGTCCATTTACTTTTCATTAAAACATTTTCTTAATTAAAAAACCCAAATAAATACCCTCCGACAACCAATTCTCCGGCAACTTTCTGGCGTCCCTACTCTCGTTATTCACTCTTTACAGGAGTTTAGTATCTCTGGCAATGAATTTTCTGGTGAGATTTCGTCCGTACTGTCGAGTTTTCCGGTATCTACATTCTCGAAAAATAAAAATTTGTGTGGATTTCCGGTGGGTAACTGTACGGAACCCGGTCTAGCGTCGCCGGTGGATAAACCGGATTCACCGGCGAATACAGTTATATCGTCTTCTCCGACGTCCTTGTCGTCAACGACGTCGTTTCGTCGTGAGAAATCCGGTGGCGATCATCACGGTAGTGGTGGAAAAATAAGTACGGTTGCAATTGTTGCAATTATAAGGAGGTTAAAGATGATGTAAATGGGGAAGGTGAAATGATTAGGGGGTATTTATTTGGGTTTTTTAATTAAGAAAATGTTTTAATAAAAAGTAAATGGACAAAACTACCCCTGCACAAAAAGATAAAAAAGACATGTTGGAACACTAAAAAATGAGATTTTTTGAGATTTGGAATAAAATGACAACAAATGCAAACCACAGTGATCCAGATTTAAAAAGTTTGAGATTTTGACTAAAATGGCAAAACTGGCCAAACCACAGGGACCAAAATAGCAGTTTACTCAAAAGTAAATGTTGAAGCATATAAGAGTAACTTGGCAAGACGGAATGGCTTTCCCATATGGTTTGGAAATTAGGGAAAATGAGGGAACACTGTCGAATGTTATGCAAGGTGTTTTAGAGAAAGTCTTAAGCTAAAGGCGTGAATTACCGAACATCCATCGCTTTATCCTTCAATAAAAAATTGACACCTTACGTTTAATTGTATTAAATTAATTGTTAGGAAAAATACCATCATAATTAGTTTAACTACTTCTAGTTAAGGATTAAATAAATTCAATGATCGAAACCAATTTTATAAATATTTTATTACGATCTCGATAAACCATGTGTCAAGTTTAATTATTGCAGCGAAAAACAAAAGCTAATATAGGATGGAATACAATGTTTTCATTTTTATTCATAATATTTAGAGTTTTAAAATGATAACAATAACAACAACAACAACAACAAAAATTATACCTGATAAATCCCATAAATAGCAAAAACTATTGGTAGGGTCTAAGAGGGTGGAATGTAGGTAAAACTTACCTCTATCCTGATGATAGAAAGACTGCTTCCAGAGAGACCCTTTCTCTAAACAAACAATAGACAAAAAAAAGCATAGCAATAGTCAGATTTATCATCATAAAACACCAAATAGGCATTGAAGAAACACTAGATAATTGACCGGAATCAAATTATCTAGGGGGTTTGGATCTGCATAAAAAGGTTGGTTTTCTCCCGTTCGATCTGATGGAACAGTTCTTCTTCTCCGGTAAACTCTGCAAAACAAAGCACCGTTAGCCTCGTCAAGGGGAGAAGAGGGGTTCTCTCCTTGACCCGACTCCGGCGTGAGAATAAGTATGTGTTTATGAAGAAGAAGATGTATTGACGAAGTGTGTCTAACTTGAATTTCATACCTGGATTGCTCTCATATTTATAGCCGGGAGTTTTGGGCGGGAAAACTCGTTGGTGAAATGATGACGGAAGATGCTAACCCCGTAAGCGGTTACATTTCCTTCCGTTAAGTTTCTCGATCCGATGTGAGTGCACACGGATCGCTGTTTAGATCTATGGCTGGGGGTTTGCCACGTGGAAAGTGATCAAGTGGAGGTTTCTCTCCAATTTCATGTCATCGTCGTGATTTCAGGGATGCCTGAGGTGATGACACGTGTCCAGACGGTTGTAACCGTTTAGTGGTGCACGATTGGGTCCTTCTATAAGGTTAATGCCATAATCCTGTGCGACCCTTTATCGTGTGGCACCAGTTGGGTAAATAATATCCAAGTCTGGATATCATTAGGCGGAAGTGATTAACTTAGGATTTTCATCCTTTGTTTATGGAGGAAAGCGCAAGGATTTATGATTTCCTTTTGGCGCGTAAGTGTTTTCTGCTATCTGTCTCTTAAGCCTTCTTTGTAGGACCAGTGCGCGACCGCGCAAGGTCTAAAGAAGGTTAGAAAATCGAGGTTGTGGTATGGTCCAAACGCTCAAAACGAGGTTTTTGGGCCCTACCCTTCAAGTCCCCCCAGTCTAGTGTTGCTCTTATGCAAATAAGTGGAGTACTGGATTATGAGAGAGAAATGCTTTTTGCTGCAGGGTTTTTGGCGCGAAAGTGGAGAATTTTTTTTTTTTTTTTGAAAAGATACTCTTGCGCATTTTTTTGTTTTTCGAAAAATCTTAGAAGAAAACTTATGAGTTTTCTTCTTTGTTCTGACCTGCTTTGCCATGATCCGACGTTTATGACGTTATTTGAAAAAATAAAACATAAATACATGCAGTACCTTTTCATCTTCTCTTTTTTGGAATATGTGCAGACGTTGTCATAATTCATTTAATGAGATATGACGTGTTTCTGGTAACGCCGTTTAGAGGAAGATGATCTGATAGTTAATCATTACGGGTTCTGTTGTCCTCTCGTATCGATGCTCGATATTTCTTTTCCTTATTATATATGCATGTGGGGAGTGTGCATTTTTACCAATTTTGGCAATATGGAGACTCGCCGATCCTCTCGTTCTCGGAGGCTTTCCGAAGTTTTGAAAGTTTATGATGCGGCGGAAAGTCTGCTCCTCCTTGCTAACTCGCCGTTGAAAGAAATCGCCGGAGGCAAGGGACTTTTGGATCCAGGTCCTCCTAAACTGGTAGATATCGATGGTGACTTCCCTTCTTCTAAGGGTGTTGATGATGGATGTGCCGTTGGATTGTTTGCTAATGCTTTGAAGGAGTATCTTCCGGTTAACCGGAAAGATCAGCCTTTGCTTGTGTACCGGCGGCGTCGAAACAGGTGTTATTCTGATCCTTCCTCTGGGAATGAAGGGATACCAGTTGTTGATGGGGAGATTGAGCTGGCTGTTGTTCCCCCTTGTTAGGGTGTTCGGGGAAGTACTGTATACCTCTGATGAGGCTTCAGTTATGTTTTTTGGTGTTTATTTTGTAAAGAACGTTTTGATGTTCTGCTGCTGTAAATGCTGCTAAAGGTGCCTTGCTGCACTAGTAACTTTCCCTTGTTGATGCAATGTTATGCATTCATGTTTTGTGTTTATTGATTTATGTTTGAATTACAATATGTTGCATGTGTATAATTACTTTGTTTAGGTAGAGCGAATGAAAATGGTATTGTGCTCATGTGCGAACGTAAGTCTAGATTGTGCGCGGGGCTTGCTCTTTTTTAGACCGTTCATGAGGCTTACAATGTTTACCATACTGTTTTCGCGTATACCAAAGGAATTACATGCAATTTGTAACAAACAATAACATGTAAAGATAATTTTTGCATTAATAGGGCGCAGGGCCAATAAAGTGAAATGGAAAAAAATACCTTGCCTGTATAAGTCTGACTTGTTGAATAGCTTGGCTAGTTGCTGCGCGTTCCCGGTGTGAGGAATAGTTGTTGATCACGCTAGTTGTGTCCGTCTTTAACTGTGAGTAGGGATGTAGAGATAGTGAATAGTACGTGATTTCTCATCGTGGGAATTGGTTGTGCAAACCTTGGTACTCGTTGATTGGTTGTACTAGATTGTCAGGGTTGCGCGTATGTAAAGGAGCAAGTGTATGTGTGTTCGCTCGTAAGCAAAGGAGTATGCGCGTATGGCGACTTAAAGGAGTATGCGCGGATAGCGACTTACGTGCTCATGTGTAAAGAAGCATGCGCGTATGGCGACTTACGTGCTTGTATGTAAAGGAGCAAGCGCGAATGGCGAGTGCTCAAATGTAAAGAAGCATTCGCGTATGGCGACTTACGTGCGTGTATGTAAAGGAGCAAGCGCGGATGGCGACTTACGTGCT
Source organism: Helianthus tuberosus (assembly GCA_030545235.1). Classification (NCBI taxonomy): domain Eukaryota; kingdom Viridiplantae; phylum Streptophyta; class Magnoliopsida; order Asterales; family Asteraceae; genus Helianthus; species Helianthus tuberosus. The sequence goes on along the minus strand of JARYGA010051848.1, from coordinate 1,952,016 downwards.
CAAATGTAAAGAAGCATGCGCGTATAGCAACTTACATGCTTGTATGTAAAGGAGCAAGCGCGGATGGCGACTTACGTGCTCAAATGTAAAGAAGCATGCGCGTATGGCGACTTATGTAAAGGAGCAAGCGCGGATGGCGAATGCTCAAATGTAAAGAAGCATGCGCGTATGGCGACTTACGTGCTTGTATGTAAAGGAGCAAGCGCGGATGGCGACTTACGTTCTCAAATGTAAAGAAGCATGCGCGTATGGCGACTTACGTGCTTGTATGTAAATGAGCATCCGACTCGCATGGAGACTGACGTGCTCTTATCCTTAAATAAGGAGTATAAGTTTTACCCAAATTTTGATGTGATTTTTCAATCGGCGGTATTATACCGCAGCAATAGTATTTATATTGTTCCCATCATCTTGAAAAGATAACGGATTGCGTATGTCTTTTTTAATGATTTCTTTCATCCATCAAATTTTAAGTACCAGTTGTACAGATATAGACGCTCTAATTATGCTAGTCAATATAAATGCTTGTGCATATATATCCGTTATGGCGTAGATAAGTGTCAGATTGTAACACTTTCATGTTGAAAAGTCATGGCACTTGAATTAGTATAAGTGCCAGTTTAAATGTTTATAAGTGATAGCACCAACTGTTTAGTGTATGCTAGAGGGTGCTCACGTTATGTAAAAGAATTCGGGAATTTGTTCTCTTTCCCTCATTTTGTTTAAGGAAAAATCGAAAAGATCTTTCAGAGGAATTTGTAGTACCTAGGTTTTGACGAAAACCGTATTAGTCAAGGCTTATAGCCCCAAGAAGCAAAACTCCGGAAGTTATGCGTTGTGCGACCTCAGATCTGCAGCTCGTTGATCCTGAACATTTTTTTTTCTTTGATTGAAATCTATGCTTAAAGCTTGAGTGAGCACGTATCTAAAATTGCAGATAAGAAAACCCACATAGAACTTAAATGAACCTCCCAAATCTGGAGTGTTTGTGCAAAATTTGGTTCATGGCGATCTGGAACCTGTTGAACCAGTACTCTGGAGTTTTTCTCCATAAATAGATCTGAACGGTTATGAACTCCCGTTTGCATTAGGGAAGTAATTTCTCCCGAATGACTGTTGTTGCTTTCTTTACTCCCCATAATTCCGTTGATCTGAACATCTCGGATTGCAGAACCCTTGAATTCAGATCGAGGACTTGATGGGTGAAATGATGAATTCTCTGCCATATGAAACAGAGAATGAAGAAAATATGAATCGAAACGAGAAAAAACAGATGAAACTGAGAAATCGGTGGGCGCCAATGAAGAAACACTAGATAATTGACCGGAATCAAATTATCTAGGGGGTTTGGATCTGCATAAAAATGTTGGTTTTCTCTCGTTCGATATGATGGAACAGTTCTTCTTCTTCGGTAAACTCTGCAAAACAAAGCACCGTTAGCCTCGTCAAGGGGAGAAGAGGGGTTCTCTCCTTGACCCGACTCCGGCGTGAGAATAAGTATGTGTTTATGAAGAAGAAGATATATTGACGAAGTGTGTCTAACTTGAATTTCATACCTGGATTGCTCTCATATTTATAGCCGGGAGTTTTGGGCGGGAAAACTCGTTGGTGAAATGCTGACGGAAGATGCTAACCCCGTAAGCGGTTACATTTCCTTCCGTTAAGTTTCTCGATCCGATGTGAGTGCACATAGATCGCTGTTTAGATCTATGGCTGGGGGTTTGCCACGTGGAAAGTGATCAAGTGGAGGTTTCTCTCCAATTTCATGCCATCATCGTGATTTCAGGGATGCCTGAGGTGATGACACGTGTCCAGACGGTTGTAACCGTTTAGTGGTGCACGATTGGGTCCTTCTAGAAGGTTAATGCCATAATCTTGTGTGACCCTTTATCGTGTGGCACCAGTAGGGTAAATAATATCCAAGTCTGGATATCATTAGGCGGAAGTGTTTAACTTAGGATTTTCATCCTTTGTTTATGGAGGAAAGCGCAAGGATTTATGATTTCCTTTTGGCGCGTAAGTGTTGTCTGTTATCTGTCTCTTAAGCCTTCTTTGTAGGACCAGTGCGCGGCCGCGCAAGGTCTAAAGAAGGTTAGAAAATCGAGGTTGTGGTATGGTCCAAACGCTCGAAACGAGGTTTTTGGGACCTTACCCCTTCAGGCATAAAATAAGAAACCCAACTGATCTAAGGCCTACCTAAAGTGTAAAAGAAAACTAAGCTTAAGACAAGGCTAGGACACCACCACACCGTCCCCTAAAAGTCCTTAACCTTAATCCTATGTCTCCACGCACTCCTATCCTAGACCATTCCTTAGAGAGGTGCAACTTTATCAAATCCTATCTAATATGCTCGTCCCAAGTCAATTTGGGCCTACCTCTACTTCTCCTTCCTTCCACTATGAGGGTTTCAGCTGCTCTAACTAACTCTATCAACTACCTCCTCTTCACATACCCAAATCATTTCAACCTCCCCTCCTTTATCATGTCTGATATACCAGCTACTCCTAACATTTTCCTCAAAACCTCATTTCTTATCCAATCTATCCTTGTGTAGCCACATATCCACCTTAGCATACTCATCTCTGCTACCTTCATCTTGCGCGCTTATGTCTTCTTGATGGCCCAACAATTTATCTGTACAACATAGCGGGTCAAACTGCGACCCTATAAAATCTCCCCTTTAGTTTAGTTAGGAACCTCCTATCGCACAAAATCTAGTGGTTGTTCTCCACCTACACCAACCTGCCTGGATGTGAGGCCTGGATGTGATGAGATATGTCACTATCTATCTCCACGTCCCTTTGCGTAAACAATCCTAAGTACTTGAACTTGGTTATTTGCGGGACCACTTGACCAACAATGGTAATCTGAGTGTCCTAATTGTCACCTGCAACACTGAAATCAAAATAGAGGTACTCAGTCTTAAAGAAACTAATCCTTAAACCCTTGCTCTCTAAAGCTGCTCTCCAATCCTCTAGCCTCACGTTCAGGCTTTGTCTAGTCTCCGCAAGTAACACTATATCATCTGCGAAAAAGCATGCACCACGGAAGTGCCTCTTGAACCGGCTGGAAAACTCATCCGGAACAACTACAAAAAAGAAACGAACTCAACGTAGACCCTTGGTGGAGTCCTACCTTCACAGGAAAATCAGTATCCCTTACAGGCGCACGGACCCTAGTTTTAGTTCTATCATACATATCCCTAATTATGTCTATACACTTCCCATGGACTCATCTGAAGGGGTATGGTCCCAGATCTCGCACCAACATGGCCGTGAGTGACCATTACCCTTATAAAAAACTCCCACCGGCAAGAACTTATCTGTGTCCGTGCGGGCACGTGCGAACACAGCGGTCGAATCCAATCTGTCAAGTGATGAGAAGACTTACCTTGTGTATAAAAATAGGTGTTGCACATAGCGATGCGGCTTAGCACCGCATCCTATAGACATTTTCGTCACGACAAGGGATGTAGAAAGAACAGTTACCAAGTATGGCGATGCGGCTCCGCACCGCATCCCATAAAACGTTTACGTCAGACCAAGGAACGCGGAAAAAACCGCGGTTACCGCAGGTAGCGATGCGGCTTGGCACCGCATCCTACTGACGATACAAGTGGGACTGACACCTTGACTAAGGTAGCCAAAACAGCAAGTGGCACTGCCGACAGTCATCTGTCAGCCCATACGTAAACGACACTGGCGCACAGACTGACATCACAGTAGGACGTGGCATCACCACCGTAACCGACAAGCCTGACACACCTGCAAGAGGCTGTGCGTTGTTAGTCTAGCCACTCAATTACACTCCTTCACTCCTCGGCTATAAATACCCATCCCGGACAGTCATCTGACTACTACTACTATCACACACTTTGCTTCCCAAGCAAATTACTGATTCTCACGCCGGAGAGTGGTAACAAGGAGCACCACCCACCTCATCCTCCTTGTTACGAGTCACGGCTTGTTTCCCTTGTGCAGGAGTCAGATCAGTGGACGATCCAGCCACCGATCCTCGGAAAGAAGGGATTAACCCTACTTGACGAGACCACTGAATTAACCTCCCTTGGTTAACCACTGTTTCATCATCATCAATCCTATAAACTTTCTCATATCAGTCTACGTGGTACACTGTCATATGCTTTTTAAAGGTCTATGAACACCATATGTAAATCCCACCTCTTATTTTTGTACTTTTCCATCAGTCTCCATAGAATAAAAAAGCAGTTACCTACTTTTATGTTTGAAGAATAAAAAAATCACTGCAATTTAAAGTTTATATTATATATATATTAAAGAGAAAGGTCGGTGATACCTTTCTCTTTTAAGCCCCATGTTTTTTTACTTTTTGACTTCATATTGCAATTTATTCCTCACCCTCATGAGAAAGAAAGCTTGGCGCTTGGAAAGAAGCTGATCTTGGTGGTGGTGGTGGCCGACGGGATTTTAGTTGCATCGCCTAATTACATTGGCGACTAGAAGCAACCCGATTTAATCGGTTTTCTGGCAAAGCCGGTGACCTCAATAGGTTCGATCGCTAATCCGGAGAAATCGGCCATTCTCTACTGACTAACAAGTAAGTTATTTAGCTGGTTGTTTTCCCTTTCCTTTTATAGATTTGACTTATGTTTTTACGAAATTGAGTTGAATTTTTATAATGTTTTTAACTTTATTTTTGTCTTGCATTATTAGTATATTCTAATTAATAAGACAGTTTCGCTCCTCTGTTCGGGTGTTGAGGCTAACCGTATACATCTAATGCACAACACACCAATGAAGCACAAAGTACACCTATAAAGCCAACAAACGTATTCATATTGTTATTTGTGCATTTAGTATAGAAGAGAAGAAAATGATAGATACTGGTTAATATTGTTTTAGATGAAAAGGGGAGAGATTTTGAAGGGAAATGTAGACAACATAATAAGTAGGTAGTCAGAGCCGTCTCCGAAAACTCTCGAAAAAATTTATGTCTCGGGCGACGAAAAGAATTGGGCCCAAAATTATAGTTAAGAGTAAATGAATTACAAAAATAAAAACTTAGTGATGAAGCAAAGATTTGAACTTGAGACATATACATTATTTTGAGATGTTTTTGCCATTACACCACCAATATTTGTTTGCATAATAAATGGATGAATATACTAAATATATAATTTAATAAATATATACAAGCTTACAAAGACTTTTCGGCCCCTTTAAAATTTTGGGCCTCGGGCTTCGGCACGGGTTTGCCGGGCCCAGAGCCGGCCCTGTAGGTAGTTCTCTTATACTAATATTTATGTTTCTTTTTTTTTACAGCAGGATCCCTTAGGGTTGTGTTTTGCTTCATATGTGTATATGTTCTCTTCTTGACTGTATGTATGAATGTCATGCAGATATCCTTAGTTGTTGTTGTCATACTGTATATAGTACTTTCTTTTCTTACTTTAGCAAATTAATTTGCATAAATTAATGAACTTAATATGTTCTATTTGAAGATGAGCTCTTTCACAATGCCTTACCACACCGCACCCCACATGACCTCTAAATCTTCAGCAATGGAAGGCGGCTAAGCTGAACTGAATGGGACCAAACGCTGTGATTATTTCGACTGGTATAGTGGTATCTTTTCATGTACGTGATACCTATTTTAGGGGAAAGTTTGGTAACAGTTCAAATCAAGCCGAGACAGCCGTAAATGTCGATTTATTTACATTTAATTAAAGACATTCAATTTCGGTAAAGTGAACTAAATAATGATGGTCAATACACTTAGATTTTCTTTTGCTGTATGTGTCTAAATAATGGCTATCTTGGTTGTATCCGAAGTTGATAATACTTATATCGATTCACTTATGTGAATATACTGTTTTGCCGCCGCAAAGCGCGGCAGGGCTAAATCCTAGTTAATATGGTTTAGCTAGTAAACTGTTTATTTTTACTAAACTATTTTTGATAAATGATAATTTGAAAAAAAAAATTGTTTTAATAAAATAATTGGTTTTGGACTTCATGAGGTGTTGTAAGAAAATAGATATGTACAGTGTCATCTTCAAAAGCAACTTACATGCGTGAACTGTTACGTTAGCTTCCCAATTCATTTTATAACATGAGAGTGTATTGAATCAGAAGATTAAACGAGTCAAAATAAAGGAGCGAGAACGGTACCGAAATGAAGAATGGCGTGAACGGCCATGCTTTCCGGCGAGCTCGGTTTACTCCGATGGCTTCGGGGGTTTCTCCGGTTGGTTCCCGTCGACGTGCTCGGTGCTCCGGCGAACTCCGACTCCGGCGAATATACCGAAACGTGATGTGAACACAAAATGAATGGAACAAAAATGTGTCAACAGAAGATTTACACAAGACCAACTGGAACGAAACAAACGAAATGTTTACCGAAAATGAAGCGTTCCCCGTCGTGTTCTCCGTTCGGTTCCGGCGACTTCGATTCTCTGGCGAGCGTACGAGACCCGGTTAGCTTTTGACGGAACTACTCGTCCCGACTCTGAGTGCGGCGAACGGCGGAGGTTTGGGTTCCGGTGACTGCGACTGACTCCGGTGAGATTCCGACTACGGCGAAAAGATGAGTTCCATGGAGGTTGTGTCCGAAGGTCGTTTATATAGCTTTTTACAAGTTTTGTAAGTATGGAAATGAAATTGTGAGTGATTGTATATGTGTTAATATGGGCATGTTTGGCTTATTGACTTATTAAAAAGCCAATAAGTTGTTTTTGTGTTTGGCTAAGCCAAAAGTCCTTTTAGAAATGACTTTTTGCAAAGAAAGAAAAATGAGGTTTACTTCTTGGCCAGCTTTTAACTTTTCAAACTACAAATTACCAATATACCCCTTCTTTACCCCCTTATATATAAAAGAATGCCCATTTTAGTCATTTTACATCAATAAGCTAATTCAAACACTTTTTTTTAAAACTCCTTTTCAAAAAGTCATTTTCCCAAAAGTCATTTTCCAAAAGTCCTTTTTAATTATAATAAGCTTAGCCAAACATGCCCTGTGTGTCTAGGCTCCTTTCTTAGCTTAAAAATGGAAACGAGGAGGCATTCTAAATTTCGAGAAAAAAGGGAGTAAAAGAATTTTGGTTTTTTGGCGGTAAGTTGAGTTTCGAAGGTGCCAAGGTGGTGTGCAAAGATGGTGTTAAACCCCAAACTAATAATTATCACCTACTCAATATTAAATGATCACATTAAATTGAAACTTTACTCATAAAAACGTACAGTAGGTTTGAACCTTAAAGCCTTGTAATATCATTTATATATTCTATTTATAAATCAACATATTTAACTTTATATTACAAACTATTAATTTAATTATTAACTAACTAGTTTATATATATATATATATATATATATATATATATATATTAGAAATATATTAATTTAATTAGTTAATCGAATAAATAAATAAATAACCGTACTTATATCCGAATTAAGTTAGGATAAAAATCCTTCAACAATTATTCATTTCGCGAAAAATTTCTGTCGGTTCAAAGTTAGGATTCGAATTTCAAAACAGGTCGGATTTCGGGAATCCATTTTGACAGATGTTACACAATGAAAGTGAAAGTGATGACTTGGATGAGAGACTAGAAGAAGACCCCGAAGAAGAAGACGAAGGAAGTGATGGATACTTCTCAGACAAAGTCCCTTCTGACGAGGAGTTTTATTTATTTTTGTTTTCTTTTATATATATTTTTTTTCAAATAATAAAATACTATATTTCTTTCATTAGTTACAAAACGCCAAAAAATACCACAAAAGCCATTGAATACAAAACGCCAAATAATAAAAACTATTTTTCCCGTGTATTTTTTCTCTGTTAGTGTATTTTATCATCTTGGTCTACAAAACGCCATTAAATATAAAAACACCAAACTTGGAAGATGGGACGTCTTACACCCTTAACAGATAAAGCTGAACAAAATAGTAAATACAGACAGTAACTGAAAAGACGGTTACTTTATTACTAGCATTTATTATAATAAAATCTCGTCTAAACTACGTGCAAAAAACATCCTATAAAGAGAAACGTCTCTGCACAATCCATTGATCACACCTAAAAGCAACACCATGTTTCCTAAAAACCACTCACTTTAAAACGCCAACAAATAGTTAAAAAAAACCACAGATGGCAAACCTCATTTCTTGGATATTCAGTATTGTTCTGCATGAAGTTTCACTAAATGGATTCTTACCTGGGGTGGGTATCTCTATAAGTTTTTGCTGAATGAGATGGGACAAATATTCAAGAAAAAAAAACTAATGACAGTGATATGTCATTTTGTGTGCTTTGTTCTTGATGAATATATGGATGACCTGAAGGGATCGATACCAGTGTAAATGCTATTTTAGACTCCATGATCATAATAGCATCTGCACAGGCTTTGATCTACAATAACATGTCACCAAACAACAATAGATCACACCAAAATACAAGATGCCACTGATCAGCTTAGTCTAAAGGACGGGCGTTATGTAGGAAAAGCGACATCTAGCTAAGGTATTCAAAGGTTCAAGGCACAAAAGCTTCAAGAAGAAGAGGCTGATGACAGTGAAGATTTGGATGAGAAATTGGATTAGCATTTTTTTTATTTTTTTTCATTTTCTATTTTTTTTATTTTTGGGGGATCATTTTCTATTGTTTGTTATCTAATTATCCACTGATAAAATACATTCATTATATCTGTAAAAAATGTTTATAAAACGCAAAAAACTACAAACACCAAACGCCTAATAGTATGAAAACTGTGAGAACGGATACTGGACCAACACGTTGTTGCTATATAAAACGCCAAAAATGCCAAAACTTATAATGAAATTACTTTAACCAATTATTATTAAAAACTCCAAAAATTAACTAAACGCCATTAAAACAATGTATAAAACAATGTGTCATCTTTATCTAAATGCCATTAAATACAAAACGCCAAGCCCTGAAAAGATGGAACGTGTTACAGCCCTAACAGACGAAGCTGAACAAAACAGTAAGTGCAAACAATAACCGAAACGACGGAAAACTTTATTACTAACATTTATTATATTAAAAGCCACGCCATTGTAATTGAATTTATTTATCTTTTCAAAATCGCATAATTACCTGTCACATTATAGACCTGCATCCTACACGGCACGACAATTGATACACAAAATACACATAAAACAATTACTGATGTTTTTTACCGCCAAAAACATATATCTACCTGGCGCCAAAAAAAAAGCCTCATTATATAAGTACAACAGGTAAACAAAGCTTAACACTCCACACATTCACTAAACACGCCACACATTGTCTAAATGCCATAAACTTAAAAAAAATGGCTCAGGTTATTGCATGGAGGTTGAGAGGTCGGAGAGATGTTTTGTCTTAAAGTTCTCTGACAGGAGAAGGGTGAAAGTCAAGACAATCAAGGCCATACTTAGTATGGATGAAGCCGTTCAGAGGGATATTCTAGCCATTGGGATTTCAGTGGCCTACGATTGTGAAAGGACTCGAACGGTAATAAGAAGATTAAAGAGAAAATTTCCAGCAGATGATGATGATGATGATGATGATGTTGACGATGCTGATCTACCAAAAGTTACCAGTTGGAGTTTGGATGAACAATCAAGAACGGTGAACGTGAGCTATCAACACGGGGTGGATTACTCATTGACAATGGACGAAGTGCTGAACACAGATAGACTACATCTTTTTGAACAACTCTGTGATTTAGCACATTCGAACGATGCAAGATCCAGCGTTGTGATGATATTTAAGTATAGGATGCAACAAAGACGATACGAGATTATGGCGTTATACGCCAATGCACAAGATGATGATGACGAGTCTGATGAAGAAAACGATAGTTACATCTCTGATGTAATACAATCCACAGAAGAATATTAGTTTTTGTTTGATTTCGTCTTAGTTGTACTCTTTTAAATTACTAATGAATTTAAAAACGCCATGAACGCCAAAAAATTTACTTTTATATAACATATATGGGGTTTATTGAACTGTTGAAATCTACAAAAACGCCTAATGAATTTGGAAACGCCATGGACGAAAAAAAGTTATAATTACTAATTGATTTTAATGAATTTGGGGACGCCATAAACGCCAAAATATTAATATGTAATACAAAAACGATTAATTCATCGAGGCAGATCTAAAAAAACAATAAAACGCCAGCTAGTTATTGAATCTAACTAAACGCCAAAAAATCTTACACGCCAAAAAATGAAGCGGTGTTGTGAGACACATTGAAAAGAAGAATATAAAAGGACAAAAATGCCCTTCCGCCCTTCATTATATCGCGTGCCATGTGTTGGGTCAGGATTCGTTCTCACACTTTAGGGCGTTTTCTCCTGATCCCGTACCTATATATATATATAATCAATTTACCAAACTCTCTATAATGTAATATTATTTATAAGTTAATGGCTCACTAAAATTTCCTAACCCTTTAGTCTAATTAAGGGTCCATTAGTTTTTGTTTTATTATGTACGTAAGGCCCATTACTAATATGCATGTGACATCTATATAGTTTTGTAAGTTTAATATTCATGAGTTTATATTTTACAAGTTTTATATAGGGAAAAGATCAAATAGAAAGTTTATTTTGGATAGGAAGGATAGGAAGCAATAAGATTATGACATGTGGCAAATTTTAAAATAAAGAGAAAGTGTATTTTAGTCAATCTCATCATTTCTTCTTCCTTCTTCTCCCCAGTTACTTTAAAACCCACCATTTTCAAAACCCACCATCTCCAACCTTTTCTTTACTTACTATCTCAGTAATCACTACATTATAGTGCGATTTTCGTCATCAATCAATGATTTAAACACCCGATCAACGTGTTCTTCAGCTTTTTTTTTTTTAAGAAAACCCAGTTTAATTTCATTCAAAATCTCGTTTTTCCCGTGATTTTGAAGATAATCACTCGATCCGTTCGATTCAATCGTTGATAAGTGTTTCTATCATTCAAATTTCGTCAATCGATGAAGAAATCGGCTTCGATCCATGTAAGAAATTCTTTAATTTCATTTTCACGATCTGGGTTTTTGATTTAGTTATTGCGTTTTACGATCTTGGCTGGGTCCGGGGGCGACAGCCCCTGGTGGGGTCCAAGGGGCAGAGCCCCTGGCTGGGGTTGAGCTGCATTCTTGGAAAAAAAAAATTCGATTAAATTGCTTTAATAAAAATGCATGAGAAAATTTAATTTTCTATAAATTTGTCTTTGGAAAACTGCTTTCGTAGACAGTTTTATGCCATTGCGTTTTAGAACTGCATTCTTGGTTCAGACAATTCACAGACAACTATTGTCCCGGTTCAATGCGTTTTAGAGAGAACACTTTATTTGGTGTTTTTATGCCATTGCGTTTTAAAACTAAGACATTTTTATGCGTTTTCTGGTCATTGCGTTTTAGAAAAACACATTTTTGAAGTGTTTTTGGTCATTGCGTTTTAGATAAAACACATTTTTAGGTGTTTTCAGTCCATTGCGTTTTACAGAGAACACTTTCTTTTGTTTTTTTAGGCCATTGCGTTTTAGAAATGAGACATTTTTAAGTGTTTTCTGGCCATTGCGTTTTATAAATAAGACATTTCTTTGTGTTTTTGGTACATTGCGTTTTAGGTAAAACACATTTTTATGTGTTTTCAGTCCATTGCGTTTTAGAAAACAGACATTTTAAGTGTTTTCTGGCCATTGCGTTTTAGAAATAAGACATGCGTTTGTGTTTTTGGTGCATTGCGTTTTAGGTAAAACACATTTTTATGTGTTTTCAGTCCATTGCGTTTTAGAAACTACACTTTCTTTTGAGTTTTTAGGCTATTGCGTTTTAGAAAAACACATTTCTTTGTGTTTTCTGGCCATTGCGTTTTACAAATAAGACATTTCTTTGTGTTTTTGGTGCATTGCGTTTTAGAAAAATGTCATTTTTAGGTTTTTTTTTTCTATTGCGTTTTACGCAACTGAGTTTTAATTTTTTTTTTTAAAATATAGCAATAGTATACTCGTTTTAAAGATAAAAAAACGCTCGTTTTTTTGGTGCAATTTTTATAAAAAAATAATGTCGTATGAAAGAGTTATTAACGTTTAAAAAATGAGGGGAGGGAATTGGAGGAGAGATAAACTATTGCCTTGGATTGACTAGAATGCCCTAAACAAACTCACGCGCCTCTTTCCTTCCCTTCAATTTCCATCATTTAATCTTAGCCCTTGATTAACTAAATGGATGGTCAAGATCTCTTCCTAGCCTTCTTAGCCAAATAAACTTCCTATTGTATCTCCACCCATAATATTTGATCATTAACTGAAATTAACCAAAACTGATCCAGAACCAATGGTTAACCGTCCATCGATTATGATTACGGTTAATACTTCTTAATTAACCGAACCCTCAGTTAAACCGACTTTCTACACCCCTACTAATAATAGATAGGCCCAGCATATAGAACCGTGAAACCGACCCACTAATACTATTACAGGTCCGGTTCGTGGTTCTGGATATCCACCCCTCCTCCCTCTGTATGTATGTAACCCTCCGCATTCATTCATTCCCTTTCCCTCCCCTCACACAACATGAACACACTCAAATCTCATTCTAAACCCTAACCCTAACCCCAACCCCAATCTGATGCACCATTCAACCAGCATCGATTCCACCACCACAACACACAAACCCAATCTCTATGGAGGATGCGAGTTTCTTCAGTGGTAGAAGCATGGGCTACCGCCCAACACCGAACGATTCCGTCGTCCCGATGGGGAATAACGCCAATCAGAAGTCGTTAACTCCGATTCTTGATCGTTTCAAGGCTTTGTTGAAGGAACGAGAGGAAGAAGCTAGGGTTTCTAACGATGATTTGGATGTTCCGTTGCTTGCTACCGGAGAAATTGTTGAGTTGTATGAAGTTGTTTTGTCCGAGTTGGTTATCAATTCGAAGCCGATTATTACTGATCTTACGATAATTGCTGGAGAGCAGAGGGAACATGGTGAGGGTATTGCTGATGCTATTTGTGCTCGAATTATTGAGGTAATTGTGTTGTTTTTGACTTGTGGGATTCATGTTTTGATAATTATGTTAGGTATGGATATTAAAGTTCTCTGATTTTATCGAATCATTGTATGTACACTCAGGATGGGATTTGTTATTAGTTATTAGGCATGGAAGAAATAGACATTGTTGTTCGTTAGACCGAACAAAGTGCACGAAATTTTGTCATTTAGGCTGAAGGGTGGTTTGGTTTTTAGTGATTATGCTTTAGGCATCAAGGATTATCATCCAAAAGAGGAACTTGAAGTTACTATATATAAAGAAGTTTTTGATTTTTGAGCATTCGCTTCTTTGCCTACGAGTTTAGGTAGTCTCATAACTGGAATTTTGGATTGTCAACTTGACCCGACAAGGTTGTGGCTGATCGGTGACAAGGTTGTGGCTGATCGGTATCTCTTTAAGTTGTAAGATGGAAAGACGGAAACCATATAACCTGTTTTGTTACTGCTTTGTTTTTATGTGTCAACTTAATTTAGTTTTTGTTTAATAAACTAGTTGAAAAATTGTTCGTGGGGTAGTTGTTTGGTAACTAGTTCCTGGAAACAGTAATGTGGCTTTAAAATTCATTTAAGTTGTATTTGGATAGACGAAACAACAGTTGATGTGTTAACGTATTATTCCAAATCATCTGAAGACTGAAGTAGAGTTGAAGGTAAAGATGGAAGATGGAATTCAGTAGAAAACAAAAAAGAGTTGAACCCTGGTTGTTTAACTTAATAACAAGTTCTGTGTCATAGATGAAAAAGGAGGTTATTTTAGGGATAATCCAAACAAATTTGGCATTTCCAGTAAGTGGCTGATCGACCTAAGTGTTGTTTCTCTTGTTTTATATAAATTCCTGTTTTATGCTTGCTGATTTTTCATTATACAGCTATCACATTAGTTTATTTATCTTGGTGACTCCAATAGTTTACCTCTTTTAAGATGTATATCAAATTTTGTATGTACAGTTGTACACTAAATAGCTTGTGACAAACCTAGCTTGCACTTTCAGTCAACAGTTTGAATCTGCCGATTCTGCCTTCATAAGCCTTAAGTTTGTACTTGCGTTTTGTGTTTTGTTAATTATATTGTCATCATAACTCTTCAACTCTTAGTGCTTGCTATACCTGCATCTATATCAGTCACTTTTTTCGTTGACTGCTCATAAGCTTGGACATTCTGCACTTTTTGAAGTTTATCTGACCTTATTTTGTTCACTTTGCCATATAGGTTCCCGTTGAACAAAAACTTCCTTCCTTATATCTTTTGGATAGCATTGTCAAAAATATTGGTAGAGACTACATAAGGCACTTTTCTGCTCGTTTGCCTGAGGTTAGTGGCTTAAAATACATATACATTTACACTACAAAACACATTACAGTTTCAGAAATTTGGTTGTATTAGTTTCACTTTTTGACGAGTTATTCTTCTAGGTCTTTTGTGCGGCATACAGGCAGGTCCATCCAAGTCTACATCCTTCCATGCGCCATCTTTTTGGTACTTGGTCAACCGTATTCCCATCTTCTGTTCTTCGCAAGATTGAAAGTCAACTACAGTTTTCCCCTTCGTCAAGTTATCAACCTTCTACTTTAAGAGATTCCGAATCTCCAAGACCAGCTCATGGTATACATGTCAATCCAAAATACTTGGAGGTAAGACGGCTACTGGAAATTGATTTATATTGTTCAAATTAATTTATGTGATAATATGCATTTCTTCTATTTTTCCAAGTATAAAATATCTTGTAATCATTTCAGAAAATACAACATGCAAGAGCGGCTTCAGCTCCAAAGATCCTTGATGAGTATGAATCTGATAACGGGGACGTGGCCTCTTCACATATTGGAGCAAAGTCATTGGGGTCAACTAGTCATGTGGGCCGTACCCCTTTTAGTCTCGGTCATCCACGACCTCGATCACCGGCACTTGAAGAATATTCTATGGCCGATTCTCCTAAAAGGGTTGTTGAAGGAGCATCGCCATCTCGTCATGGATATGATTATAGAACAGGTTCTGTGACAGCCGGTGACGAAGATCTACGTGACTGGCGGAGATCCCATGTCGTAAGTAATGGATATGATGTTCAGAGACCCAGAGATCTAATTAATGCTTATGGGACAGATGAAAGGAATAAAACGACAACCCAAAAATCTCAACATGGGAAAAACTTAACTATAAATGGGTTAGGGTTAGGCAGTAAGGCTGGTGGTATGACATGGCAGAATGCTGAAGAAGAGGAATTCGAGTGGGAAAATATGAGTCCCACTTTAGCGGACCGTGGTCGTGGCACTGATTTGTTTTCATCTGTTCCGTTACCTGGTAGCTCTAAAATGGGTCAACCCCTTCAAGTCAACCGGTCAATGCCTACAAAGACTGATTTTGGCAGAGGTGATTGGTCTAATCACGAGCTGATTTCTTCAGCTAACCACAACAGTGCAGTTTCATTGGTTAGTGCGTAGTTTTGATGTTCCTTTCTTATATCTACTCTTTCAATAATTTATTAAGAAAATTGAGTTTATATTAGTGCATGTGGCGAATTGGGTCAGTCAGACAGGCTGGGTAAGAGTTAAAACGGGTAATTTTTGGTACAGATCAACACGGCCTAGATTAACCTTGAACCCTTCCTGTCCAAAGTATTTTTTATCTGTAAACATTTTAGTGTGTCAGGTACAATTACAAAAGTTCTTTTATTTTGATAATCTTGAATGGTTTAGGAGGTTTATTCATAGAAAGGGCTTTTGACACGTTTGGCCTACTTGATCCATATTTCTTGTAGTTTTTTTGCATCATACCCATTTGACCCGTTACAGAGAAAAGTGAATTTAGATTAGTCAGCTCATAAGTAAATGGGTCGAAAAGCATCGGATAAACATTTATGATGGAATGATAAATTGGTTTTAAAGACGATGCTACACAGAAATTAATATTTGTCTTTTTTGCAGTCTGATCGTGGATTAAAGCGGAAAATGACTGGATTCCAAGGCGAGCCTTCAGATGTTCCAGTTTCTCATTATCCACAAGAATCATTGAATCTTCCCCATGAACAGGCTTGGGCTGCTCACCATCACTACAATCCTCACGGTCAAAGGCCTCATCTCATCGATAGTTTCCCAGGTGGTAATTTACCACACCACTTATCCTCATCATCGAAAGGAACTTGGCGGCCTCCACTAAATCTGCAAATGCCTTCTCACCCATTCCAAAAACAAGTAAGGACTCAATTTGACCCGTTGAATGCTACCAATTTGCCTGTAAACGACACCGTGTCATTTACTGAAAGGAGAGAAACTAGTCAGCAAATCGCGGTACAGAACACGAGGTTCCCGCAACAGTTATCACTGCCTCAAGAGGTTAGACCAAATATGATACCACCACCTACTTTAGGTTATAATCCGTCTCATTTAGTAACTCGACCTGTCATTCGTGGGTATACACCTCAAAGATTCGATCCCTCTGTGGGTCTTTCCTTGCATCCAGTTTCCGGCATGCAATCATCCATGCCTTTCCATTTAGGTTTACCTCCTTTACCCCCGGGCCCACCTCCCGTTCCTCAACTCCCGTCAATTTCTTCCGGCCCTCCACCGGGCGGTCCACTTTCTGGTTTATTCGATCCAAATTTACTTACTTCTCTTATGGCCCAAGGTCTCGTTTCACTCAATAAACTGCCTCAAGAGCAGGTACGTATAGTTTACCCGATTACAAAAATATTATAATTTACTTTATAAGTTTTAATTTGTCATGTGATTATATGTATAGGATTCAGTTGGGGATGGGTTTGATCTTGATGTTCTCAAGACACGCCACGAGTCAGCAATAACTGCTTTATATGCTGATCTGCCGAGGCAATGCAAAACATGTGGGCTGCGGTTCAAATCGCAAGAAGAGCATAGTAATCATATGGACTGGCATGTGACGAAGAACCGGGTATCGAAAAACCGTAAGCAAAAACCGTCTCAGAAGTGGTTTGCTAATGTTAATGTGTGGCTTAGTAGTGCGGAGGCATTGGGAACCGATCCAGTTCCAGGGTTTCTTCTTCCGTCTGAGAATGTTGTGGAAAAGAAAGACGATGATGACATGGCTGTCCCTGCTGACGAGGATCAGAATATTTGTGCACTTTGTGGAGAGCCGTTTGATGATTTCTACAGTGATGAAACGGAAGAATGGATGTATAGAGGTGCTGTGTACATGAATGCTCCATCTGGAGCAACTGTAGGCATGGATAGATCTCAGTTAGGCCCCATAGTTCATGCCAAATGCAGATCTGAATCTACCGTTGACCCTCCTGATGATTCTGGCAACAATGGACGGGTATGCAACATTTTTGCGTTTATTTATCAAATTATAAAATAGTTCTCTTGTTATGTTTATTGTAAAAGCTAAATAATTTCCAATTTAAATGTGTGATTTTTCAGGCTTTTATCGAAGAGAGGATGCGTAGTTAGCTGAACTGTTTCCGGCTTTTAGGTCCATTTCTGTAACCTAGAAACGAGTTTCTTCATTTTAATCTTTGTTCTCACATCTGCTCGAATGTATGCAGTGGCAGTCTTGTACATGTATAGTTGGATTAAATGGATTTCCCTTCACATTTACCCTGCATCAAAATGACTGTACTACCCCTTTGCAGACTTTCCATTTTTGCTTATTTTTTTCGTCTTCGTACGCTTTCATGGCAGGATTTTTTATCCTTAGACAACGCGTGTCATAATTTGCGCTGTTATAGGTTTTCAGTACGTATGGTTATATTTTTCCCTAGATGTATGCATTTTGTTGCCAAGTGTTCTATGCAGGGAGGATAACAGTGCTGATAAAACTGCACCATTGATGAAGATCCTGTTGAAGAACCCTAGTCAACTTGATCTCTTAACATATTTTGACTTGAATTCGTTATGATTTTTGTTACAGCAGTTTTGACTGTTTTTCTATCTTAGTTTATTCTCAGTTTTATACTTTTAAAACATGCAATCTATATGTTTTTTCCTATTTGTTACAGTTATGTTTTTATTTCATAGGTCGATTGTCCATATCAACAATAATGAATTGAGGAAAAATATATTAAACTCATTTATAAAAAGAAATTTGAATTAAACACCAAAATGACGCTAAACGTATATTTTATGTGGTCACTATGTTATATTTTCAAGAAATAACCATATTGTGTAATAATAGAAAACAAAGACAACAAAAATGTCTTGATATATCTTAGAAACGTGTTATTAAATCTGAAAAATCTAATGTATCGTATCTACCATATCTGATATGTTAGTCAACTTAGCTTGTGATTTGTAAAAATTCACAAATAAAAAACACTAAATTGCAATTAAATTGAGTAAAACAAGAATTTACTCGTTGATTACAACTTATGAGATATAATATTGTAATTGCTCTGCTCCCGGTTTCAACTTTCAAGTTTAATGTATTTCTAAGATGATATAAATAAAAGCTTTTTTATGGTTTGAATTTTGATACAAAGTATTGGACTTGAGCCCAAAAATTCAATATGTTTAAACGACTCTTGAGTTGATCCAATATAGTATATACCATATAGGATAGCCCAAATTACAAAACAGGCTTATATTTTTAATCAAAAGAAAACTAATATTTTTCATTCTTCATGTATTTTACTAGACAATTTGACTAAACGACCTTGACCCAATACATTATTCTATGGGTGTAGCCCAAATAAAACCTTAAATGGCTTCAATTTGCATTAGCCTATATACATTATTGAAAAAAATATGTTTCTTGGTGTAGTTGATCTATATTTGAGAACACATCTTTAATATTTACTATTAATTAAACAACAATTTTATATTCGAAAACATATTATCATAAAAAGTAATACTATAAGATGAACAAAATATATATTACACATATAAGACATCTTATTTGATGCATCTATTATTCCTAGGTAAAGAAATGGCCAATAGTATTACAACTTTCACAAGAGTGAAATTTCTTCGAATATATATCAGGCAAATTGGATTTAAATAACCCAAACTTTCTTAATTTGACCAATAATAATCCCAACTCAGTTATTTGCCGATAATAATCCGAATTGGTCTACTTTTGGCCGATAATAGTCCGCGTTAAAAATAGCTTAATGGAGTTAAGTTTTTTTTTTTCGAATTACAAACCGATGTTTTTGAGCAGAACGAGGATACGAGTCGATTTATGTAAAACTTACCTCGAAACGGTGCTTCAAATGACTTGATTTTTGTTAGTTGGAAGTTTAAACACCCGAATTGAAGCACCGTTTTCGTCGTTTAGGGCAATATATCGAGGTAAATTTTACGTCAATCAATTCGTATTTTCGTTCTAATCAAAAAGCTTAAAACATCGGTTTTAAATTCGGAAAAAAACTTAACTCCGTTAAGCTATATTTAACACAGACTATTATCGGCCAAAAGTAGACCAGTTCGGATTATTATCAACAAATAACTGAGTTGAGATTATTATCAGCCAAATTAAAAAAATTGAGATTATTTAAATTCAATTTACCTATATATATTATCATAAAAAGTAATACTAAAAGATAAACAAAATATATAACACATATAAGACATCTTATTTGATGCATCTATTATTCCTAGGTAAAGAAATGACCAATAGTATTACAACTTTCACAAGATTGAAATTAATTTACATATTTTATTTTTATTCATGAGAGATAGTTGAAAATTCCAACACATAAATAATACAAGATTTTTTGAACGGCCAACATAAATTTTATTAAAATTAGCGAAGCATTAGGCATCAAAGATTACAAAAATAAAAGAGAATACAAGATTTACATATCTACAACGACAACGTACACACATATTACACAAATATCTTTTTTCTTTTAACACTTTTCTTGTTTATTCGACCCTAATTTTAGTCATTCCTGTTGGTGAATCGTGCAACACGATTACTATCTAAACCACATCAAAGACCACAATACTACCATCTATTATTGTATTAAAACATTTACTTACCAGATTAACCAATTGGATGAGTTTCATTAAAAACTCGCTATTTTGCACAAACAAACATTTAGGGTGTAGGGAGTGGTTAGACACATGGAAGTGGTAAACTTCAAAATCAATCAATGAGAGTATGCCATGTCATTCAACCTTAATTGTTTAAACTATGCTCAAAAGTGTTAGCAATGGTTAAACACTTCATGAATTGGTAAACTATTTAAAAAAAAACATATAAATCAAAAAGCTGCCAATCATTCTTGTAGGTCTCGAAATCTGAGGATCGATAACGAAAACCGAATCCTTGTTTATAACAAACAATGTCACGGGTGCGGAATCCCCGTAACGATGCCAAATCAAACACAGTAAATAACACACACGGTATAACCAATGAAACGCAATCTATTGATTAAATGGGATGAGAACCAAGAACAACTGATACACACACAGTTTGATAGAATAACTTTCAGGGTATGCTCTCATCTAGTTTCAAAGTGAAACCAGAATGTGTTTATATAGCAACCTGGGCCAAACATCGACGAAACCAAAGGTATGGTCGACGAAACAACATTTGGGCCAGACATTGGGCCTGAAGCAGCCCAACAGTCGACGAAACAAGTCAGTTTCGTCACTGATCACGACGAAACGAGATGGAATGGACATTTGGCTGTTTCGTCGTGAGGTGTTCGACGAAACAGAGTGTTTCGTCGAAGGCTGCAATTTGTGAACTGTTTGCTGCAAACAGACAGTTGCAGCAAACCTCATACAAACACAAACATAATGACAGTTTTACCCTTACATGCAACATGCATTGTTCGTATACATTACATACCAAATAGAGACAAATAAGTCGGACACAAGCGGATAGGAGGATATCCGACTTGGTCGACGGCAAATACAGACTCGATAAACGACAAAAGACGGTACAAAATACAACGATAAACAAGACTAGTTACAGACACAAAAAGGTGCACCAACAAACTCCCCCTTGTCTGTTACTCGTCTTCGGTCTTCCAATCTTCTAACTTCAGTGTTGTTCGGACCACGAACTGCCCGCATGAATTCCTCGGTAGTAGCAGAAGCAAGCGACGCGCTGAAATCGCAACGCTTGATGCGCATCCTTGTCTTCATAGAAAATGTCGTGCCGATATAACTTGTCAATGTCGGACGCGGACATGTTAACGATCCACATCGGATCCAACATACGGAAATTCTCACGATCATCTCTAAAAACAATCACCGCCTCGTTCGTGTCTGAGTCGTAGCACCATAATGCCATTTCATCGAGAAAGTTCTGCGGCATCGACATTAATGGGATTTTATCTACGACTTTTGCTGGCTGATATACAAGTTTGTAGCGCCCCGTGTTCGTTGCAGGATCAAGAGTGAATTTAATCTGCTGGTAGATAGGAAACTGCGGCTTGTACGATTCATCTTTCCAGTCTGACTTTTTATTGAACTTTATCCTTTTCTCGAACAATGTAGCTCCCTCGAAGTTTGAGCGATTGTGGAGCTTTAGCTTTATCAGAGCTGCAACGTCGTAAAACGACAGAGATAATATGCTCAGCAGCGAACTGAAGTACTGGATACCGAATTCCCTTTTGATGGCGATGCAATGAATTTCCTTGACGAACATCCAATAGAGAATTCTTCCACTCGGCTTCATTTTTTCAAACTGTAAGTAGTCGACTTGAGCGACGTCTGGCACAAGTTTGGAAACCTTGGATAAGAACTGTTGTCGCCACGCGGAGAACGCATCTGTGGCATTTTCAGACGTATCACGGTTCTTTAAATGCTCATCAATGACTTCCACATTCTCTTTTAGCCATTCTTCATCGAAAGGGGGAAATTCAGTCCCGTCTTTACGAACATACGAAGATTTCTTCTCATTTCGATATTTTCAACATTGGTTGTTTCAGGCTCAGTCGGCATCTTATCAATCTCAGCGTCATCAATCTCTCTCATAGCATGTAGAGCAAGCAATTGCTCATGTGAAAGATCCTCGATAATTTCTCCTTCTTCAAGTAATTCCCCAGTGACTGGATGAACAACCTGTAAAGCAAGATCAGCACTGCTTGGAACAGAAGATGTACCTTCAATCTGTTGAACTATTCCAGAAGAAGTTCCTTGAGAAGATTCGATCGCTGGCGGCTGAACAACAACGATTGCAGAAGATGTAGCGGCTGGCGGCTGCTGTGATGTAGTAGAAGGATCAGGATTCCCTTGATCTTCAGGATCGTCATCCCTTTTCTTCATAACTTCTTGTTGCTTACATCGATCATCCCACAGTGTAGCAACCCGATTTTGAAGGAACTCATAGCCAGCAGTTATCTTCTTAACTCCATCAACTATCGTAGTGTTGCGAGTTTCATACCATTCCTTCATAAAGTCACATCTTCCTTTAAGATCCTCAGCCAACTTCCGAAGTATAGAGTGGTTTTGTTCTCTAGTTTCTTCTTCCGCTTTCAAGCGTTCATTTTCTGCTTTCAATTGATCAATTTCTGCTTGCTGGCGAGTGATCACAGCTTGTTGTTGATCAACAGTGGACTTCAACTTATTTATTTCCACCTGTTGACTAACCTGATCATTCTTCGTGATTCTAATGAAATTAGTTTGCCTCTGAATACGATCAGCAGCATCTTCGAATTGAGAGAATAGGAAGTTGTTCTTCTCGTCTTGAGACATTTCTGAGAAGATCCTTTGACGGTCAGCACTAGGCTGAGAAGTAGTGGCTCTAATTGCAGCAGCCATTGATCTTTGAGGAACGGCCTGAGGGGTTACTGTTGGAGTTTCAGCAGCTGAAGATACCACATGAGTTTTAGCAGCTGAAGATATCACATGAGTTTCTTGAACAGGCTCTTGAGGAGCAGATTGCCGAGCAGAGGTACTCAAGTATCTTCTTGATTTCTTCTTTTAACTTTCAGCAGCTTTCTCCGCTTTCCTTTTCTTTAAACGTTCCGCTTCAGTAACCTCTGGAACGTATTCAGGATCATCTTCCTGTCTAATCATCCTGTATCTTTTAACACCACGTTCATCAAGATACATTTCGTATCCAGGCTCAATTAGATGATCATCGGAATCAGAATCCTCTTCATCATCACCAGCTGATGTACCACCAGTCGCACCAGCACTAGATGCACCAACGGCACCTGTATCACCATCACCTTCACTATCACTCTCTGACATACCAGAATCAACTGGATCTGGACCAAACTTTTCAACCATTTTTCTCTTCAACTCCGGCTCTTTGTTATCAGATTGGCTGTCATCATGACGCCATTTATCATCAGCTGGAGCAATATAATCAGGATTTCCTAGCGCACCGATCAACTTCCTTGGAGGATCGCTTTCTTTGTATCTTTTGGCTGCAAGGTTCTTGATTATCCTTAATGAGTTGAAGTTCATTGCTTCTATCTTCAGAATGTCGTTGTCGGCTTTAGGAAGACCAGGATGTTGAACATTCATGATCATTTGAAGAAACCGCGGATACATCCAGAACTTGTTCCCGGTTATTCTACTTCCAGTCCTCGTCATATTTTCCTTCATATTGTCGAAGATGTACTTTGAGATGCTAAACGGTTTATTTAGCACCAACGCCACCATGAAACCAACTAGATCATTTCCAGCCATATCGTATCCAGCACGTCTATTGCTAAGACACTGAATAAGAATGTGTAATAGGAACTTGTAGCGTAATGGCAGATCACCCTTGTTGATTTGTTTGCTGAAAATGTCTCCTGTACACTTCATTCGTAACAAGCAGCCTCTCGTACACATGATAGGTATAGAATACGGAGCATCCGGATGGTCTTGTAGCTGTAAGACCTTGTTCAAGATATCCGGAGATACAATAACATCCACATCATTTACACGACCCTGAATAACTTCTTTTCCATCCACTTGCACAACACTTGCTGAATCCCAGAAAGCTTTGATAAGAGATTTGTAGACAGGTGTTGAGAAAGTAACAGCATGATTGATCCGCGACTTCCTGATCCATTTCGTGATATCTTTCAGTTCAGCGAGCTTTTCTTCTGGATCCAGAAAAGCAATTTGATTATGACGCTTTTCTGACATTATCTCCTCTTCCGACTTGTTTTCCTTCTTAGTCGGTTTCTTACGTTTTCCTTCTTTCGGTGCCATCTGTATATGAAAATGTCCACAATAAGTCACAATATCACAATAAGTGTATTAAACTTATATACAAACATGTTTGAACATCAAATGAACATTAAACACATAGTTACAAACATTCTGTTACAATGCACCAAACTGAAAAATTTGCTAAGGCATGGACGACGAAACAGACAGTCTTCGACGAAACAGAATGATGTGCGACGAAACAGAGTTGACCGTTGACCAGTTTGTTTCGTCGATAGTACCTCGACGAAACGAATCCGTTTCGTCGCTTGTTTGTTTCGTCACTTGTTTCGTCGTGAAGGGGGTTTTAGAACAGTTAGGGTTTCAGACATTTGGGTGTTTCGCCGTATGGGGTTTGAACAATGATCAGATCATCACAAACCAAAATCAACACTTTGTTTAACCCAACCCAAGTAGGAAACACACCCAAGATCCAATGTGGATATGTTTTTCGATCAAAAACCCGTTTGAAACAGTTAAACTTCAACAATCATCAATCCCCTGTTTTTATATACCAAACCATAACCCAAATCAAAGCACAATCAAAGAAAACATCCTAAATCTATCTGTTTTTTATAGAACCCAAAACAAGCATAATCTCAAATCATGAAAAACATCAAGTAAAAAGGGTTTCCGAGGGTTTCGGACAAAAACAGACGGTTCATTTTGTTAGAAACATGATCAGGAACATTTTTCTACCTTTGAGTTTTGTTAGATTTCGAGGTAAACAGAGGGTATAGAGGGTTCGAGAATGGGTATAGCAGAGGGGTATGGCGGTTGAGTGTGGAGAAGATGAACAGGTTATGTTTGAAAAAGTAAACAAATAATTGACCTGGGACCCCTTTAAACACCGCCTTACTTCGGCGAAACGCACATCTCAACGAAACGGCTTTTGGGCTCGACGAAACGGATATGTTGGGCTGGACTTGGGCCTTAAAATTTAGCCCACGACGAAACAAAACTTGGCCATTGCGTTTCGTCGTAACCTCGACGAAACGAGGTGTTTCGTCGACTACTAAAACAGGTTTGACCAAGGTTGACCAAGTTGAAACCTTTGACTTTGACCATGTGTGTTTCGTCGATAATAATTTGTTTCGTCGACCATACTTTGTTTCGTCGACATCATTTTTCAAAAACACTAAGGCATGAAAATTTTTGCACATTGAACAGATTTTGATTAATTGAACACATTTCCATTTTGATTGAGTTTTCAAATGCAAGGACGTGTTATGAAGTAGGTTTCAGGCTTCCGGCAGAAAACTTCGAGATACCAATCATCGGCTAATCAAAACAAGTTTTACAACTTAAACTACAACACAAATTAAAGTACGTTAAACTAACGAAAGACAATAACATAAAGAATTTGTACAATGAACAATCTTTTTGCGAGTTTCAAGGTAAGAGAATCATTACCAGCTTACGGTCCTTGTCAAAACGGTTTCTGATTTCTGTTTAAAGCTTTAGATAAGTATTCTACCACAATTATCGGTATTGTTGTCCACCTAAGCTCAACTTATCAGATGTAATCATAATTAGGAGATATGATTTACGGTAAGAGTTATAGTTACTTGTCGGTGTACATCCACTCACGACACATTCCCGTATCAAGGTATGCACGAGAGTTCATCTTACCGGCGAGTATACTGCTTATCATCCGTTTGACCGTATAAAAGAATGTGAGAAACTCACTTATTTTGATTTGAAAACAAGCCCTATGTGATAGAATCACTTATTGATGAGGAACTTGATTTTCAAATGCATGAGGGCACAGGAGCAAGTCCATGAACAGGTCAGTACTTTCGTACAGCAGAGAGACGAACTTGACTCCCGGATAAATGTGATATATTATCACTTATTTTGTTTGGACATGTGATTGTTGATCACTTATTGAGGTCGAATGCAATATGTACACGTACGTATGGTATCATGGAAGACCTAGACTTTGTCTCCGTTATTTTTCGGTAAAAGATACAACCATGATACCCAGATGATAAGACAGCATAAAGACCGAATATCTCAGAACCTCGGCAATCAATCAAACGAAATTTCGGTACCAAGACCATATGCCAATGAATGGTTCCCACCTGACTTGAAGTCTGTTAGGTTTATATCATCCTGCACATTTTAGTCTGATTGTGAGCCTACCGATACATCGTTAGTAAAGCTACTTATCATTTTTCAATTTTTCTTTTTCTTTTGACCATATTGACAGACCACACCAGTGTATATCATCACTTTCCCTTCTTTTCTCCAAGAAACTCATTTTTGGTTTTCTATTGTTTTTGAATTTTTGATTTTTCAAAATTAAAGACAGAAAGTAAACGACATATTTTTGGAATTTTTGAATTTTCACATGTTTTTGTATTTTCTGAAATATCTCCCCCTAAAATGCGAAAAGATAAGTAAACGAAAAATCTTTTTGTATTTTTGACGCTTAAGAAAATATTTACAAAAACGATCAGCCGACCGAAGTTTACTCTTGTTTCACCTTAATACCATTGACCAATAAAAGATAGTCAAAACGAGATTTGTCAAAAGCTTTTGTGAACAGGTCAGCACGCTGTTCATCAGTGTGGATTTTAACAACATCGATTAATCTTTTGTCAAAACAATCACGTATGAAGTGATACTTAATTTCGATGTGCTTGGTCTTGGAGTGTTGAACAAGATTTCTAGTGATAGATAAAGCAGCATTATTATCAACAAAAATAGAGGTAGATAGGAATTCAAAACCGTAGTCGCGCATTTGTTGCTGGATCCATAGAACCTGAGAGCAACAACTTGAGGCATCAATGTATTCAGCTTCACAAGTTGATGTAGCAACACAAGTTTGCTTCTTGCACTGCCACGTGACTAAGCGATTTCCTAAGAATTGACATCCAACCGTTGTGTATTTCCCATCTATTTTGCATCCGCCGAAATCTGAATCACTAAAAGCAACCAAGTCAAAACCATCATCCTTAGGGTACCAGAGACC
Source organism: Helianthus tuberosus (assembly GCA_030545235.1). Classification (NCBI taxonomy): domain Eukaryota; kingdom Viridiplantae; phylum Streptophyta; class Magnoliopsida; order Asterales; family Asteraceae; genus Helianthus; species Helianthus tuberosus. The sequence continues at coordinate 1,924,918 of JARYGA010051848.1, read as the reverse complement.
GGTGTCCGGGCAACCCTTCAGATAGCGAAAAATCCTTTTAACAGCTCCAAGACGAGATGCTTTTGGGTTGGCTTGATATCTTGCAAGCAGGCACATTGGATACATGATGTCAGGCCTCGATGCTGTGAGATACATGAGAGATCCGATCATAGCGCGGTAATAAGACGAGTTGACACTTTCACCCTTCAAGTCCGGAGTAATCCTGTGATTAGTCGGAAGTGGGGTACCAGTGGGCGTTGCTTCAGACATCTGGAATCGGCTCAAGATGTCACCAACATATTTAGTCTGATGGATGAATATCCCAGACTCAGTTTGTTGAACTTGTAGTAGAAGTTCGAAAAAAGTCTTGCCATGTCTCTTAACTGTAAGAACTCGGTTTAATGTGTAGCAAGAAGTTGACACAGCCTCCCCCCCAGAACTGAACATGAAGCTCCGACTCTACCAACATCGTTCTTGCAGTTTCAATTATCGTCCGATTCTTCCTCTCCGCGACACCGTTTTGTTGTGGAGTGTATCGAGAACTGTATTCATGAAGAATGCCCTTAGAAGTACAGAACTCATCCATCACACGGTTCTTGAATTCAGTTCCATTGTCGCTTCTGATTCTCTTAACTTTCAACGTGTAGAGATTTTCCAACATTGTAAGAAGATCCTTGAGGATGCCAGGAGTATCACTCTTGTGTGCCATAAAAGCTACCCAAGAAAATCTAGAATAATCATCAGTAACCACTAAACAATAAACATCCCCGAATGTTGTCTTGTGTCTCATAGGTCCAAAGAGGTCCATATGAAGACGTTCGAGAGGCATGCTAACAGTGTTGATCTTCTTCAGAGGGTGAGACTTCTTCGTTTGTTTCCCTTTCTGGCACGAAACACAGATATCTTGTAGATGAAAACTTCTCACGGGCACGCCATTCACAAGATTGTTTTTCACCAAATGGTTCATTTTTCTTAAGTGAATGTGCCCCATTCTTCTGTGCCAAGATATAGACTCCTTCTCCGTGGCTTTTGAGACAAAACATGTAACTTGTGCAGAGGTCGTAATCGCTTGGCTCATATCAAGAATATAAAGATCATTAACTCTTGGAGCCGATAAGAGAATCCATTCTTCTGGAATTTTGAAACCAGGTTTCAGCACATAACAACCGGCATCATCAAAATGCACGATGAACTTCTTATCGTAGATCTGCGAAACACTGAGAAGATTATGATCAATTTTTCGAACATAATTGATCTTATCGAAACATACAACACCATTGGAGATCATTCCCTCTCTAGTGATGTACCCGCCTTTGTCTCCAGCAAACACGACATAGCCTCCTCTAATATTTCTCACATCATATAGAAGCCGTAAGTCGCCTGTCATGTGCCTAGATGCTCCACTATCAATAATCCAATGACTATTAATAGTTCCTCCTGGAACACCCTGCACATATCATCAATGATCAGTTGAGGATGGGGACCCAAGCCTTAGTGGTCTTGGGTCGTCCCTGAGCATCACGAAAGATGATCTCGATTTCTTGATGATTTTGTAACACAACACCTCCCCCTGAATTTTCACCCGTCTTAGGTTTCCAAGTTTGTTTTTGTTTACCAGATTGAGTTTTGTAAACAGATTTTGAAACTTATGGTTTTAATGGTTGTGAAGAACTTGGTTCCCTTTTGACCGTTTTGACTTCAGATTTTAAAGCCTTTTCAACAGCTTTGATGTTTTGACGTCGTTGTTTCGTTTCTTGTTCCTTAACAGTTCTTTTATCATGTTTTGGTGAAACGGGACGACGTTGAGGGTGAACCTTTTCAGGTGGTGCTTTCTCAACAAATTTATCCTTTGGAGTGTTTGAGCAGTTCTTAATGATATGCCCAAACTCCCCACATTTAAAACACGTTCTCCTTTCCACAAACTTAGGAGAATCTGATCGAAAAACAGATGTCGAATCCGTAGAACCCGAGGTACTTGCTTTTTCATCACACCCGTTTGTATGTTGAGTGTAATTGTTTTGGCTATTACGCTTTAAAATCGTGACTTGTTGGACAAAATTGTTGTTTGATTTGTTTTCAAAAGTCTCAATTTTATCCGTACCATTCGATGCTACAAATCTGACATTACTGTTTTTCTTTTGATAACGAGCTCCTTTTGTTTCAAATTTTGATTGAGAAACGTTAGGCTTTTGAGCTCGCCTTTCTGGTTGTTTACCCTTAGAAGCAATAGGTTGTTGCTTTGTTGGTGATTTTTGATTTCCAAATTGTTTCCTGATTTTAGCTTTAGGAATTGGGTCACATTGAGTTACAATGACTCCTGGAATTGTTTTTCCCAAAAACTTGTTTGTATTATCTTCAAAAACTTTATCAATCGAAGATGGATTGACATTTTTAATTGGAAAATCGTGATCTGAATAGATTTTAGAATCACCAACCAAAGTGTACAACACGTTATTACTCTTAATGGCAGACACAGATTTCTTGTCATTCTTGACAGGATCTATCACTTGTTTGACAACTGGGTGAACATCAGGAGTAGGAGGATCACAAAGAATATGATTCTCAATTGGAACTTCTACTCCTTTCATTTTGTCAAGTGATTTATCCTGATCACTCATATCTGATTCTGGTTCATCATCAGACGACTCATAGTCCTCAATGATTGGAGGACTTTGTTTCGTAGATGTTGAAGTTTCTGTTTGCTCAGATGATGTACTTGAAGAGCTGTCCGATTTGAACCCTAGGCCAGTAGTAACTTCCTCATAATCAAGAGGCACACTGGGTTCAAAACGAGGCATATCATCTTCATCGGGCATTCGAGTATAATTGTGTCTCAAAGGGGGCGGACACTTCCTATACCCAACACCTTTCTTGTTTCCCTTCAGTTGTTGAACGTCAATAATGTGATCGAGCACAAATCGGGAGTTAGAAAAACTCTCCAACTTGAGCTTGATTGCATCATGCTCGCATTTGGCAATGGCTAGTTCCTTTTTTGTTTCCTCAACAATGTTAATGTAATCGTTAATACTAACTTGTTTATGATAAACAGTTTTGGTCACTTTGGAAACACTTTTCTTTAAGGTTTCAATTACAGATTTAAAATCCTTTTCGTTTCTAACCAGAGCCATATTTGCCACTTTGCACTTAGACAATTCAATAACCAAACTTTGATTATGACTATGAAGCTTTTCAGATTCAAGCTTCAATTCTGCACAAGAATTACAAACACTAGGAGCAGGAGTTTCAGAATTTACCTGACTCGTAGAGGCTGAGACATTTTCCATAAAGGCAGTTTGAAAAGAAAAAAGATCCGTCTTCAGAGAAGAACTTCTCCATTTCTTCAGATGCTACAGCAGCCTTCTTAATCAGAACTGATTTCTGACATTTCAACTCCTCTGCTTCATTCAACAAGTCATCAAGATCAGAACTTGCTTCTTCCTTCACATCAGATTCAGAATGATAATCGCCCGAAGTAGAACTTTCTTCATCAGAACTCCCGGTATAACCCGAACTGTCGTCACTTTCAGAAAATTCTTCCTTATGAACGTGCTTGATGTGATTGATGATCTTTGCATAACACGCTATTCCTCCTCTATCTAGATCACCTTCCCCAAGTTGTACAGACCGATTACACCCTTCATCAGCTTGAACGGTCAATGCTCGATTGGTGTTTGATGGTCTAGACTGGTTCTGGTTCTGATTGTTGTTCACCGCTACCATCCTTCTTTCACGATTGTCTTGATCGACAGTGACATTTGAAGTACTCGTCTGATTTCTGAATGGGTTCTGATTGCCTTGTTTGCTTGGTCGGTTGCACTCACGTTTGAAGTGCCCCTTTTCGCCACAATTGAAACATGTAACCGCTTCTTTATCAAATCCGTACTTCGTATCCTGCTTACTTTCCAAAGAACTTCTCCCTGTTCGAACCATAAAGTCCTTCCCCCTTCTAACAGCACTTGCAAACGCCCACTTTATATCCATCAACTCCATTTCATCACGGTTGATTTGTTGATAATCTTCGCTGGTCAAATTAATGTTTCCAATTTGACCTGCGACCAAACCGCAGTAAGCACTGACCATTGTATTAATGAGTTCCATATGCTCCTTTGCTACTTCAATGCTAACTTTTGATAGGTTTGAAGTATCAACTCTGACAGTGTTGGTGTCTTGGGGTGAAGGATTGTTGGTATAATGTGCTTGTTGTTGTTGTTGTTGGGCTTGAGGTTGGAGTTGAGATTGCGAAGGATAAGCACTTTGATTGAACTGTGGTTGAGTAGTGGTAACTTGAGGTTGAGGTATGGATTGTGAAAGATAAGCACTTAGATCGAACTGTGGAAACGGAGATGAGCTTGTATTGGATACAAACGCCGTTTGAAGCTTCGGTTGCTGAATGGAACTAGAACTAGCTGAAGGACCAAAACCCGGCAAATACATTTCTGTGTTTTGAGGAGGTGCAATCCTTTTAGCTTTCCGAATTTCCTCTTCATTCTTGTGCTCCAACTTCTGAATGAATTCATAGAGAGTGCCATTGGCTGTATCCAGAGCGCCCGTATGCTTTAGAAGTTCAATGAATGGACTCCACTTAGGAGGTAGAGCATCAGCAAACCGTGCAATCATTTCCGGATGAGTTGCATCAACTTTATAAGAACACATTTCACTAATCAAATGATAAAAACGAGAAGTCATATCATTTAGTGCTTCATTATCCAAGAATTGAAATGATTCAAACTCTTTCTTCAATAAATCATGGCGTATCTTTCTAGTAGCTGCATTTCCTTCTCCTCTCGCTACCAATGCATCCCATAAATTTTTCATGTTCTTACAATAGCCGAATTGATGATAGATTTCTTTGTGAAACGCTTGTGTAAGAATAGCAAACGCCTTTTTCTCTAAGTCATAGGCTTTCTTGTCATCTTCAAGCATATTAGTAAGACCCGCTGAAGTTGAGGCTGCTGTTTCGAGGGCAGGGTTGCATGCAGTAATAAAACACGTCCAAAGTTCAGTGCTTTGCCCTTGAACGTATGTGTTGAAACGAACTTTCCATGATGGAAAGTCGTTCATGTGATTCAACTTTGGTGGGCGATTGTTGCTGCCCGTTTCACTCTTGCTAAGCAAAAGATTCTGAATGCTTTGATTTTGATTCGACACCAATGCCCATTGACTTGCACTTATTGACTGTTGTTGTTAAGGTATGGAATTCGCTAAATATTCGGCCATCGAAGTGTGATTTTGAGCTGGTCGTGGGTTCGTACTCCAATCCCATGGATTCGTACAACTCATATTTGATATATGAACAACTGTACCTGATAAAACACTTGAAAACACAACGTTATCACACTTTTACAAACCTTCTGTTTAAAATTGACAACACACTCGACGAAACACTTTCCACGAAACACTCTGTTTCGTCGAAATGTTTTATGACGAAACTCAATGTGTTTCGTCGAAGATGCTTTTGGCGAAACGCTTGGGTTTCGTCGCTTGTTCGTTTCATCGTGGATAAGGTCTCAGACAAGTGGGTGACAGTTGGTAAAATTTTTCAACTTAAATCTTATCTCTTTACTGACACAGTACAAAATTTTCAACGCACAACATGCATGATTCACCTAATAGTATGGGTGAATAATATTTAATCAATTTAAAATCTTTTATCAAATTTCCTTATAATTCTAAATTCAAAGAAAACTCAAGAACTTTTTGAAGGCTCTTATGAACTCCTTGAAGATATGAAGAATACACCAAGAAAATATGATCTTTCCGGTCATCAAATAATTTTCCGAAACACAAAATTGCACAAGACTTTCACTAAAAACCCGGTTTATCACTTGAACAATCAATCTCACAAGGTTCTTGATAAAAATCTTTAGCAAACAACAATATCCAAGCAGATTTTAAACACTTTTCCAGAAAATATAAGTTTTTCAAGAACAAGATTTCCAGAAAATCATAAATAACAGTTTCCAATACTTGATAAAAATCCAACTATGTTTGATTTTAAACAAGGATAAGAGTCAATGCTCTGATACCACTTGTAGGTCCCGAAATCTGAGGATCGATAACGAAAACCGAATCCTTGTTTATAACAAACAATGTCACGGGTGCGGAATCCCCGTAACGATGCCAAATCAAACACAGTAAATAACACACACGGTATAACCAATGAAACGCAATCTATTGATTAAATGGGACGAGAACTAAGAACAACTAGTACACACACAGTTTGACAGAATAACTTTCAGGGTATGCTCTCATCTAGTTTCAAAGTGAAACTAGAATGTGTTTATATAGCAACCTGGGCCAAACATCGACGAAACCAAAGGTATGGTCGACGAAACAACATTTGGGCCAGACATTGGGCCTGAAGCAGCCCAACAGTCGACGAAACAAGTCAGTTTCGTCGCTGATCACGACGAAACGAGATGGAATGGACATTTGGCTGTTTCGTCGTGAGGTGTTCGACGAAACAGAGTGTTTCGTCGAAGGCTGCAATTTGTGAACTGTTTGCTGCAAACAGACAGTTGCAGCAAACCTCATACAAACACAAACATAATGACGGTTTTACCCTTACATGCAACATGCATTGTTCGTATACATTACATACCAAATAGAGACAAATAAGTCGGACACAAGCGGATAGGAGGATATCCGACTTGGTCGACGGAAAATACAGACTCGATAAACGACAAAAGACGGTACAAAATACAACGATAAACAAGACTAGTTACAGACACAAAAAGGGGCACCAACAATTCTCTCACAAACAACTTCCCGGCAGCGGCAAAGCTTCACCGATCATCAACCTTCACCGCGCGGCAAAGGGGGTTGGCGGTGGTGTGCCCGAGCGGCAAAGCGAGTTTGCCGCACCCCTTTGCCACCCACACCGTACACCCTTATTCAGATATTCTGTTAGTACGTATAAACCATATTGTTTGTTACTTTAAGGGTATATTCTAGCAAGGTGTGAATAATGTAAGTTGTTTTCTTTGAAAAAACAAATTCACAAGTACTCTTCTTCTCATATAATATCAATTCACCAAAGTATAAAATCCTATAACCTAACCAAAGTATAAACTCCTACAACCTAACAATAAACTTGAATATGAAACTTCATACAGTTCCCCAAATGTTAGTGACTATAAACCTACCCTAGCAGAATAATCATTGTAATTACTAGGTAATCTTGCAGGTTGTGAGAAACATTTACGTTCTCGAGTAGTACCAGCAGCTATCATACCGAATGAAACTTACAATATATAGAAATAAACACAAAAATTGAATTCAGTGAGAAAAAAAAACGATGCCCACAATATTATTAATTCATCTGGAACACGGGGAAGTGACGAAACAATAAACTAACCCGTCATGTGTTACGGCGGCGTCGAAACTTAAGTAACTTGAATTTATACCGTCAAATATGTTGGACCGTTCTATGACCTGAAAATGTCAGTTAAGGCAGTTCACCATTACGTATAAAGGCGGAATCAGTATACGCAACGTAACAACAGCTTTTCCTTTTCAATTCCTTCTCTATTATTGCTTTCTGGAATGATTTTGACAGAGTTCTGTTACAAAGCACATGACCTAGTCTCGCTCATACGTACATAATGAAGTCACTTGTGAGGGTATTTATACTTGTTCTGATTTCGCTTATATGTCAGTGACACAAAAGCGGAATCACCTCTAACCTATGTTCACAAAAGCGAAATTAACAATATAAAACCCTAATTTAACTCTCAAGACCCTATGTTGACTATCTTGACTTAAGACTTGATGTAGACGTAGTCAACAGACATTCCGTGTATCAACAGACTCCCCCTTGGATGTTGACGAAGTCTTCAGCTCCGAGTCTTCAGTCTTGGCCTTTTCTCCATCTCTGTCTTTTCATCGTAAGCATTCTATCTTCACAGGTTTAGAATCACAACCTGACTCCATCTTCAAACTCCCCTTTGACTGTTGATCCAGACTCCCCCTTTCACAGACTTCCCCTCTCAGTATGCTAGAATCTGAGGTCTTTATCTGGTTCAAGCTTTGACATTTTGCTTCCATGGGAATAATGAAGTCCAAAACCTGTTTCTCAAACATCAATCATTACAAACTTATCTTTTCAACAATAAATCACAAACTCAATCAGTTATAGCAATCCATTCAAGTATTCAGGTCCAAGTTAATGACCCTGATCACTCAATTAATCTACCAAGTTCAATTTAATGATCTTGGTTGATCATTTGACGAATCAAACTGATTTTAAAAACAACAATTTACACATTTTCTGAAAATAACAAGTATCAATTTAATGAACTTGTTTTTGACTTTCTAATAAAACAAACTTCATCAAAGATAAGCTCTCCTCATTCTTTAGTCCAGAATCTCCTGCATCTGCTTCAACATCTGAGAATCCAACAATCAACTCTCCACTTTGGTTTGTCGGAAAATAAAGCAGAAATAAAATCTTTTTGGATTTTATAGTGTTCTAAACTAAGAAATGAAATACAGAAAACTTAAATTGCAGAAAGTAAACAAAGTAAACTATATACAAACATATTTTTGGCGAGCGTGTCAGGGAATCATATCAGCTATCAAACAAATTACAAGTACCGTTAAGCTTCATTTCATACTCAGACTTAAACAATTCACCTCGATTGTCGATATACTGATCCATCTTAAATTCTCACACAATTTTCAATCTACTCAGGATACGATATAGATGTCTTATGAACTAGCTCATTCATGTGTCCCACCTCTTGAATATACTCCCGTATCCAGAATCTCAAACTTCAGTCTTACAGGTGAGTATACTACAATGATATCTGTACATAAATTAGGTATGCGAGGGCCGAGGGATCTCAGGTCAATACTTCCGTATACGCAGAGAGATATCAGCTTCGACTTTACGGTATGTCCTCTTTAGAGGATCTTTTTGCTACAACAGCAGCGACTATCAATTTTATTGTTTCATCGGCATGCTGAGGGTTTATGCTATGTTTCAAGCATTTGAAGAAAGTATTATCCAAGGACTAGGTCAGAACTACCGTTCAGCAGAAGTCCCGAAATAATACCCCAGACATCATTGAGTATAAAAACCTAGTATATTAGATTATGAGACCTTTCAAACGAGATTTCAGGGGTTACCTATATATCCAAGTAGTGTTCCCCACGAATTTCACAAGTTTGAAATTTAGGTTTATATCCCGAATAAATCTACTAAATGTGCGAAAACCTATCGACACATCATTAGTGAGACTGTTTAACTCATTTAAACTTTACAAATCTTTAGCATACTGTAATAGTCTAGCCGATGTACTATCATTTTCCCTATATACACAAGCTCTTTTTTCAAATTTTATCATGTTTTTGTATTTTTGCATTTTTTTACTGTTTTTGTATTTTCTGAAAAATGTATCTATATACATCTATCTACTCCCCCTAAATACCAAAACAAGTAAAAAATCGACAAACCATTGCAGATTGTTTCTCGTCTTCATCCGCAACAGTACTCTCATCAACGCCAATAATCCCATCCGACACCGAAAGAAGCTTCATACCGTTCAGTTTTAACAAATATTTAAACCGATTTTTATCAAAAGCTTTGGTATGTAAATCAGCTTTCTGTTCGTCAGTGTGGATTTTCTCAATTCGTATCAACTTTTTCTCAAAGCAATCACGAATAAAGTGATGACGAATCTCTATGTGTTTCGTTTTAGCGTGATGTACCGGATTCTTTGTTATATTTATTGCGGCCTCATTATCAACAAAAAGAGGTGTGTTAAGAAACTGCAAACCGTAATCGCGCATCTGTTGATGTATCCACAGAATCTGAGAGCATCAACTGCTAGCAGAAACATACTCCGCTTCACATGTAGATAGCGCCACAGACGTTTGTTTCTTACACTGCCAGGTAACCAATCTAGGACCAAAGAACTGGCATCCTGCAGTTGTTGATTTTGAATTGACTTTGCAGCATCCGAAATCCGAATCGGAATACCCTTAGAGCGTAAATTCGCCTTTCCTAGGATACCACAACCCCAATGAAGGAGTTCCTTTCAGGTAGCGCAATATCCTCTTCACAATAATCATATGCGAAGCTCTCGGGTTAGATTGATATCTTGCTGCGAGGCACGTTGGGTACATTATATCAGGACGTGAAGCAGTTAAGTACATCAATGAACCTATCATGGATCGGTAAAACGTTTCATCAGCCCTGTCTCCGGTGAGATCTGGGTGAATCCCATGATTTGTTGCAAGTGGGGTAGCAGCTGGAGTAGAACTTGACATTCCAAATTTCTCTAGAATATCATGAACGTACTTTGTCTGATGAATGAAAATTCCCTCAGGAAGTTGTTCAACTTGTAGTCCCAGAAAGAATTTCATCTCCCCCATTGATGACATTTTGAACTTTTGCTTCATCACTGATTCAAAGTCTTTGCACAGACTCTCATTTGTTGACCCAAAAATTATATCGTCCACATAAATCTGAATTATCAGAAGATGACCGTCGACCTCTTTAGTGAAGAGAGTGGCATCCACTTTTCCACGAATGAACTTGTTGGCTAGTAAATGTTGAGACAAAGTCTCGTACCAAGCTCTCGGGGCCTGGTGTAAACCATACAACGCTTTGTCCAATAAGTAGACCTTGTTTTTGTGGATTGGATCGGTGAAGCCCGGCGGCTGTCCGACATAAACCTCCTCTTTTACCTTCCCATAGAGAAACGCCGATTTTACATCTAACTGATATACTTTGAAGTTCTTCCAAGACGCAAATGCCAGAAAGATTCTGATTGCCTCAAGTCGTGCTACAGGAGCATAGACTTCTGTAAAATCAATCCCCTCCTGTTGACTAAAGCCCTGAACAACGAGTCGAGCCTTGTTTCGTACAACAACTCCTCTGTGGTCTCTCTTACACTTAAATACCCATTTCGTATTGATTTTCCTATGACCATCCGGCAAATCCACTAGCTTCCACACTCCCAACTTTTCAAACTGACTTAACTCTTCTTGCATAGCAATGACCCAAGAGTCTTCAGTAAGTGCCTCTTTGTAAGTTCGCGGTTCGATCTGCGAAATGAAACAACTTAGTGAAAATTCAGTTTGTAAAGGTGCTACTGTAGAATAAAAACATGTAAGGCCCTGGTCGATTTGACGTCTCGTGCGAACGCCTGTTTGCAATTCTCCTATGATCAACTCCTCTGGATGATATGAAAAAGTTCGCGGCATCACTTCGCTTGGAACATATACATTGCCCTCCAGATTAGTAACATTCTGCTCTGCATCTTGTTCACTAACTTGGTTTGTTTGACTTGAAATCTGAATTTGCTCCCCCTCAGAATCTGAATCACCATGATCAAAGACTGGCATATTTTCAGTTTCTTGATTATCATCCTGAACCGACTGATTATCCTGAGCAACTTCATTCTGTTGGACATCATCATGTTCACCAGCATTACTCGGACCTGCTTCATCGTCATTTGAAGTTTCCCGTGGTCTCCTTGAATACTCAGCTGGGAACCTTAGCTGTGACTCATATTCATGCAAAATATCCAACTCATCAAAGAAATCTTCATCATCCTCTGATTCTTCTCTCATGACAAACGAATCCCACAGTTTGTCATAATGATAACGCCATGAATCTCCAGGATTCTGCGGCGGCATAGTATAACCTTGACATTCAACATTTGCAGCTTCAATAATCCGCTTCTCACTTGGAACGAAGACATGTCGCATCGGATTTGCATAACCAACAAATATTCCCTCAATGCACTTCGGACCAAACTTTCCAAAAGGCTCTATAACAGTACAGGGTGACCCGAACGGTTCTAGATACTTCAAATTCGGTTTACGGTTATTGATTAGCTCAAAACATGTTTTGTTGAACTTCTTGACAGTGAGAACCCTATTGAGCGTATAGCATGCTGCGGAAACAGCTTCAGCCCAAAAATTTATCGGTAACTTTGAATCTGCGAGCATAGTTCTAGCCGTCTCGATTAGTGTCCGGTTTTTGCGTTCTGCGACTCCATTCTGCTGCGGAGTGTACGGAGCACTAAACTCATGCAATATACCTCTTTCATCACAAAATTCTTCCATCTTACTGTTCTTGAATTCAGTACCATTATCACTTCGAATTCTTTTGATACGCTGTTGGTACAAATTCTCAATTTTTCTGAACAACGCCATCAAACTGTCAAACGTTTCGTCTTTCGTTTTCAAGAAAGAAACCCACGAAAATCTGGAATAATCATCAGTAACGACCAAACAATAGTAATCTCCTGTAATACTTTTGACATTCACAGGACCAAACAAATCCATATGAAGTCTTTCCAGAGGTCTCGAAACTGAATTGACTTGCTTTGTAGGGTGTGACTTTTTCTTCTGCTTGCCTTTAACACAGGTAATGCACTCCCCTTCCAGATGAAAACCTTTGACATGAACTCCAATAACCAAATCATTGTGCACCAAATGATTCATCTTCCTTAGGTGAATATGCCCCATCTTGCGGTGCCACAATCTCGATTCTTTCTCAGTTGCTCTAGAAACAAAACAATGTGCTTGACCAGTATATGTAGTTGCTACACTAATATCTAACACATATAAATCATTCACTCTAGGTGCCCGCATGATAATCCATTCTTCAGGGATAACAAATCCTGGTTTCAAGATCAAACATTCTTTATCAGTGAAGTGAGTAGTATACATATTGTCACAAATCTGCGAGATACTTAGCAGATTGTTCTCCAGCTCAGTAATGTAGTTAACTCTTTCAAACGTCACAATCCCATTGGATAACGTTCCTTCACCAATAATTCTACCACCTTCATGACCAGCAAATCCCACATAACCACCATTGATATTTCTCACATCATACAGCAACGCAGTCTTCCCTGTCATATGTCTTGAAGCTCCACTATCCATGATCCATCTGGATACAAGTTTTGGAAGATCCTGCACATAACAAACTTTGACTTAACCAACTTCAATAAAGATGCCGATTCATGCTTCGCGATCCAGGAAGCTCCGGCAATTCAAACTGTTTAGTCGAACATGGAGTCCACCCAGGCCTCATCAGCCTTAGGTGTAATCTTGACTCTTGCAATTTGAATTTTGAAATTTTCAGCCTTCAAAGGTGGAGAATTTGCATCATAATCAACCGAAATTGATTCTTCAGCCTTTTTCGCTTCAGAAGTTGAAATTTTCATTTCTGGTTTTGGTTTCCAAACTTGTTGAGATAATGCAACCCGCTTGTAAAATTTGTCATTTTTAGTTACCACATTCTTTACGGGTTCATTTTTCATTTTAATGTTGTCATTTTTCACACTCTTTTTCTCAACAACGATTGGTGCTTTACCCTTCACGTCAACTTTCTTCTGTTGAATCTTCACAGTTTTAGTCTTAGGCCTCACATTGATACACTTTCGTGCAATGTGACCAAGTTGATTACATCTGAAACATGTTCGAGTATCAACAACTCGACTTGTGCCTTCAGACTGATACTGTGAAGCTCTTTTCTCAAAGAACTCTTCATTCGATTTTGAAAAAATCTCTTTCTCTTCATCAGCAAGTGAACTCGAACTGTTTACAAACTTTTTCTTTTCAGCAAACCTCTTGTTTGGAACATTTCTTTTCTGATAATTCCAACCACCCTGATAAGCACCCGACCAGTTATTTCGATTGTTATTATAAAAACGTGATGGATTAACAGATTTCTTGTAGTATGATTTATCTTTCTCAAAACTCATTTTCCTCTTTGTTTGACTCAACTTGTTCACTTCTGACAACTCAACTTCGACCAACTTGAAAACATTTGTCAATTTGTTCATATTAACATTCTCAATGGGAAACTCAGAATCCGAATACAACTTATCAGATCCAGCCATCTTGTACATCACAAGACCCGGTTCATCACTTAAGTTGTTTTTGGATTTTGGTTTCTGAATGTACTTGTCCAAGAAACACCCATCTTCCTCAGTAGTGTCAGTATCCGTTTTTAGCACATTTTCAACAACACCTTTTACAATATCATTTTGGACACTATCGTCATTGGAAGATGTGAACGTGACATCAATGTTCTCCGGAAGTTTAACTTCACTTTCTTCCTCAATTTCAACCAACCCAGATTGCTTTTTCGTGTAGTTATCAAGAACAGGTGGTGGTACTTGATGAAAACCCACCCCAGTTCCATCACAATACACATCTTCGCCTGCTTTGTCTTTCCCAATGGGTTTGGGAATAATGTGTTGCAAAACAAAGCTTGCGGAGCTGTAACTGTTAAGCTTCAACTGGATTCGCTCGTTTTCAATTTCAGCCTCTTGAAATTTAAGTTTCAGTTTAGCGATTTCATCCAGTTGTTGGTTGATTGATTCTTCTTTTACTCTAAGCACTGCTTTTAGATGTTCATTTTCTTTAAAAGTTTTACCATTTCGATCATCACAATCTTTCATTGTGCTTTTGAGTTTTTCAAATTTTTCAGAAATCTGACGGTTTTCAAGAATCAACTTTTCATTTTCTTGTTTAATTTTGTCATGATCAATTTTATCATTTTCAATTTTTCTAGTTAATTCTCTTATCCGTTCAGTTGAAGCTTTAACTGTTTTGTCACGATCAAGAATCTGATTCTCAACGCTCCTGACCTTTGCTGTCAGATCATCAACTTTCTTACCGTTGAGATACGTGACTGTGCTACAAAATTTGCACTCTTTGTTGCAATTTTTGCAATCAGCATTTCCATCAATTTTCTTACCTGACGCATTTGTTGACACGTTTGAACTGACCTGGCTTTTGACTCAGACACGGAGTTAGAGTTACCTCAAGTGCCTTAGCAGCCAGCACTTTGTCAGCCATTTTCCCAGATTCTCTGCAGTCAACTCCTGCGTTGTGTCAATAACTCCAGTATCAACTTTCTTTGATTTTTCTTGCTCTTCTTTCTTCTTTCTCTCTTTCTCTTCTTTCTCTTTCTTGTCTCCAGTTCCCCACCATTTATTCTGCCAGTACTCATCCTCTTCTTTGTACTGCTGTATTATGGCCTCGATATCAAGCGTTTTGTCATCGATCGCAATATTTCCATATTCATCAAGATAACACTCCCTGTCCGGATCCCATCTATTTGCTCTCCTCGCTTCCAGAAAGATACGAGATATTCGAATTATTTTGTTTTCAGCAATCATTTTTCTGTATTGATATTTTTGCTCTTCAGTTCTATCGTCTTTCCACGGAATAGGACCGTCGTTTTTAGCCATGAATGCGTAACCAACCGCATCTTCTTCTGGTAGAACCTCTTGACTCCAATCATACCCCTCATCATCGTAAATCACTGCAAGAGCTCTAGATTTCTCTTTGTTGTCTTCAACCTGCTTCAATCTAGGCGGCTCAGATTTATTCTGGTGATAAATCGCCTTCTTGTAGTAGTCATCTCTGAAAGGGTTCTCCGACTCATCAGCATAAGTGTTTCTGCATTCTCGTTTGAAGTGACCTTTCTGCTTACACTTAAAGCAAGTCACTTTGGACTTATCGAACCCCAATTTGGTAGATGGACCACCAATTGTCTTCCTGCCAGTAATTTCCATGAAACGCTGTGCACGACGAACAGCACTAGCCATAGCCCAACGAATATCGATCAGTTCCATTTCTTCAGGATCTATCTGGTCATAATCTTCTTTCGTTAGGTTGGTGTTGCCTATCTTCCCAGCTACTAACCCTTCATACGATTCCAACACCGATGCTAGGAAGATCATCTGCTGTTTAGCCGATTCCTCATCAAAATTCTGAGCATTCTTCAAGTCTATTGCAATGTTGCATTGAAAACGATTCTTTGCATCAGAATGACTTGTAGATGATGAAGATCCACTATGATAACCACTGTGATTTCCACTGCTTTGACCACTTTGACTTTCTTTGCTTGCTGTGGACACATTTTCAACAGAAAACGCAGTCTTTGGAGAAGTTGCTTTTGGCATCCTGCTCTTTGGATAGTACAAATCCAAATTCTGCTGATAAGATGAGTTATTAACTTTGTACGTCTTCTTCAATTCTAACTCGTGACTCTCGAGTTTCTCAATCAGCACATCTGGAGTAAGATCTTTCGGCAAGATAGTGTTTTTTAGCATGAGAGCATAATATCTCCACTCCATCTCGTCTGGAAACGAATCGAACAACTTGTCTACTTGCTCATCATCAGGATATTTAATTCCATGTCTATCTAATTCCAGCTTTAGGTGCCCAAACCTCTCGATCATTTTTGATACTGATTCATTCTTTAAACACCCAAACATATCAAACTCTTTTCTAAGAAGTTTCTTTTTGTTTTTCACGATTTCAGTACTTCCTAAACATTTCTTTTCTAACTTTTCCCAAAGATCTTTTGCATTTGAATAATCGATCAATGAAATTATGTCTTCCCAGACGGATTGAAATAACAATGCCACACACTTTTGTTCAGCTACAAACGAATCAATTTCCTCAGCTGCTCTTAAAGTTTCACCATTTTTGTTTCCATTGGCATAACCATTTTTCAGACTTTTCCAGCTGGGAAATGCAAATGCCATCAACCAGTCTTCAAACTTTCTTGACCACCGACTGTATTCCTCGATAGCCATTAGCTTTGGAGGTTTATTGAACGTTCCAAAGGCGCTTTCAGATTCCCAAGCTTCCTTTTTCTTCTCTTTTGGCGAGTTATCATTGTTGTTCTTGTAGATGTATCGTCTCCCGAATTTCCAGCAAATGCGTACATGTCGCTAAACGGGTTCAAGAAAATATCATCCATCTTGAGTGTACCTGCAAGAATCAGCCAACACTTAGTAAAATTTTCAAAGTTTTTGAAAACTGTGATAAATGAGAGAAATCAATTGTGATTGACACAAAAGCGAAATCAGTTGTGTGACTGATAAGCGAAATCACAATATTGATGACAAATAAGCGAAATCACTTTGTCACAAAAGCGAAATCACTTTGTTCCAAATGAGCGAAATAGGCTTTGTCCGTATAATCGAAATCAAGTGTCTGAATAAGCGAAATCAGGTATGTTCAAATAAGCGAAATCAGACTTGTCCGAATGAGCGAAATCAGGTATGTTCAAATAAGCGAAATCAGACTTGTCCGAATGAGCGAAATCAGGTATGTTCAAATAAGCGAAATCAGACTTTAACTAGTTTTCACCATGTTTTATTCCGTATTTTAACCTGAAAATTTCAAGGATTGTTCTACACAGAATTCCGATCACAATGATATGTATAATGTTCAATTTTGTCCACTAATTTGTTGTAGATCTGAGATTGAAGTTTCTGTACGTATATACAAACGATCTGAACATATTTTGTTAAAATTGATTGAGTATTCCTTTGTTTTATGATCTAATACTTTCTAGGGTTTATTAATACTGAATTTTACACGTTATATTCGAATTTCAGCCCATTTTAACCATAGGAATCAGTTTAAATCAAAAAAATATGAGAGAAAGTGAGTAGAAGTGAGAGATTTTTGTAGATTCAGCTGTAGTAGTATGAACTCCTCGTCCTCGAGCTCTGATACCACTTGTTGGACCGTTCTATGACCTGAAAATGTCAGTTAAGGCAGCTCACCATTACGTATAAACGCGGAATCAGTATACGCAACGTAACAACAGCTTTTCCTTTTCAATTCCTTCTCTATTATTGCTTTCTGGAATGATTTTGACAGAGTTCTGTTACAAAGCACATGACCTAGTCTCGCTCATACGTACATAATGAAGTCACTTGTGAGGGTATTTATACTTGTTCTGATTTCGCTTATATGTCAGTGACACAAAAGCGGAATCACCTCTAACCTATGTTCACAAAAGCGAAATTAACAATATAAAACCCTAATTTAACTCTCAAGACCCTATGTTGACTATCTTGACTTAAGACTTGATGTAGACGTAGTCAACAGACATTCCGTGTATCAACAAAATATTTGACCGACTCGTTTTCAAACAAAAATTATGTCAAAACGTAGACCAACTTAAAACATACATAAAAATAAGCATGAAAATGTATTATATTTGACTTGGATCATTATCGAGAAACATTTACACCAAAACGTAAACCAACTTGGATTTATACTGAAACATACTTAAAATAAGCACGTAAGAAAATAATTTTTTTAAGCTAAAGAATGGTACCCCATGTTGCGGCGGCGTCAAAATATAAAGTAACTCTAATTTATACCACCTAGTGAAAACGTATTATTTATGACCCGACTTCTCTAGTTTTATGTTGAGGGGCTTAAAGTTAATAGTCAGTATGATACATGTGTTAAAGATCAAGGTGTATGTAAATGTTGTGTACTCAAATTAACACAACGAGAGATAATCAATTAGAATGTAAGTAATTGCGATTCGACTGATTCAATAGAACGATTACAATAGAAAAATAAACCACTGACAAAGATGAAGGATGGGAAGCTCAGAGATTACAGAAAGGGGATGTGAAAGAAGACAACACACTGATCATATTTTTCATGCCCTATTTGCTCTGCTCCTGTTTTCTTATATCCTACAACATTCCTATTTCTTTGTTGGGCTGCCTTAATTGGGCTGGTTGGGCCCGGGTCCAGTTCATAACAGTAAATATAAATTATCCACTGAATGACAAAAAAACTTTGATGCAATTAATGGCATTATTGTAATATTACAAGAAAAATAATTAAAAAATAGTGGTGTCTTAGCGGGTGTTGCTAAATGCACTCATATATTTTTTTAATTTTACTGGTTGCACTCCCTCCTGAAGTTTGTATATAAATACAATCAACCCTTGTATTTTTTATTTTTTGAAAATTTGTATAATAAGGTCACCTAGGAACATGTAAGCTGCCATAAGTAGACGGAACATAAGGTAGAACTCCGTAAGGCATAACGGGGACCATTGTGGAATTAGAAGGCACCATCCTAGGGTAACTTCCGTACGTATACATGTACGGGTTGACATAAGGGAAGGCGGCAGGGTTCCAGTAGGGCATTGCATAGCCCGACATGCCTCCTTGAAACATATGGTCTCCTGAAATTCACACCGACTGATCACCAGATGGTCTAAACAAAATTCGAGAACTCGTTAAAGAAAGCAGAACGTTTACCTGTATCAGCTGTATGTAACATTGGGTGTTCACTAGAAGCTATAGGGTAGTCTCTTATAAAATGTCCTGGAGATCCACACTTGTAACACGCATTGCCGGCTTTGGGCCCGGCATACCCGTGCCGACGCCCGAGGCCCAAAATTTCAAAGGGTCTGAAAAGTCTTTATAAGCTTGTATATATTTATTAAATTATATATTTAGTATATTCAACCATTTATTATGCAAAAAAATATTGGTGGTGTAGTGGCAAAAACCATCTCAAAATAATGTAAATGTCTCAAGTTCAAGTCTTTGCTCCATCACTAAGTTTTTATTTTTGTAATTCATTTACCCTTAACCATAATTTTGGGCCCAATTCTTTTCGTCGCCCGAGGCCTAAATTTTTTCGAGAGTTTTCGGGGACGGCTCTGGTAACACGTACGACCTGGCTGATCGCAACAAGAAAAGTGTTCACATCAGACAAATGTAGTTTTTAAGCATGTCTTTGAAAAAAGTACCTTTTTGTTTCTATTCTCAACTGCATAATTTCGATCTCCACCTGATAAAATAATAAAAAAATAAAAATTGGTTTCAGATAAAAAAATATAAAAATAAGTACACATAGTGTGCATAGTGATATCCTCGTGCAGATTTGTACCTCCAGAACTAACAACGGTCCCCTTTTCCTACTGGTGGAATCCGCTGGATGGGAAAAGCAAACAAAGATGTTTTAATATTAATAGACGTAGCAAGAAAAGTAACAAACATAAAATTCTCTTTCTTTCAAGATAAACAAAATCACCCGGGTGAAAAGAGAAAGAAACTTAAACAAAACAATCAAGAATTGATAAAAAAAACAAACCGGGAATGAACAAAAAAAAAAAAAAAAAAAAAGAAACCGTAAACAATTGAACAAAACAATAATATATAAAAGCTAAAGGGTTGAATTTAAAAAATTATAAAAATGATATTTTTGGAAAGTAAAAATGTAGGTGAATTTAGCCACACCCAGCTGTCTTAGCAACCATTGCTAAATAATAATGAGTAAATGAAAAGGGAGGGTAATTTGATGCGAAAGGTAAAAAAATGCTTAAAGAAACGGTGGGGATGAGCCTCGAACCAACGCTCACGTGTATGGAACATGAATAACTACCGGCACAACGTTTTGTATGTTATGGTTTGCATTGTTTTCAATTATTATATAAAAACGCGTTAAGCGCTGTTGCTAAATGTGTATTTATATAATTTAAATATAACTTTTCTAACGGACATGACTTTTAAACGAAAGGGTAATTGTGTATATATAATGTTTTACAAAACTGGAAGTCTGGAACCACACAACCTAAACCTATTACTCGAAAATCTTACTACCTAAAGATGTTACTTTTGATAAATCACAAGAACTATCTCTATAATTAACTCTATTATGTATGTGACCCGATTCGACCAAAAATTCAGACGCCAACCAAGTACTGAAAAAACGCCCCAGAGAAAACAATTTCTGAGTTTGCGACTCAGCGTATGTATCGAGTTCTATGTTTGATCTAGGAACTTTTTGTGATCTTTGGTGTACCTAAAGAATGAGCGTAAGCCTCCTATAATAAAAGATTAATAATCACTAAATTTCGAATCCTATTTGACCAATCTAAAAAATCGTGAATGTCATGGGATTTTAGAATTTGCACCATTATATTATGTGAATGTCATGGGGATTTAGAAATTGTACCATTATATTGTATTCTTATTGAATATTGCCCTACTTTTGTAATCAATATCTCATTCATTATGTAGTTGAACAATATCTCATTCATTATGTAGTTGAACAGTAAACGAACCGAACGAACACGAACAAGGCCTTGTTCGTGTTCGTTCGTTAAGGAAATAAATGTGTTCACGAACGGTTCATGAACACTTACCGAACGAGATTTTATGTTCGTGTTCGTTCATTAAGGAAATGAGCGTGTTCGCGAACGGTTCACGAACACAAATAAATTTGGCGAACGCGACGAAGGATAAAGATAGATGGCCTAGAGAGTAGCACTCGAACTTGAATCCCTTATTGTGGAACGGAGGTCGATCGTATTCGTGGATGTAAATAATGAGAATTGAAAGGGAAATAATGCATAAACAAGGTAAAAGTGGGTTTCCTAGTTTAATTGTTAGGGAAATAAAATAAATAAAAGTTTAATAATATAAAAAGTACAAATAAGATATAAGAAAGTACAAAGATCTTCAATAAAAACACAAACATACGAACATAAACGAACGCAAATCAACGAATGTTCACGAACACGTTCACGAACACCTTACCGAACGTTCACGAACACAATCGAACGAACGAGACCTCTGTTCATGTTCGTTCATTTAACTAATCGAACGAAATTTCTTGTTCATGTTCGTTCGTTTATTAAACGAACGAACATAAACGAACTTCCCGCCGAACGGTTCACGAACTGTTCGCTGAACGTTCGGTTCGTTTACAGCCCTAATTATATTATATTCTTATTGAATATTGCCCTACTTTTGTAATCAATATCTCATTCATTATGTAGTTGAACAATATCTCATTCATTATGTAGTTGAACACTCTTGTTGTTGAGAATTTACACAAGTAAAACATTATGCATGCTGCTGATACAGGTCTATAATCATATGTTCAAAGTTGTATGACTCATTTTTACACCAATTTTCCAACACTATAAACTATAGCTAGTCCAATTAATCTGCATCGTAATTGAAATAATCTTAAAGCATTGTAACTAGTTCTACATGATCGGTGCATTTTAAATACACCTTATTTTATATTAATTAAAGTATAAACGTACCAGCATGTTTACCGTTTACGTATATATTGTTATATTGTTTTTAGCTGAACTTATTTAATACAGATTAAAGATGAGAACAAGCTAAAAGCCTAAAACCATGATATTAACCTAACCATGATATAAAATAATATTTGAATGTCGAACATCATGTCATTCGTATAAGTGTTATGTAGGTCTCAATTAGTAAATATAAATAATTATGAGAATGCAAAATAAATAAAGGAAAAAGAAAACGGAAAATAATTGTATTTTTCGATGACTTTGCATCAAATGAAAAGAATGAAATTAATTGGTTTAATTAATTTTTAGGTGAATAAACGTGGTTGAGAGGTAGTTGTCATATGAACTATTTTGTTACAGGAATAAACGATGAATACAACTGTGAAACATCACAAAGCACAATTAACGTGGTTGAGAAGTAGTTGTCATATGAACTATTTTGTTACAGGAATACAATAGTAGTGACTGAACCAAAAATTTCTGTCATGGGATGATGGGAGGCGGAAATTTTTGGGGATAGGTTGTTCATTGCCAAATATTAACTTTTTTCGATCCACTTCTAGTTAGGTCGGGCCGGATCACATATAAAGACTTTGGATAAAAAAAAGAAAAAAGAAAACTATCTAATAATGGGTAATACCTAAATATTTATTATTATCCAATAAAGAAAATTATCAAACCAAATAATAACAAACAAATCCTTAACTGTTGATTTTTTAGTTTCATCCGTCAAACAAAACTTGAACTAAATAATTTCCACATGAATTTGTATTAGTGTTATTTACATCGTTAGTCCCTGTGGTTTATGAAAAGTAACAACCTTTGGTACTAATAATTTAAAGTAACAAACTAAGGTTTTAACTTTTGATCTTGTAACATCCTAGGGCCTTAAGGCTGACGGGTGTTAAATACTAACTGAAAATTTAGGATATTTTTGGCAATTAAGAACTTCATACCAAACCTTGTTACTTTGGAGAAACCACAGGGACTAACCCCGCAACTGACTCTGATAGTATTTAAAACACAAATTTTATTTTTTTCTCATATTCTTTAACTAATTTTTTTTATTATTTAATTAAAAAATATAAAAATGGAGGACAAACCATAGCACGCTAATTTATAAAATCCAAAATGGTTAATATGAGTTATAATTTTTTTTTTCGAAACCATGTAATAAGTCACTTTTAATTCTAAGCCTTTTTACACATAATTCAATTTTAGTAAAAAAATTAAGTTTATATCCATCAAGAACTAAATTCAACTTTATTAAAAAACCTGCATATATGGTTGATCAATATGAAGTTTAGTTTGAAGTGGTCATCAAACAATAAAGCAAATATGAAGTTTATATCCATAATATACCCATCCATTCATCACAATTTAGTTTAAACTACATTTCTACAAAGTTTAGCATATCTATATTCTCATCTATTCAACACTTTATATCCATCAAGAACTAAATTCTCGTGTGCATGGTGGTCACCAAAAAATGATTGGATGGTTCCACGGCACGATGCCAATGGTGGTTCCACGACACGGTGTCGGTGGTGGTTCCACGGTACGGTGGTGGTATGCCATGATGATGCGACAGTGTTGGGTGGTGCAACAATTCGGTGGTGCGACAGTTGGATGCTACGTTGGGTGACGATTGGGTGGTGCGATGGTTCGATGGCACGGTGGTGGTTCAACGGTTAGGTGGTGATGCGACAATACTGAATGATCACAATGTGTATCTATTTTTTATTTGATTAACTTTATTTTTCCCTTTTATTAAATAAATTACGTCAACATATTTAATAAAAAAATAAATGTCACCTAAGATAATTTACCTCCCATTCATGTTAATTATATAGGATGAGCAAATAAAATAAACTTTAATGAGTTAATTAGAACAATTTTTTTTTATGAGTTACCTAATTGAAACACTCCTAAAACTTGGTTATCATTTTGTGAAATATTTCTATTAATTTACTTGTAAGCTAATTATTGAAATGGCTTCAAACTTGTGACAACCCGTGTTTCAAAAGCTTGTCCGTGTGTTTTGGTTTAGCTTGCATAGTTGATGTGGTGATTTTAATTGAACTTGTATGTGTTGCTATGTTTATGATGTATATGTTTTATGCGAAAATTATATTAATCCGATCACACAACACTTAGAGTTGCACATTGGTCTCTCGATCACACTCCACATCTCGTGAACTATAATTCTCGGCCCAAAACTGGTACAGTGGCCAATGGCCCAAAGCTAGGCCCGACTCACCTACCTTGTGCGCATACACATGAGGGGTTGTGTATGGTTTTTCCATAATTTGCAATTCACACAAGCAAGCAACCCTAATCCCCTCAAGAACCGACGACGACATACTCCTTTCGAAGTTCCTTGCAGATCGTGGCACTAGTTCCCTCTTTGTTCAAGCATCCATTCACACTCTACACACTCTTTCGGTTAGTCTTGATCATTGTTTATTCGCTACCTATGGTTGTGCTCTTTGTTGTGTTAATTGTGAGTAAACGTGTTCATCTATTTTAGTATGAATGAGATGTAAGATCGATCTAGGGTTTTGTTTGTATATTGATTTGGAATTTAATTGAACAAAGAAGGGTGATAAGAACTCATGAAAATCGATAAGCCTGGTATGATGTTTGAAACAAATAGTGACGTGATCTTTGCTAGTATTAAAGGGATTCGGTTTGTAAATGATGGGGGGAGCCGTGATGATGATTGCACTAATCGAACCATTAGGATGATGTTTTGTGTTAATGTCACACCCCGATATTTCCACATATCACCGGTGGGCCCGGTGGGGAGTATCGTGACTGTCACACCCTGGCTTTGCGGAAGCGTGGTTAATTTTGGTGTGACTTCTTAATACCATAGCTTAATCATACCAAAGCTATATGAGTTAAAAACATGCAAGATCATCCATTAAGTTTTGAAAACCAAACACAATACCATTGTTTTAACATACCCTGACAACCATAATTTTGTTCAACAAACATTACAAACTGAAACATAACATAAACATGGTTTAAGGACTGTGTCTTGTCCAGGAAAGAGACACATCCCCTAAACCCCGGATGACCTCGGAAACTAGTGCAGCGGAAAAACATGCCATACCGTGCCAGATCTCGTTAATTTCCTGAAATACATGTAAGTTGAAAAATCAACAATAATGTTGAGCGAGTTCATGTGCAAGTGAGTAAGTAAAACACTTGTATGTATAAAAGTAGTCGTGGTATGTAGCAGTGTAAGAGGACTTGTGATCACCAATGGTTTGCAAGGCCATTAGCATGTTGTGAAATGCAATAGGAAGACTCAACCCTAGCCGATTTTTGCGTCGGGCAACCAAGTCACTCAAGGTCCGTTCTGTTGGTCCTCACAGAGGTCCGTTCTGTTGGGCCTAGAGTTGGGCTCGCTACACCCAGATAGATCTACCGCTTAAGTCCCTCGGTGTTCTGCCTACTCATTCACATGATCTAAAACCTCCTTACGTTAATCATACCATGTATAAAGTACTTGTAATCAAAGTAACATGTATTTCACCCCCGCAGTTAAGAAAACTGAAAACAGTTAGAGAAAAGGGGGACATGAACTCACAGTGAAGCGTCTCTACCAAATGTCTCCAAATCTGTAAGCTGTGCGACGACCTACAAGTGCTAATTCTATTAGACGGACGGCCGTGCCTTAGCTTTATAGTTTAAGTCTTTGGGAAATAGTTAGGCAACTATTCCGTGTTTACATTTTGTATACACTTGGTAGTTAATTTCCTTCCCAAGGATGGGGGATACAATACATGTGCGTAAGTTACGTTTTAACAATCGTGTGGTAATGTAATTACCGGTGTAACTTATATAATCATAGTGAAAGCGTTCGCAAAGTTTTGGAATCATTAACGCTTGTAAATATTATTTTTACTCTAAAATAATATTTACGTATTTTCACAAAATAATCATAAACAGTGTTGTGACAATATAATTTGTCACGTAGCATTTTATGAAAATCCCACCTCCGAATATTTAATAAATAAAGTCGTGGCGAAATTTTATATTTCGAAAATATGTCAAAAATAGTTCTAACACTTGTTGTGTAAATATTTCTAAGTGTTAGGTTTTTAGGAAAATTTCGCCAGAGTTTCCTCTGTAACTGGAGGTGGCCACGCTTTCAAGCGTATCATTTTCTTTTAACAAATCAATTCAACAACTTCTTTAATCAATCAAACAATTTCCGACACATCAAACTAGTCGACAAGTATGTAAATCGCATAAACGCATGAACTTGTAGTTTTTCCGCATCTATAATGTAAATCCCATTATATTTTGTAGATCTATATATAAAGTAACTTTTATCTCATAAAAACCTCGTGTTTAGAGAAATCCGTCTTTACAACTTCTAGTAACAAGTGACAAAGCTAGTCCTTTGTCGGATCTTTTTGTTTCACAAGTGTTTACACACTTGTGGTTTATAAAAATATCATATTTGTTAGTGTAAGATCCTTTCTTTAAAATACATGGTTTCTTGAATGTGTGGTTCTTTGAAAATACCACTTGCAGATACGTAGATCCGCTAGTTTTAAACACCAATGTACAGGTTAAATCACTTTTACACAAATAAACATTTTACACAAGTTCATGTCTCTTGTGTGGTAGAGTTTCACCTTTTAACCCTTGTGTTAACCAAAACAAGCTTATGTTAAGATCAACGATCTCACCAAACCGGGTTAAATGGTGATCCGAGCTACCACAATCATAGATCGGGTCTAGATAAACACATCTTTCAAGTACTACAACTTTTACACAAGTTGTAAGCTATTAACCACCATCTTTAGAGTTTTTACTAGACTTTAATACTTCAAAATGTATGTTAACGATATTTAACCGACAAAAATCTTTTTAACCACTTTAGATAAGTGTAAAAACGAGTTTTAAATGTTATACCTCTAGCTCAAGGCTAGGGAAGAAACTAGTCGGAAAACGAGTGGTTAAAAGCGTTGAGGTGAGGTCCTTGCGATTCCGTGAACACCGGGCTTCCTTATGCGTGATCCTCCACCTTTGTATGTATTTGGAATTGCAAGATCAAAATTTAAAGTGGGTGGTGGATGTGTGTATATGTTCGGCCGAGTATCAAAGGGAAGGGAAAGAGTGGTTATTTTTGGTTTAAGTGTTGTTGCAAATGAGAATTCATTTCACTATGTATTCTTATAGACCATGTGATTCAATTGTCCAAGGTATAATATGTCTAGTATATATGAGACATGAGATTATAATAATAAAAAAAATAGGACAAAGTGTCACCCATAAGGTGACCGATCGGTCATGGAGTTGGGGTTTTAGTTCGATTTCAATTACCTAGCTAAGGTATTAGTTAGTTAAATTAGTTTGGAAATTATTATAAGTTACTTGGGTGTTAAATATTATGACGGGTGTTAGGGTATTCAGGGACCCTAACTGGTTCAGAAAAATGTAAATAGTGAAAATAATAATATTTTCATGTTCCGGGTAAGGTCCGGTTATTCGGTTGGATAGTAATCCGTTATAGCGCTAAATAAATATTTCGAGTGTCGTTAATATTATTTTTAGTGACACATTTTGTTTCCAACACTTTAGAAAGTGTCCAGTAGTATTTTTCCCATGTTTTGGCACTTTACTAGTCAGCTAGAAGCTGGATTATTTATTAAAGTGCTGTGTTTGTACTTAAAGTACGTTTTAGGCACATCCAATCAGTGTATCTTATTCCTAGAGACGCAGTTCTACAACCCTTGTATCCCTACACTCACTACTAGTGTAGTAAAATATCTCAGGCTCTTACAGGCCTTAGAGGCAGTGTCTGCCTGATGCTGGCTTTATCAGCATGTTCAATAGGTTATCCGTTATCGTGCTACTGTGCTCTTTGTGCATCATGTTTGTCACTATGGTTCAGTATGTAAGTATTGTAGTGACAGCAAGCAAGTATGATGCAAGTAAGTACATGTATCAGTATTCAAGTAGCAGTTTATCAGCTAGTTCAAGCAAGCACAGTAATTAAGCAGTAATCAATCATTAATTAAGTCGTACGGATACCTGGTTTAGTGCGGGTTGTCACATTCTCCCCCCGTTAAATAAATTTCGTCCCGAAATTTAAGTTCTGCTTGTAGAAGCAGGGTTCTTAGGAAAAAGGTGGGGGTATTTCTCTTTCATCCGGTCTTCACGCTCCCAGGTGAACTCAGGACCATGTCTGGCATTCCAACGAACCTTGACGAGCTTGACACTGCTCCGGCGGGTCTTGTTAATTTTCCAATCTGTGACCTCGACAGGTTCTTCAACGAAGTGGAGCGTGTCGTCAATATGAATCTCGTCGATGGGAATGGCAACGTCAACTTGAGTTGGACTTTTCTTTAGATTGGATACATGAAATGTATCGTGAACGCCATTCAGTTCAGCAGGTAGGTCCAACTTGTATGCTACTTGTCCTATTTTGTCCAAAATTCTGAAAGGACCAATGTAGCGTGGATTTAACTTCCCACGCTTTCCAAAGCGTGCCACCCCCTTCCAGGGTGAAACCTTCAATAACACCATCTCTCCAACTTGGAAATCCACATGCTTCCGGTTTGGATCCGCATAGGCCTTTTGTCTGTGGCGAGCTGCTTCGATGCGTTTAAGAATTTGCGCGATCTTGTCTGTCGTCTCTTGGACGATTTCGGGACCTGCAAGTTGTCTATCTCCGGCGTCAGCCCAACACAGGGGTGATCGGCACTTGCGTCCGTAAAGGGCTTCGAATGGCGCGACACCAATACTGGTGTGGTAGCTGTTGTTGTATGAGAATTCAACCATAGGTAAATGTTTATCCCAGCTACCGCCCAAATCCATAACACACGCTCTCAGCATGTCTTCCAAAGTCTGTATCGTTCGCTCGCTCTGGCCGTCAGTTTGCGGATGCAACGCAGTGCTCAGATTCAACTGTGAGCCGAAGGCTTCTTGGAAGGATTGCCATATCCTTGACACAAACCTTCCGTCTCTATCAGAGATGATTGAGAGAGGCACTCCATGACGTGCGACGATCTCTCTCATGTAAATTTCCGCAAGTTTACCAGTGCTGTCTTTCTCCTTGATTGGCAGAAAGTGTGCGGACTTTGTTAGGCGGTCAACTATTACCCAAATCATATCATGGCCTCTTGGCGTTCTTGGCAATTTCGTAACAAAATCCATTGAGATTTGTTCCCATTTCCATTTGGGAATCTCAGGTTGTTGCAGCAGCCCTGAAGGCTTCTGGTATTCCGCTTTAACTTTAGCGCATGTTAGACAGTTGCTCACATAAATAGCAACGTCGCCTTTCATCCTAGGCCACCAATAATAACTTTTGAGGTCCTGGTACATCTTATCCGCTCCAGGATGTATAGAGTACCGCGATTTGTGAGCTTCATCAAAGATAACCTTCCTTAAATCACCAAACAGAGGAACCCAAATCCTTTTCTCAAAACATAACGTTCCTTCCTCGTTTGGTACCAAAAGCTTCTCCATCCCACGGAGATATTCTTCTTCACAGTTTCCTTCCTTAAGGGCTTCTTTTTGTGCAGCACGAATGCGCAAGGAAAGATCGGTTCGAATAATCATTTCTAGAGCCCTAACCCTTATGGGCTTGATCCTTTCCTTTCGACTTAGGGCATCGGCGACCACATTCGCCTTCCCCGGATGATACTTTATCTCGCAGTCGTAATCGTTCAACAATTCAACCCAACGTCTTTGCCTCATATTCAGTTCCTTCTGGTTGAATATATGTTGTAGGCTCTTGTGATCTGTGAAGATCGTACATTTCGTACCATAAAGGTAATGTCTCCAGATCTTTAGTGCAAAAACCACTGCGCCAAGTTCCAAATCGTGTGTGGTATAGTTCTTTTCGTGCACTTTCAGTTGACGCGATGCATAAGCAATAACCTTTTGGCGTTGCATCAATACACAACCCAATCCTTGACGCGATGCGTCGCAGTATACCACAAAATCATCAGTACCTTCCGGTAGAGCTAAGATTGGCGCGTTGCAGAGCTTATCCTTCAATATCTGGAAGGCTTCCTCCTGCTTGATTCCCAATCAAACGTCTTATCCTTCTGGGTGAGGAGCGTCAAAGGTTGAGCGATTTTTGAAAAATCCTCAATGAATCTTCGATAATAGCCAGCCAAACCCAAGAATTGTCGAATCTCGGTTGGCGTCTTTGGCGTTTCCCAATCCTTGATCGCCTCGATCTTTGTTGGATCCACGTGGATTCCATCTCCGTTTACCACGTGCCCAAGGAATTGGACTTCGCGTAGCCAAAACTCGCACTTGGAGAATTTGGCATACAGCTATTCCTTCTTCAGTAGCTCTAGAATGGCTCTAAGATGCTGCTCGTGCTCAGCCTTCGTCTTTGAATAAATCAAGATGTCGTCGATAAACACAATCACGAACTTGTCTAAGTATGGCTTGCAAACTCTATTCATTAGATCCATGAATACTGCAGGTGCGTTTGTCAGACCAAACGGCATAACAAGGAACTCGTAGTGTCCATAACGAGTTCTGAAGGCTGTCTTTGGGATACTTTCTTCTTGAATCTTCAACTGATGGTATCCAGATCGAAGATCGATCTTAGAGTAAAAGCTTGAGCCTTGCAGTTGATCAAACAGGTCGTCGATTCTTGGCAGAGGGTACCTATTCTTGATCGTCAGCTTGTTCAATTCCCTGTAGTCAATGCACATTCGGAAACTACCGTCCTTCTTCTTGACAAACAAGACCGGAGCTCCCCAAGGCGAGAAGCTTGGTCGGATAAAACCCTTATCTAACAACTCTTGAAGTTGTGTCGACAATTCCTGCATCTCAGACGGCGCAAGTCTGTAAGGTGCCTTAGCTACGGGTGCGGCGCCTGGAACTAAGTCAATGTGAAACTCTACTTGCCGCTGAGGTGGCAGTCCAGGCAAGTCTTCTGGGAAGACTGCTGGATACTCCCTTACGACAGGGATGTCTTCGATTCTGGGCTCAGCAGCCTTCTTATCCACAATGTGTGCCAGAAAAGCAACACATCCTTTCTGTAAACACTTCCTTGCTTTCAAGCAGCTGATAATCCTCAACGGCGTCTCACGCTTTTCTCCATGAACCACAATGGTCTCACCATCATCGGTTGGGATACGAACAATCTTTTCATGGCAAACTATCTCTGTCTTGTTGCCTGATAACCAATCCATTCCTACCACCACGTCGAAGCTTCCCAACTGGACTGGTAGTAGATCTAACGCAAACTCACGCTCTCCTAATTTGATCGCACAGCCTCTGATAACTTCATTGGCTTCTACTAACTTCCCATTAGCCAATTCGATTGAGTAGGGAATATCTATCTTACTAGCGGTTAAACCAAGTATATTCTTAAATTCTATGACACGAAGCTATAATCGGCACCAGCATCAAACAGATTAGATGCAAAAGTTTTGGTTGTTAGAGAACGTACCAGAAACCACACCTGGATCCTGGCATGCCTCACAAGCTCCGATGTTGGATCTTCTTTCACGGTCTTGTTTCAACTTCAGACATTCCCTCTTAAAATGTCCAACGTCCCTACAATGGAAGCATCCTAGCATTCGGCCATTTCCTTTCCCATTTCCACCTAGAGCGTTGTTACTGTTTTCTCCTTGTATGGGACTCTTCATCCCACAACCTCCTTTGTTGTGTCCTTCCCTCCCGTACCTAGGCTTCTGACATCCACAACCATGGTGACACTTGCACCCAGCACATCTTGGTTTAGTTTCTAAGTAAATCTTATCATTGGCTTGTTTGTTGTTAGGACAATCTTTCTTGAAATGCCCTTTGTCCCCGCAGTAAAAGCAACCTCGAATAGATCTTTGTTCTTCATTATTCGTTCGGGTATCTTCGGTGAGCTTCCTTTTGTTCTTTCCGGACGACTCCACCTGAGTCTCCTTGTCAGGGTTTGCAAGTTTTTCTAGTCTAATTGCTTCCGTAACGAGTGCCAAACCCATCTTACTTGCAACAATAGTTGTTGGTGGCGTAGATGCTGTCATCAAGCTCAAGACTTGAGGCGCCAGTTCCCAAATGAATTGTTCCAATTTCTTCAGTTCTGGTTTTACCAGGTACGGAACAATTCGTGACAGATCATGAAGTCGTTGCACGTACTCCAACACCTTCGGACCTTCCATCATTAGGCTCCGAAATTCATCTTCCCACTTCTGGGTTTCCGTTTGGGGGCAATACTTCTTATGCATCATTCCTTTCAACTTATCCCAAGTTAACGCGTATGCTGTAGTTAGGCCCATTATTCGAACCTGAAGATTCCACCATAATCGGGCTCCATCTTGAAACAACTCAGAAACGTATGGGACTTGTTGTTCTGGCGTACAACCACTCATTCGAAAGATGGATTCCATACTTTCTATCCATTTTACAAAAGTTATGGCACCCCCAGTGCCGTCGAACTTCGGAGGCTTGTAGTTGAGGAAGTGCCAGTAGGAACAACTGTTATTTTCTGAGGTGCCTTTGCTGGGTTCGGAGCGTAGGGCCTCGTGCTGTGCTATAGCTGCAGCAATTATCTCTTTAAGTTCTGCCTCAGAGGTGGGCATGCGCATTTCGCGTCTTGGCGGCATCTTCTAAAAGATGTTTCACATAGGTTAGGTCATAGCAAGTGAAGTGTACGTATGCATTCAATAATACCAACACATAACATCTCATGCTATCAACAGATCAATCACATAACATCTTATGTTATAGGGCATAAACAATAGATTGAATCATCACAAGTGATGAGAATACTGCGATTGTATTGCCACAATTCGAGACCACAATGTAAAGCTTACAAGTACACCACTATATCATACGACATCAATGACTTAGTAGGGGACGACCCTAGACAAGTCGTGCGATCGCTGGACATGTTCAGGAGTCTCTGGTTCGTCCATTCTCAAATTCCAGGACTCCACGTCAAGTTTCTGAATTTCAGTCCTAAAACAACATTTCTTCTCAATCGTTTCCTTGAGCTCGTCCCAGCTCAGTGCATAAGCAGCGTCTGTGCCAAGGGTCTGAACCTGGAGGTTCCATTAAGAGAGTGTGCCATCTAGAAATATCCCCGGGATGTAGGTAACACTCTGTTGGGGCGATCAGTTACTCATCCTTAGAATGGAGTCGGTCTTTTCGGACCAACGAACAAATGCAACGGTGCCTCCTGTTTTATCCTAGTTCAAAGGCTTGCAGTTCAGGAACTGTTTATAGGCGCAGCCAGTTGGATGGTTATTTCCAGTAATGCCATCGTTATACTCAGAGCGGAGGGCTTCATGTCGTGCATTTATCGGTGAGATGCGTTCTTGCAGCTCGGCTTCTGTCCTTGGCAACGTACTGGTGTTTGTGTCACGCCTGGGTGACATTCCCTTTTGTCGAAGTGGTGTGAAGCGTGTTAGACAATGTTCCAATTGTCTATGAGGTGTATATAGCAACATAAGCCATCATGTAATCACCCAATTTCACACGCAAATATACTTACTGTATGAGTGGGGAAGTAAATTTCTGAGCCTTCACATAGGCTTGCCAATTTGGCTTGTTGCTCGTAATAGAATGAACTTGAGGCTACATCGCCTTGGTCATTCGTGTATAAGTTATTTCCTGCTGCATTGGTTATCATTAGCTTGACCCGCAGAGTCCACCAGGATTCCTGTGCACTACAAGTCGTTATTACGTGGGCCCCCGTAATAATAAATTGTCTTGCACAGTTACCCCAAATTTTCTCTCGTCCAAGCAGATGATCAATCAAGGAGTAACAGTAAGTGCATTGGCATGAACAGGGTCATGCTCCAATGCGGGGTCAGGAGCAGCGCCTGGCTCAGGGGCCATGACTGGCTCCGGATCAAAAACTCCATCTCAAGATCAGCTGGATCAACAAACACAGGGGGTTACAGGATCCTCCAAGGGCTGGTCTAAGTGTATGAACTCAAGGTCATGGTCTGGATCAAAACCAGGTGGAAAAGCAGGATCAACCTCAATATCGTGATCAAGCTCAAAGCTGTGGGCGGGATCCGGTGCAGCTGATGATGCCATATCAAGGTCGGCGTCGTGTGAGTGGTGCTGCATTCCCTGTATGTGCGAAGATGCGGATGTCAGAAACTCAAATGAGTCTGGGATAGGGGAATGGACATGAGTTTCCCCTACAGGAGCGTCCGCATGCAGTAGTCTAATACCAGCAGCAATAGGGCCCTGCCCTCGATTGGGTCCTCCTCCAGTAGATCGTTATCGTCGTCAGAGGCCATGTCGGGGAGGGGGGGGGCATATCAACAACAGGATAAGCGGTAAGGGGGCAAATTCCCAACAAGATGGCCATCAGTAGGCTCTGCTACGACTTCAGGCAGCGCAAAAGGGCTGAAAGTCGTCATTGTCTGTGCCGGTAGTATCGGAAATGTACACCTCGTGCTTCGTTGAAACTATGTCGTAGTGTCCATCTTTCTAGTATATGATGAAAGCATGATGTTTGTAACACAAACGCATATACGTATAATAATTAATCATATAATCAGTTAATCACATAGTCACCAAGTACGCATTCAAATCATTCTCCTAGTCTTACTAGCCAATTTCATCCAGTCTATAAGACTGCTCTATCCTCCACCTTGATCACTTAGATCGATCCTCGGTCTCCTTGACCGAGCATTCAGTCGTTATGACTGAACCTGCTCTTCCTAGCCTTGCTAGACCACTACCTTGGTCACCTAGACCAAACCTCGATCCTCCAGACCGAGCCTTATAACAAACCAACGTGCTTAACTACTTCGATCACCTCAGTCCTCCAGACCGATTCCTCAGCCCTCCAAGCTGAGCCTATAAATAATAAAATGTGCTCAACATTCGTTTGTAAAAAGTTTTGGATCTGGACTTAAGTGGTATGCAGAAAAATGTTTTCGTGAGAGCCCTAGTGATCATAGTCTAGACTCGAGAAAGAATCCTAGTTCGCTATGATCAGAGCTCTGATACCAAGCTGTCACACCCTGGCTTTGCGGAAGCGTGGTTAATTTTGGTGTGACTTCTTAATACCATAGCTTAATCATACCAAAGCTATATGAGTTAAAAACATGCAAGATCATCCATTAAGTTTTGAAAACCAAACACAATACCATTGTTTTAACATACCCTGACAACCATAATTTTGTTCAACAAACATTACAAACTGAAACATAACATAAACATGGTTTAAGGACTGTGTCTTGTCCAGGAAAGAGACACATCCCCTAAACCCCGGATGACCTCGGAAACTAGTGCAGCGGAAAAACATGCCATACCGTGCCAGATCTCGTTAATTTCCTGAAATACATGTAAGTTGAAAAATCAACAATAATGTTGAGCGAGTTCATGTGCAAGTGAGTAAGTAAAACACTTGTATGTATAAAAGTAGTCGTGGTATGTAGCAGTGTAAGAGGACTTGTGATCACCAATGGTTTGCAAGGCCATTAGCATGTTGTGAAATGCAATAGGAAGACTCAACCCTAGCCGATTTTTGCGTCGGGCAACCAAGTCACTCAAGGTCCGTTCTGTTGGTCCTCACAGAGGTCCGTTCTGTTGGGCCTAGAGTTGGGCTCGCTACACCCAGATAGATCTACCGCTTAAGTCCCTCGGTGTTCTGCCTACTCATTCACATGATCTAAAACCTCCTTACGTTAATCATACCATGTATAAAGTACTTGTAATCAAAGTAACATGTATTTCACCCCCGCAGTTAAGAAAACTGAAAACAGTTAGAGAAAAGGGGGACATGAACTCACAGTGAAGCGTCTCTACCAAATGTCTCCAAATCTGTAAGCTGTGCGACGACCTACAAGTGCTAATTCTATTAGACGGACGGCCGTGCCTTAGCTTTATAGTTTAAGTCTTTGGGAAATAGTTAGGCAACTAATCCGTGTTTACATTTTGTATACACTTGGTAGTTAATTTCCTTCCCAAGGATGGGGGATACAATACATGTGCGTAAGTTACGTTTTAACAATCGTGTGGTAATGTAATTACCGGTGTAACTTATATAATCATAGTGAAAGCGTTCGCAAAGTTTTGGAATCATTAACGCTTGTAAATATTATTTTTACTCTAAAATAATATTTACGTATTTTCACAAAATAATCATAAACAGTGTTGTGACAATATAATTTGTCACGTAGCATTTTATGAAAATCCCACCTCCGAATATTTAATAAATAAAGTCGTGGCGAAATTTTATATTTCGAAAATATGTCAAAAATAGTTCTAACACTTGTTGTGTAAATAATTCTAAGTGTTAGGTTTTTAGGAAAATTTCGCCAGAGTTTCCTCTGTAACTGGAGGTGGCCACGCTTTCAAGCGTATCATTTTCTTTTAACAAATCAATTCAACAACTTCTTTAATCAATCAAACAATTTCCGACACATCAAACTAGTCGACAAGTATGTAAATCGCATAAACGCATGAACTTGTAGTTTTTCCGCATCTATAATGTAAATCCCATTATATTTTGTAGATCTTTATATAAAGTAACTTTTATCTCATAAAAACCTCGTGTTTAGAGAAATCCGTCTTTACAACTTCTAGTAACAAGTGACAAAGCTAGTCCTTTGTCGGATCTTTTTGTTTCACAAGTGTTTACACACTTGTGGTTTATAAAAATATCATATTTGTTAGTGTAAGATCCTTTCTTTAAAATACATGGTTTCTTGAATGTGTGGTTCTTTGAAAATACCACTTGCAGATACGTAGATCCGCTAGTTTTAAACACCAATGTACAGGTTAAATCACTTTTACACAAATAAACATTTTACACAAGTTCATGTCTCTTGTGTGGTAGAGTTTCACCTTTTAACCCTTGTGTTAACCAAAACAAGCTTATGTTATGATCAACGATCTCACCAAACCGGGTTAAATGGTGATCCGAGCTACCACAATCATAGATCGGGTCTAGATAAACACATCTTTCAAGTACTACAACTTTTACACAAGTTGTAAGCTATTAACCACCATCTTTAGAGTTTTTACTAGACTTTAATACTTCAAAATGTATGTTAACGATATTTAACCGACAAAAATCTTTTTAACCACTTTAGATAAGTGTAAAAACGAGTTTTAAATGTTATACCTCTAGCTCAAGGCTAGGGAAGAAACTAGTCGGAAAACGAGTGGTTAAAAGCGTTGAGGTGAGGTCCTTGCGATTCCGTGAACACCGGGCTTCCTTATGCGTGATCCTCCACCTTTGTATGTATTTGGAATTGCAAGATCAAAATTTAAAGTGGGTGGTGGATGTGTGTATATGTTCGGCCGAGTATCAAAGGGAAGGGAAAGAGTGGTTATTTTTGGTTTAAGTGTTGTTGCAAATGAGAATTCATTTCACTATGTATTCTTATAGACCATGTGATTCAATTGTCCAAGGTATAATATGTCTAGTATATATGAGACATGAGATTATAATAATAAAAAAAATAGGACAAAGTGTCACCCATAAGGTGACCGATCGGTCATGGAGTTGGGGTTTTAGTTCGATTTCAATTACCTAGCTAAGGTATTAGTTAGTTAAATTAGTTTGGAAATTATTATAAGTTACTTGGGTGTTAAATATTATGACGGGTGTTAGGGTATTCAGGGACCCTAACTGGTTCAGAAAAATGTAAATAGTGAAAATAATAATATTTTCATGTTCCGGGTAAGGTCCGGTTATTCGGTTGGATAGTAATCCGTTATAGCGCTAAATAAATATTTCGAGTGTCGTTAATATTATTTTTAGTGACACATTTTGTTTCCAACACTTTAGAAAGTGTCCAGTAGTATTTTTCCCATGTTTTGGCACTTTACTAGTCAGCTAGAAGCTGGATTATTTATTAAAGTGCTGTGTTTGTACTTAAAGTACGTTTTAGGCACATCCAATCAGTGTATCTTATTCCTAGAGACGCAGTTCTACAACCCTTGTATCCCTACACTCACTACTAGTGTAGTAAAATATCTCAGGCTCTTACAGGCCTTAGAGGCAGTGTCTGCCTGATGCTGGCTTTATCAGCATGTTCAATAGGTTATCCGTTATCGTGCTACTGTGCTCTTTGTGCATCATGTTTGTCACTATGGTTCAGTATGTAAGTATTGTAGTGACAGCAAGCAAGTATGATGCAAGTAAGTACATGTATCAGTATTCAAGTAGCAGTTTATCAGCTAGTTCAAGCAAGCACAGTAATTAAGCAGTAATCAATCATTAATTAAGTCGTACGGATACCTGGTTTAGTGCGGGTTGTCACAGTGACGTAGTTGATATCATCATGGTCAAACATACACAGAATAGCACAACGGAAGTCTTGGAATATAAAATATTATTACAAACTCAAATGTCTGAAAATATCAAAATATTTATTATAGACGAGCATGTAATATCAAATCCACAGGAGGATCATTATATGATGTATAGAATGAAACTTAACAGACTTTTTGGCATCTTTAAGGATTTGCAAGATCCTCTTTTTCGACACCGAGCGACTCCTAGCCTATTTCGAGTAGTACCTGCCACTTAGTCTTTGGAAAATACGTCAGTTTTCACTGGTAAATACAATTAACCGACTCTTTTGAAAAGAGTTTATGAAAATTGATTTAAGTGCACAAGGCACAAACCATTTATAACTTGAGATAATCTTTAATAAAATCTTGTATACTGTTTCACATGTTTGTCATACATATGGGGCCGGTTTGGAAGCCGGTCATGATTAACCGACTCACCACTTATAAAACCCACGAAGGAGTTATCCCCAACATGTCGGTTATTTATATTTTAGCATTTGCATCTGTCCGGTGTATGCCTACACCTCGTGCATAGGTCGTGGCCATTTTTAACTTTAATGAGCTGAGGATATCCAGGACACGGTCGTTAACCCCCAATGTTTATGTTATCAAACAAAACAGATTAAAACGGGTTATGCAGATTTATTAAATCACAATATGATTAAATGATCTCATACCCGACCAAGCGGTATTAATATACCGTATCCCAAGCCCGTATAAGGGAAAGTAAGTTAAAAGTATTTACCTGAGCTAATACTTGATTCACAGCAAACTAACTCAGTCGTATCCAATCTATCTAAATGCAGGTAGCTTTTACCGGGTGGCTCTAGTCTGGAGTGATGGTAATATATAACCAAATTTAGAATGCTAACGGTCTCATTTAAGTCTTAGACTTAGACCGGCTAGCTTAAAGTATCTAAAGCGGTACGATACGCTAGATTAAGCGATGACCGGAATAGAATATTATTTAGACCCAACAAGTACGAAGACTTGTATAATATGGGTAAACTAAACACATTCTGTATTTTGAGATAAAAACGATAAGGTTAGACCCGTTTCGGCAATATTACGTAAACTAGTTACATAAACCGATTCGAACGCGTAAATGCGTAACGGGCAACCAAATGAAACATATACAAGTCTCATATGTTATTATGCTTAGAATATGTTAATACATCAGTAGGATGTTAACATATATGCCCAAAAAGTATTTAAAACCAAATTAAGTCCCGTAGGGGTATTTTGGTCATTTTACCCTTTATAAAAGAGGTTTTAAAGCAAACTGAGGTTCTGGTCTAAAACATTCAGTAAAAATATTTATTTTATCACATTACATCAGTAAGATATCATACACATGTGAGATTTACCATTTATGGCCAAACTATGCCCCGAAAGGGTATTTTGGTCATTTCAAATATGCTTTTACGGACATTTTTGGAAGTCTGAGTTCAAGACTTATACCTACTGTAATTATATTAAAATTTGTTTAAAAATTCAGTAGGTAACAAGTCTTAGGTGTTAATTACGGTTTAAAACCACACTATGCACCTAAATAGCGTAAAAATCGCTAATTGACGATATTTAAGGATGTTTATGTAAATCTGAGGTTTTGATCAGTTTTGAATGCTCAAAATAATTTATTTAATGTATGGAATCAGTAGAAAAAGGTTTGGCATTCAAATCATTTATAAATCTCATTTTATGCATGAAAAGGGTATTATCGTCATTTACCGCGTTACACAAGAACTCTATGATACGATCAGTTTATAATCTGATCCTAAATTCCAAAAATATCTAAAAAGGCGGCCCAAGGCCTACGCGGCCCACCTGGAAGTCAGCCCCAGACAAAAGTTTGTTGTGTTTGCGGTTTTGGTCCCTGTTCCATGTTTGTCTTCAAAACAGCATAATAATGTTGCTGTTTGTTTATTTTGGCCCACGAAAAGATGCAGCCCATTGGCTCATGACCCGTTATTAGGCCCAATTCAGTCCAAGCGTGTTTCGGATGTTGACAACTTCAGTCCCTGTCTCTTTCTGAACCACTTTTATACTTCCAAATGTGCCGTAAATGGCCCAAAACTACATGTATACATGTATATTGATAAAAATAAGGTACCATCTCATAAATGATCAGTCTTAGGCACACCAGGAAGCATAATCGATCATTACGGAGTTCCCGGTTCTTTTAAAAGGTCACTCGAAGCATGGTTTCACATGTTTAACGCTTTTAGTCCCTTTTCACGTAAAGTGACGTGTACTAACGTTTATCAATATCAAAGCCTTCCAAGGCCCATTCTAGGCATTCCCGAGCGCATGCTCAAATATTTTGACGCTCCAGTTCGCTTACAATGTCTCCCAAAGGTGTATTATCCAATGTTGACGCTTTTGGCCCCTTTGACGCGTAAACTTGCGCGTATCTTTGTTTAATAGCATCCAAGCCCTTTGTAGCACATATTAGGCATTCTCGAGAGTATGATTGCACCTCATACTGCTTCGGGTTCGTTAAAAGGTCATTCAGAGGTGTAATTAAACATGATGACGCTTTTAACCTGTAACACCCGTTCTTATAAATCAAGGTTTAACGTATATTTTGCAAAAATAATCATGTAATTAATGATTACATATACATCGGAAATACGGGTTTGTTAAAAACTTTTACAATTTAAGTGATATATATAATGTGATTTAATTCGTCGTTTAGAATAACGACAAAACAACGTTGCGGAAGCTTTGTTTAACGTGTGTTCGGTTCTTGCTCGATGCTTGATCTTCATCCGGGACTCTCGACATTCACCTGTGATCAAAACCAACTTAAAGGTCAGTTTTGATAATTAAATAACTAATACAACGAGGAAATTAGGAAAATCCAACATTGATATCTTGATCCCAGAACAATAACTCAATTCTGACCTCCACCGTAACTTACGGTGGCACCGTAAGTTACGGTGGCCCCTGTGTTAACATTTCCCTACCGTACTTCAGTAGTCTAGCACCGTAACCAAATCAGCTCCACCGTAACTTACGGTGGCACCGTAAGTTACGGTGGCCCCTGCATCATTCCTTTCCTTTTTGCCGTTTTTGACACGAAAACTTTCGTATCTTTCAATCCGCTTATCCGGTTAACCTACCGTTTCTTCCTACGTGTTTGTAATTTGATTCTCCATCATATGGAGTTAAAATCCAACATCCAACATAAATAAATTTTGAGACTTTCAAGCCTTCGACTCGTTACCTTTTTATCGAATTTTACCATTTATGCATTTTATCAAACAAACATATTTGTTTGATTCCTATATCACCTACACTTCTTCAAATTAATGTTATCTACCATTTTAGGTTCTAATCACAGGTTTATTACACAATTTAAACCCATTTTCGCTCGTATGCTTATTTTGACCCGTTAAGGGTATTTTAAGCACTTTAAAGCTTGAAATCGCTTTCATTCCCTTCTAGCATTGTAGTTCTACATTTCTTATCTAGTAACCTCCCACTACAACTATATATGAATTGGGTTTAATGTGGGTATCTATATGTTCCGAGTTTTACCCCTCGGATTACCATTTTACGGCAAAGACTCATATAAAACCCTTTGACCCAAAAATTTATGTTTTTCACCATCTGACTTATCCTAAGCATTTATATAATCATAAAACTTATTTCCGAACCACCTTTAAGGGTCGTTCGTCCGAATTAGCTTACAAGGGCAATTTGGTCAATCTTCATCCTTCTTTAACTACAAGGGTCCTTTAAATACTTGATTGACCCAAAAACCAACCCTTTTAACTATAATCTTATTTATATACCCATTTGCTTCTAAAACACCATGAACATAATTCAATTTATTCGGTTTACCTTAAAGATAACCGAATATCTACACTTTAACATTGTCTAACTCTTATAGAACTCCAAATTCTACATGATGAGTTGTGTTATTATACATACCTGGCTCGGATCAATATATTGACCCGTTTCAATACCTTGCCTTAGTAACCGCTAAGCAATAGCGATGTACTTATCCATTTGCTATTTATTCCTATAACATGTAACTCGACAAACCATTAGACAATATTGTCAAAGGGTGATAATTTCACCTTTTGACCCGTTTATTTACCTAGTGATCTTCATCACTTCAAGTAAATGCCAATTTCATGTATTATGCTAATTTAAAGTCTACTAGCTAGAATACGGAATCAAGCATAACGTAACAGAATCGTAGTTACGTACCTTTTAAGCACTCTTTTTAAACGCGTATTTCCACCGGCTTGTCCATTTGACGATCCGGATTCCTTGCCTAAAGAGTTCAATTCACAATCCGTTTAGAACCCTTTTTATAAGTCTTTACGCACAATTTCTTAACATATTCAAATCTGCGTTTTACCCAACCTTTACATTTTAACCTTCATTTAGGCGTTTTATCAAACACCTAGTGGGTCAGATTTCTACATAATCTAAACAAAGTTCATGACTTGAGTTTATCACCCCAATTAACTTCAATTAGGCTATATACACATATTTTAACATCAACAATTCAGAGATTTCCTCATAATTTCAGTTTACACTAGAACAAGGGTTTAAATCCTAGTGTTTATCAAGCTCTACTAACATATTAATCACCCACTATGGTGATTTTGATCCTTACAATTATCATGCAATAATTTTGACAAGAAATCATCTAGGGTTTGTCCTTAAACCTTATATCACTTCCAACTTCGTATTTACAACACATAATTAAGCTCAACA
Organism: Helianthus tuberosus; assembly: GCA_030545235.1. NCBI lineage: Eukaryota > Viridiplantae > Streptophyta > Magnoliopsida > Asterales > Asteraceae > Helianthus > Helianthus tuberosus. Next base: position 1,882,067 of record JARYGA010051848.1, on the reverse strand, counting down.
CTCAATTTCAATCACATGCAAGAATTTGGGTTGAATAAAAATGACCAAATTCGACATACCTTACGATCCTCTTGACAAGGTGATCACGATTCTATGTTCAGATTTTGATTTCAACTTGATTTGGGCCTTCAATTTGAGAGTTTAGTAGAAGTTAGGGTTTTGGAGGTGAGGGTGTCGCCATCTCCTGTTCTTGATCGACCAGACATCTCAAATGAGATGTTTGGTTTTGTTTTTAATTAAAACTAATAATATAAGTTTCAATTTTAACAACATTGGCCCCTCCACTTTTGTTTGACATATAGTTTTGGTTGTTTTAACCCCATTTCAAGTTATTTCTAGACTTGTAGTTAACTAGGTTATAATTTTCCTAGTTATTCATCTTGTTCAAAATCCCGTTTTATTTTAAGTCCCGTTAAATCTCGGGCCTTTTTATATACTTTGCTTTCTCAAAGTATTTCCCATCCTTTTAATAAATATTAGATTTATTTATTTAAATCCTAATATTCACCGGGTTAATTTTACCACTAACGGTATTTTACCCGTTTTTACTATTAACGAGGTTTGATTACCAAACCCGTTTTCGGGGTGTTACAAGTCTACCCCCCTTAAAGAGGTTTCGTCCTCGAAACCTTTTCTTACATAATTCATTGAGTTTAAACTCAATGTATTCGATCCGAGAAATATTTTAAACATTACTTATACTTTTTAACCAATCGTTGGTATTACCCGAAAAGTATGGTAACATCTTTTTGGTTACTAATTGTCATTGTGTAACTTCGAAATAACGTAATCTCATTATTTCCGCTAGTTTAGTTAACTTAGCGATATCCATCGCTTTCATATACTATCGAATTCCTTATGAATCCATTTCTTTGACCCGTTTAAAGGTCTTTAGTGAAATCTTTCACTTTTAGCAACAATTTCTTTTGTTTTCAAATTCATTTATTCGGTTCAGTTATACCGAATCCACCGCTTACAAGCAACCAAATTACTTAAATGACCTTAACCGGTCTCACTAACTAGACTTATTAGTCCAGTTACTTTTTACCACTCGCTTGGTTATAATGTGATTCCACTTCACATTGCATTTCTCGACCGTGATCGTGTCACGTCATGTTTAATTTATATCAACCTTTCATTTTCGAAAAGATCACTTTTCGAATATATCGTCTTGCGCCTATTAGCGACAAGACTTAAATCTTTCATGCTTACTATTCAATTTCCTATCAGAATTTATATTTGTAAAAATGTTATTTCTTACTAAAACTGAATTTTAGTCTAACGTTTTTCTCTTTAACTATGTCAATTACTCATATCAAGGAAATTAACAACCCCTAATTCATTGTTTTCCGTTCTCGTTTTACCCGGGGAATCGTAACAAGTTCCCTCACCTTACACTATGGACCCGTAGGTTCCTTCACTTAACCTCGTAGGCTATTTCCTTAAGCTTTCATCTCTTTAAGACGAGGCCCTTATGATCCATTTGCTTCAATTCATGACCCGTGGGTCATTTTGGCCCCGTAAGCCTTTATACTATTTAATATCCCGTAGGTTATGATGATCCCGTAGATCATCTTTTATTCTAGTCTTTATTCAAAAGTGTATACGTTTATATACGCATATGGCGTTAAGGCACCCTTTTTTATGTTTATAATTATTCACATTTACTTTTTTGGATTTCATTTGACCTTGACCGTAGTCTAAGGCTACATTGTTTTCTTTCGAATCATCTTTCCAACTTCTCGACTTCTAACGTCAATTTACACGTCGGTTTTCCATACACTTACCGTTACCCGGTTCTTACCTGTACTTCTTTACGTCCCATTACCCGGGTTCTTTTATTTCAATGTTTTTAACGCCTATAACTCCTTTACATAGGTTTATTAATATTTCGCACTTTTATTTATCCGATTCGCGCTTACTTACTTTAGCAAGTGTCATCCTTTATTAAATTTGTTTGACTTATTCGTGTGAACATTCATCACTTATGAATGCCAAACTTCAGTCTTTGTTTGACCCGTTCAGCTTTGAAATAGCTGAGCATAGTTATTAACATTTCTGTTTGCAAATTCTCATTGTCTTTTATTCATGACTCATATTCCGAGTCTTTTGACTTTCTATCTCGCGTTCCCGTCTCTTGGTTTACGCATTCTTTCCAAATCCTACCCATTCATCGGGTATCTTTTACCGTAATCATTTTCAAGTAACCATTCTTATATGGTTTTAGACGTTATTTTAATTTATTTGGTCGTCTTAGCGAAATCCATCGCTTTTATTCAATCAAGTCCTTTATTCTTTATTTGATTCGTTTGACTTGTCCATGTGAATTTCATCACTTGTGACAGTCAAACTTTTATCCCTATGCCTTAGCATTCCTGTTGGTCGGTCTGTATTTTCTTTTTACTTGATCCTTGTCCCTTCTCTCGGGCTCGTTATTCTTACGTAATACGCTTCCGTCATCCGACTTACGTTTACGTTTACTATCAAACATCTTACTTATTTGATTCATTTGGGTACCATTTAAGTTAGTCCCATTCACCCCACCCTTACTACATCGGACATAAATGTGTCCGCTATAAGAAGTTCATGGTATCATATGCAACTACTCACTTGGCCAGAGTAAGCGATTAACACATGACACGCATGACCTTTTTATAGTTTTCACATCACGCCCTATGTAAGTAATGCCTCTATTTGTTGCTCTTGGAAACAATATCCCGAATACATTTTCTATTCGGGTTTTTCCAAGTTTTTAATCTACATATGCAACTTTCAATTTCTACATATTTGTTGCATATTACTATTTGTGCAATTATATTTAAAATGTGCACCTGGTAATGCTTGCCTTAACGGGCTTTCTTGCCATTACTTATTTGCGATCGTTACGCGATTTAGGTCCTTGATGAGTATGCTCTTCTTGTCATATCTCGGACCGTTCCATCATCATACCCACAATTCGTTTGACTCTCCTCGTCTTCAAACGCGAGTGTCCTTCAATTAAAACATTCACAAAAGTTAGTAACGTCAACTTCAATAATCGCACGTATTATAATACAAGGCTTTTTCTACTATACGCGTCAACGCGCACATTTTCGTCAACTATATCAGTCATTTTAATTGGGGTAACGTGTTGTAACACCTCGTAAAATCGTGTCCAATGATGTGGTGACACGTGTAATGAACCCTAATAAAGTCAAACGTTGACTATGAGGGACTAATTTTGTCAAAAATCAAAAACCTTGATTATAGAAGGACTGAAAGTGTCAACATGCCTAAACTAGGCCTCTGAGTGACCATATACGATGTCCGTATTCTCAGACAAGCCAGTTGTTGGACGAGAGGAACTGTTTGCGTAATTATTTAAAAGTTTGCGCGATAAAGGGTTAAAAGCGTCAACATGTTAATTCTTACCTCTGAATGACCTTTAACGAACCCGAAGCATCGTGACGTATTATAATACTCTCAAGAATGCCTAACATGGACTGGATAAGGCTTCGATGCTATTAAACGATGATATGCGCAAGTTTGCGCATTAGAGGGACCAAAAGCGTTAACTTTTGAATCTACGCCTCTCGGGGACCTTTTAAGCGAACCGGAGCGTTGTGATAATTAGGCATCCATTCGGGAATGCCTCGTATGGGACATGGAAGGCCTTAATGGCAATAAATGGTGTAACGCGCAACTTTACGCATTAAAAGGACTAAATGCGTTAATATGTGAAATTACGCCTTTAAGAGGCCGTTCGAATGAACCGAGAACTTCGCAATACTCAGTCAAACTCCCGGGTGTGCCGAAGGTTGGTCACGAACACCTTGCACACCTTACAATGAAGAAACATGCAAGATTAAAAGTTATGGGCCTAAAATGTCAAGTTTGAAAGTTTATATGCAACGAACAGATTCAGGGACTGATCTGGTAAAAATCTGATATATGCTGGGCTGTATTGGGCCTGATATCGGGCCATGAGGCCATTTGGCAGCCTGGTTCGTGGGCTAACAGCAACATATGCGGCTGTTTTGAAGGATAAGAAAAGCGCAGGGACCAAAATGGCATTTCTGCCAAATTTATTCGCTGGGCCAGACCCCAGGCGGGCCGCGTTAACCTGGGCCGAGCTTTTACGCGGGCCGCGAGGCCCCCTACCTGCAGTTTATATTTTTTTTTTAACTTGCAGCCCACTCAAATCCAAGTCTTACACACTAAGCTCGACTTACGTGGACTCCAAGCTGATTACCAGCTGTCCCAACACATGTATTAATCTGAGGGATTCATTTAACACATGTCAAGATCCAAATCAAACTCAAAAACTATAAATAGGATAAGAACCCAACTATTATTTTGCTCATTTTTCATTCCTTCTCTCATTTTCTAAATCTGGAACTTCCAAGCTGAAGTGGAACTTATATTTTTGTAGAAAAGTTAGCATGGACTCTTTGTAAGTGCCTTAGCCCACTCACTAGTTCAGATTTATGTTCTATCAACCGAAAAGTCAAATATCGCAAATAAACATTGACTTTCGGTTTAAACTCTAATGGTCCAGCCACTGATCGAATTGAAAGTGGGTATAAGACCATAGTTAGGTAGGTGATTAACCCCTGAAAGGGCACCTCCTAATTGTCGGGTCAAACCGTTTAGGTAAAAAGTCAAACTTGGCAGATTTGTGCATATTAATTAAACCATAGATTCAGATGTTATAAATTATATTTTAACACTCTAATAACTTGGTAATGATTATTAGAACATGTCTAAGCTGGTCCAACCCGACAATTCTAAGTTTAGGGTCGGTTAGCAACCGAAAGTCGCAAAAGCTTGACTTTGCTTTGACTTTTCAGTTCTGACCCGATTAAGCTTGATTCTTCCATGTTTTAAGCTTCCATTAGGACCATATGATTCAGTAGTATAACCCTCTGGAGTTATATTGCATGGTTCCTTGTGGTTTGAATTATACGCTAGTTTCCGCTATTATGCTTATAAACGCCCATTTTGCCCTTTTGACATAAGAATGAGATTTTTAGAAATGTGAGAGGACAAAAACCTTTGTCACTGATATATAAGCTTGTCCCGAAAATTTGACATCAGTTCTTGGTCCCAAATAGGAGTTATGCTCAATATCGTAATTAGAAGCTTTTAACTAAGTAAATTGCGATATCTTGCATAAAGTGTGTTTAAACTTAGATTTTGACCCGAAACTCATTACCTACTGTTAAGATATTATTTTTAGGGATTGTTGGAGTTATTGACCAGATTATAAACTGATCATGTCATAGAGTTCTTGTATTATTCGGTAAATGACGATAATACCCTTTTCATGCATAAAATGAGATTTACAAATGATTTGAATGCCAAACCTTTTCCTACTGATTCCATATATTAAATAAATTATTTTGAGCATTCAAAACTGATCAAAATCTCAGATTTCCATAAAACCCCTTAATTATCGTCAATTAGCGATTTTTACGCTATTAAGGTGCATAGTATGGTTTTAAACCATAATTAACACCTAAGACTTGTTACCTACTGAATTTTTAAACAAATTTTAATATTATTTCAGTAGGCATAAGTCGTGAACTCAGACTTCCAAAAATGTCCGTAAAAGCATATGTGAAATGAACAAAATACCCTTTCGGGGCATAGTTTGGCCATAAGTGGTAAACCTCACATATGTATGATATCTTACTGATGTAATGAGATAAATTAAATATTTTTACTGATTAAAAAGGACCAGAACTTCAGTTTGTTATAAAATCTCTTTTATAAGTATTAAAATTACCAAAATGCCCCTACGGGACTTAAAATGGTTTTAAATACTTTTTTGGCATATATTTTGACATCCTACTGATGTATTGACATATTCTAAGCATAATAACATATGGAAGTTGTATATGATTCATTTGGTTACCCGTTACGCATCTTACGCGTTCGGATCGGTTTATGTAATTAGTTTACGTATGTTTGCCGAAACGGGTTTAACCTTATCGTTTTTGTCTCAAAATCAGGAATGTGTTTAAGTTTACCCATATTATACAGGTATCCAAACTTGTTGGGTCTAAATAACATTCTATTCCGGTCATCGCTTAATCTAGCGTATCGTACCGCTTTAGATACTTTGAGCTAGCCGGTCTAAGTCTACGACTTAAATAAGACCATTAGCATTCTGAATTGGTTATATATTACCATCACTCCAGACTAGAGCCACCCGGTAAAAGCTACCTGCATTTAGATAGATTGGATACGACTGAGTTATTTTGCTGTGAATCAAGTATTAGCTCAGGTAAATACTTTTAACTTATTTTCCCTTATACGGGCTTGGGATACGGTAGATTAATACCGCTTGGTCGGGTGTGGATCAATCTAATGCCGGATTGTGGCTAGTAAATCCACAAAACCTGTTTTGATACTGTTCTGTTGATGACTTAAACGTTGGGGGTTAACGACCATGTCCTGGATATATCCTTGGCTCATTCATTTGTAAATGGCCACGACCTATGCGCAGGGTGTAGGCATACACCGAAAAGATGCCAATAATAAATTATTAATTACCCACAAGTTGGGGATAACTCCTTTATGGGTTTTAAAAAGTGGTGTGTCGTTTAATCATGTCTCGGTCTCTGTACTGGGCCCCAGATGTACGGTAAACATGTAATTCAGTATACAAGATTTTATTAAGAATTGTCCCAAGTTATAAAAGGTTTTGTGCCTTGTGCACTTAAATCAATTTTCATAAACTCTTTTCAAATGAGTCGGTTAAATTGTATTTACCAGTGAAAACTGACGTATTTTCAAAAGGCTAAGTGGCAGGTACTACTCGTAATAGGCTGGGAGTTGCTCGGCGTCGAAAAAGAGGATCTTGCAAATCCTTAAAGATGTCATAAAGTCTGCTAAGCTTCATTTTATATATTCTGTAATGATCCTCCTGTGGATTGATATTACAGACTCGTCTATAATTAATACTTTGATATTTTCAGACATTTGAGTTTGTAATAATATTTTATATTCCAAGACTTTCGCTGTGCTATTCTGTGTATGTTTGACCATGATGATATCAACTACGTCACAATACTCCCCACCGGGCCCACCGGTAATACGTGGAAATAACGGGGTGTGACAGGTTGGTATCAGAGCCAACATTGAGTGAATTAAACACTAGTCTTTTGTGTTTAATCTTAATGACACAGTAGCATATTCCTTAGACCTTTTGAGTCTAGACTTAACTTAGGAATGTTCTCATCCCTATTAAGTAATCATTGTTTTCGATTTTATGTATTTTAAATAAGTCGCCAAGCAAGGAAACCGTTGATAGAGATTTTCCTCATCCGAAGCCAAGGAATGCCAAGCTACACAATACGGCTAGAATAAGCGTGCGACCGGTTTGGAGGAAGACCTTCATGGATTCATTCCTAAAACCAAACCTATTGAATTGAATTCAGACATCAAAGCCCATATCGGTGGTCCCTGAGGCTCAAAGTTTTGAAGTCTGTATTAGTGGAGTCTATACCAGGTGGTCCCTGAGGCTCCCATATTGAAAATAATACAAGTGGATCCTAATGATCCTTATTCCTTACCTTCGAATTTTGAAATTCCAGATTTGGATTGTATCAGTCAAAACCCAATCCGTGATCCATATTATTTCTTTAACCATTGAATCCTTGAATTCTATTTCCGTAACGGATCCTGATTGAAAAATATCTGCATTATTCACTAAGGTCTTTTGTACCTTCACCATGTATGGTAAACACAGAAGAGAAACAATCAAATGGAGCAAGGAAGACATTAGATAATCATTCCTTCATAATATTCTTTGTCTTTTAAGTCCTTAAAAGGACCTATCTCTTCTATTTAGTCTATGTGTGGACATATCTTCGACTTAAGACCCTATATGGGCATTTGCTATTTAGTCCTCTCATGGACTTGATATCTCGATATAGTCCTCTTATGGACATTATATTCCTTCATAGTCCTTTCATGGACAAAGTATTTCATTAAAATTCTTTTCATAGACATATTATTTTATCAGAGTCCCCTGGTGGACATAATAATTCATCATAGTCCTTTCGCGGACATATTATTTCATCATAAAGTCCCTTCGAGGGCAATTGTATATTGACGTCCCTTCATGGACAGGTTATATCATAAAATTCCTTATACGGACGTATTTTATAGTCCCTTTTTGGACTTATATTTCTCTTTTGGTCCCTGCGTGGACTAGAGTTACTTAAAAGTCCCTGTGAGGACACCTGTACAGCAAAGCCCTTTTGTGTGCACGTCGTACCAGTATAGTCCTTTTATGGACATGATATTTCATTAAGATCCCTTTGGGGATACGCTATTTTGAATCAGTCCCTTTTGAGGACATTGATATTTCGTTATAACCCTTATATAGATTTGTAATATTTCATAGTCCTTATATGGACTTATATTTTCTCTTAGTCCTCTGTGGACAAATATATTACTACAAGCCCTGATTAAGGTACTATCGTAAATTCCTAATGATTTATGGAAGGTTTTGAGAGTTTATATAGGTATTCGTTTCGTCCTTTATCCAACAATAGTTCTGAAATTTTTCTCGAACTTTATCGATCAGCTGAAAATTCTCAAAAGATCCTCTTAATGGTATAACCTAGCCTATATGTCTATGAACATGGTTATGATGGTAAAACCCTCTTAAGATAATTAATCTTTGTTAACATCTGTGAACATGTTAACATTCCTGGCTGTGTGACTTGAGAGACCACACTAGCTTCCAAAAGTACTTGGACTTTTCCAAGCCACCTTCATAGCCTATATGATCAATACGAATCACGGCTATCAAACAACATATAAAGAATACATCAAAACATCCAATTAATATATATGCCATTGGGCGAAGGTGTATTCATGACAATGATAGTTTTATTTTATAAACTTCTTGTCAAAAGGCGATGAACTATGTTCGACCCTTAAAGATCACTGATCCAAGAGATCATTGATTTTGTTTTAATTGTCCTTGTGGCAAGGCCTTTTTGTGCCATCTAACTGTCCTCTGAAGCAAGCCTTGTGCTATATGAGGACATCTCTACATTGACATTGTGATCTTTATGATCCCCTGTCCAAGGTAATGAGCTGTGCTCAAGCCTAATAGTCTACATGATCAATGCGATCATGACTAAAATCATCAGTACGATGATTAAATATGACATCCTTAATGATGTTTGGCCTAAGGGCTATATTATATTGTCCATCTGAGACCAGGCAAATGTAATCTTTTGTGATTCTTTGCCCAAGGGGGTGAGCCATGCTCAAAACCCATAGTCTGCATGATCATTGCGATCCTGACTAGTATCATCAATATGATAATCATAATGTTAACATCCTTTGTGATGGAATGCCTACGGGCTACAATTTACTCTATTGTCAATAAGACAAAGATAGTGGTGATCCTCATAATCCTCTATCCAAAGGGTGGGTTATACCCAACCCTAACAATCTATATGATCAGCGTGATCATGACTAATATCATCAAATGCAATGATGATATATGAACATCCATTAGTGATGTCAATTAGTTTACCTTTGCGCCAAATAAGTCATCTTAGAGACAATGACAGTTGTAGTTTATGACTCCTTGTCCAAAGGTGAAGAACTATGTTCAAACCTGGAAGGCCCTAATCCGATAAGATTGCGGCTTATAAATTAATGTCCTTGGTGACAAAACAATGAGATATGTTTTAAAGTCATCCATGACAAGTCAATATACTATAGTTTGACATTCGTGACAAGTTAACATATTAAATGTTAACATTCCTAGTCACAGGCCTTTTGTGCCAGCATTGATAAATGTCCTCTATGACAGGCCTTGGTGCCATATCTTATAACGTCATTGTGACAAGGCCACTTAGAGCCATATCTAAATGTCCTTTGTGACAAGGTCCTCGTGCCATATAATCATCTATGTCCTTCATGACTAGGCTTTAAGCCATATATTTCTACGTCCTTTGCGACGGGCATTTATGCCATATATGTATATAATTATAATAAAAGTCATGTAAGGCTAGCCTTCGAGCTATTCATAATCGTCCTTGTGACAAAGAAGTTGTAACATTATGATCCTCTGTCAAACGGGTAGTGGACTCGTTCCAAACCTTAAGTGCCATTAATGGTCCTCCTTTTGTGAACTAGGCTAAATGTAATGGATATACATTTAAATAACATTCATTAGGAATGTTTGGAAAGTAATAGCCTATACGGTTTTTGGATGCCGTGGCTGATCTATGTCAGGTCATCAGGATGATGACTAACAATTGTTTAATGCGTTGGTTGGAACCAAATTTCGAGTATGGCAAACTCGAATGAGCTGGATAGCAGTCGCGATACTATTAATGTGACAAAAGCTAATAATGCTACAACCGTAAACCTCGATATTAATGGAGTTAATCTCCCAGCTGTAATTGTCGCAGCAGTTTGAAAGACCATGGAAAAGGTCATGAAACAATTCAAAGAGTTTTGTTCACACTTCGAATGTGAAGGATGAACCAAGGGAGGAAGATAACTCCCAGAAATCGAAGAAAAAGAGCAAATTACGGGCTTAATAAGAACCATTAAAGGTTCAGTAGGAAGCCTGTATGTAAGAGTTGTTATGAAAGACACTGGGGACAGTGTCGAATGAATCAAAGACCAAAGCAGTGTGCATCTGCAAAGAAACTGGTCATCAGTCCCATGAATGTAGGGACATGTGGGATACAGTCTGTTACGACTATGGTGAGTAAGACCACATCAGAATTTAATACCATAAAGCTGCCAAAGAAGGTGCAGCTAAGTCAGGATAGGCCAAGAAAGAAAATGCCTGTACTCACCTAATGAATGCCAAGAGGCAGTGCATGATGTCATCCAGTACATTTCTTATCATTTTGACAATGATGATTTCTGCTAAGTATCCTGTTTTTAATACAAGCAATAATAAGTCTTTCATAGACCATAAGCTTGGAAAACTTATGATGATACTCAAAAGAACTCTAGATACTAAGTATAAGGTAGACCCTACCAATGAAATCTGAGAGACCGATTCTCCTGTTATCGGCAATGATCTTTCTGTAGTACTCTTTCCTTGAATAGAGTACGACAATATATGTTATTTTAATTATTTTCTTTTCTCATTGATTTCTATCATCTGCGAGTGCCAACTATGATTGACAAAAGCGCCATATGAGGATTTGTGTATCCCAGTGCGTCCCATAGATTATGTCCATGCCTGATCAGTATGGAAGTTTAATGCATGGGGCCACTAAGATATCCCAATGGTCATATTGTACTAAAGTCAACTAGTGGTAATCAAAGGAGATATCCTTAATAAAAATGCATAAGTGGGCGTCTCTACTTAAGGCATCTGTGCACTCGTAAAACAGATATGTCATTGCATGACACAATCGACGGTAAATGGACCAAGGTCGAAGATTGAAGCTACATCTATCATGATTGGATAACTTGATTTCTCCTCCATAGAACTTTCCTATTTGACCTCTTGAAAGGCAAGGTGGGATTAGAATTTACATCCTATTAAGAGCTGTATCTATTACAGAAGCTCTAAATTGGTCAGCGTCAACGGAAATGGAAGAACTGAGAATTAACCAGAAGAGTTTTTGGAGAAAGGCTGGTATAGCTTAGCTCATCATCTTAAGAGCTCTGAATATGGTTGATAAAAGAAAGCGTGACGTAATACGCTTGTGCATTGGTTGCTGCAACCTAACTAAGAAACGATTAATAATCGTTATTAGCTGCCCAGGATCGTCGATTCGTTCAACTAACTATGAGGATAGATGATTCCTTAAGATTGATTCGAGTAATAGTTGGAATAACTATCTCACCATAATTAAGTTCTACTATAACTGATAGCATTATATAAGCATCAAGGCTGCTCCTTTGGAGACCTTGTTTGGGAGAAATAGCCAACGCCCATTTGTTGGGTAGGAAATTGTGAAAGCTTATTTATGAGGAACTGAGATTTGTCTTAAGGACGATGGATAGGATATTATGAATCCGTAATTGTTTGAAAACTACCAGTAATCGGCAGAAGAGCAATGCGAACAAGAGGCTCAAATCTCTTAAAGTTCCAAATGGGGAACAAGACTCTATTGAGAATATCAATAAGAAAGAGTACGATACGTTTCAGTATAAAGGACAAGTTAAGCCCTGGATATATAAAATCATTTGAGATCATCAAATGTTTCGGCAGCATAGCTTATAAGCTAAACTTGCCTAAGGAGCTTAGTGGAATTTACAATGTGTTCCACACCTTAAACCTAGAGAAATGCCTAGCTGATAAATCGCCAGCAATGTCTTGTAAAGACGTATAGACGTATAGAAATGCCTAGCTTTTACGCGGGCCGCGAGGCCCCCTACCTGCAGTTTATATATTTTTTTTAACTTGCAGCCCACTCAAATCCAAGTCTTACACACTAAGCTCGACTTACTTGGACTCGAAGCTGATTACTAGCTGTCCCAACACATGTATTAATCTGAGGGATTCATTTAACACATGTCAAGATCCAAATCAAACTCAAAAACTATAAATAGGATAAGAACCCAACTATTATTTTGCTCATTTTCATTCCTTCTCTCATTTTCTAAATCTGGAACTTCCAAGCTGAAGTGGAACTTATATTTTTGTAGAAAAGTTAGCATGGACTCTTTGTAAGTGCCTTAGCCCACTCACTAGTTCAGATTTATGTTCTATCAACCGAAAAGTCAAATATCGCAAATAAACATTGACTTTCGGTTTAAACTCTCATGGTCCAGCCACTGATCGAATTGAAAGTGGGTATAAGACCATAGTTAGGTAGGTGATTAACCCCTGAAAGGGCACCTCCTAATTCCTTCGTTTGCTTAGTTAATTGTCGGGTCAAACCGTTTAGGTAAAAAGTCAAACTTGGCAGATTTGTGCATATTAATTAAACCATAGATTCAGATGTTATAAATTATATTTTAACACTCTAATAACTTGGTAATGATTATTAGAACATGTCTAAGCTGGTCCAACCCGACAATTCTAAGTTTAGGGTCGGTTAGCAACCGAAAGTCGCAAAAGCTTGACTTTGCTTTGACTTTTCAGTTCTGACCCGATTAAGCTTGATTCTTCCATGTTTGAAGCTTCCATTAGGACCATATGATTCAGTAGTATAACCCTCTGGAGTTATATTGCATGGTTCCTTGTGGTTTGAATTATACGCTAGTTTCCGCTATTATGCTTATAAACGCCCATTTTGCCCTTTTGACATAAGAATGAGATTTTTAGAAATGTGAGAGGACAAAAACCTTTGTCACTGATATATAAGCTTGTCCCGAAAATTTGACATCAGTTCTTGGTCCCAAATAGGAGTTATGCTCAATATCGTAATTAGAAGCTTTTAACTAAGTAAATTGCGATATCTTGCATAAAGTGTGTTTAAACTTAGATTTTGACCCGAAACTCATTACCTACTGTTAAGATATTATTTTTAGGGATTGTTGGAGTTATTGACCAGATTATAAACTGATCATGTCATAGAGTTCTTGTATTATTCGGTAAATGACGATAATACCCTTTTCATGCATAAAATGAGATTTACAAATGATTTGAATGCCAAACCTTTTCCTACTGATTCCATATATTAAATAAATTATTTTGAGCATTCAAAACTGATCAAAATCTCAGATTTCCATAAAACCCCTTAATTATCGTCAATTAGCGATTTTTACGCTATTAAGGTGCATAGTATGGTTTTAAACCATAATTAACACCTAAGACTTGTTACCTACTGAATTTTTAAACAAATTTTAATATTATTTCAGTAGGCATAAGTCGTGAATTCAGACTTCCAAAAATGTCCGTAAAAGCATATGTGAAATGAACAAAATACCCTTTCGGGGCATAGTTTGGCCATAAGTGGTAAACCTCACATATGTATGATATCTTACTGATGTAATGAGATAAATTAAATATTTTTACTGATTAAAAAGGACCAGAACTTCAGTTTGTTATAAAATCTCTTTTATAAGTATTAAAATTACCAAAATGCCCCTACGGGACTTAAAATGGTTTTAAATACTTTTTGGGCATCTATGTTGACATCCTACTGATGTATTGACATATTCTAAGCATAATAACATATGGAAGTTGTATATGATTCATTTGGTTACCCGTTACGCATCTTACGCGTTCGGATCGGTTTATGTAATTAGTTTACGTATGTTTGCCGAAACGGGTTTAACCTTATCGTTTTTGTCTCAAAATCAGGAATGTGTTTAAGTTTACCCATATTATACAGGTATCCAAACTTGTTGGGTATAAATAACATTCTATTCCGGTCATCGCTTAATCTAGCGTATCGTACCGCTTTAGATACTTTGAGCTAGCCGGTCTAAGTCTACGACTTAAATAAGACCATTAGCATTCTGAATTGGTTATATATTACCATCACTCCAGACTAGAGCCACCCGGTAAAAGCTACCTGCATTTAGATAGATTGGATATGACTGATTTATTTTGCTGTGAATCAAGTATTAGCTCAGGTAAATACTTTTAACTTATTTTCCCTTATACGGGCTTGGGATACGGTAGATTAATACCGCTTGGTCGGGTGTGGATCAATCTAATGCCGGATTGTGGCTAGTAAATCCACAAAACCTGTTTTGATACTGGTCTGTTGATGACTTAAACGTTGGGGGTTAATGACCATGTCCTGGATATATCCTTGGCTCATTCATTTGTAAATGGTCACGACCTATGCGCAGGGTGTAGGCATACACCGAAAATATGCCAATAATAAATTATTAATTACCCACAACTTGGGGATAACTCCTTTATGGGTTTTAAAAAGTGGTGTGTCGTTTAATCATGTCTCAGTCTCTGTACTGGGCCCCAGATGTACGGTAAACATGTAATTCAGTATACAAGATTTTATTAAGAATTGTCCCAAGTTATAAAAGGTTTTGTGCCTTGTGCACTTAAATCAATTTTCATAAACTCTTTTCAAATGAGTCGGTTAAATTGTATTTACCAGTGAAAACTGACGTATTTTCAAAAGGCTAAGTGGCAGGTACTACTCGTAATAGGCTGGGAGTTGCTCGGCGTCGAAAAAGAGGATCTTGCAAATCCTTAAAGATGCCATAAAGTCTGCTAAGCTTCATTTTATATATTCTGTAATGATCCTCCTGTGGATTGATATTACAGACTCGTCTATAATTAATACTTTGATATTTTCAGACATTTGAGTTTGTAATAATATTTTATATTCCAAGACTTCCGCTGTGCTATTCTGTGTATGTTTGACCATGATGATATCAACTACGTCACAATACTCCCCACCGGGCCCACCGGTAATACGTGGAAATAACGGGGTGTGACACGTGTATCACACGATAGCCCTATGTGTTGTTTACAACACTTTAGCATGCTAAACTATTAACATACATGTACTTACCGGATTTGCGATCAAGCCTCGAACCGAACACCAATTTTTTTAAGAGCATAAGGTTTAAGTCCAAGCATAGTCTTCCCACCATACTTGAATCTCTTAAACCAAGGCTCTGATACCAACTTGTAACACCCGTTCTTATAAATCAAGGTTTAACGTATATTTTGCGAAAATAATCATGTAATTAATGATTACATATACATCGGAAATACGGGTTTGTTAAAAACTTTTACAATTTAAGTGATATATATAATGTGATTTAATTCGTCGTTTAGAATAACGACAAAACAACGTTGCGGAAGCTTTGTTTAACGTGTGTTCGGTTCTTGCTCGATGCTTGATCTTCATCCGGGACTCTCGACATTCACCTGTGATCAAAACCAACTTAAAGGTCAGTTTTGATAATTAAATAACTAATACAACGAGGAAATTAGGAAAATCCAACATTGATATCTTGATCCCAGAACAATAACTCAATTCTGACCTCCACCGTAACTTACGGTAGCACCGTAAGTTACGGTGGCCCCTGTGTTAACATTTCCCTACCGTACTTCAGTAGTCTAGCACCGTAACCAAATCAGCTCCACCGTAACTTACGGTGGCACCGTAAGTTACGGTGGCCCCTGCATTATTCCTTTCCTTTTTGCCGTTTTTGACACGAAAACTTTCGTATCTTTCAATCCGCTTATCCGGTTAACCTACCGTTTCTTCCTACATGTTTGTAATTTGATTTTCCATCATATGGAGTTAAAATCCAACATCCAACATAAATAAATTTTGAGACTTTCAAGCCTTCGACTCGTTACCTTTTTATCGAATTTTACCATTTATGCATTTTATCAAACAAACATATTTGTTTGATTCCTATATCACCTACACTTCTTCAAATTAATGTTATCTACCATTTTAGGTTCTAATCACAGGTTTATTACACAATTTAAACCCATTTTCGCTCGTATGCTTATTTTGACCCGTTAAGGGTATTTTAAGCACTTTAAAGCTTGAAATCGCTTTCATTCCCTTCTAGCATTGTAGTTCTACATTTCTTATCTAGTAACCTCCCACTACAACTATATATGAATTGGGTTTAATGTGGGTATCTATATGTTCCGAGTTTTACCCCTCGGATTACCATTTTACGGCAAAGACTCATATAAAGCCCTTTGACCCAAAAATTTATGTTTTTCACCATCTAACTTATCCTAAGAATTTATATAATCATAAAACTTATTTCCGAACCACCTTTAAGGGTCGTTCGTCCGAATTAGCTTACAAGGGCAATTTGGTCAATCTTCATCCTTCTTTAACTACAAGGGTCCTTTAAATACTTGATTGACCCAAAAACCAACCCTTTTAACTATAATCTTATTTATATACCCATTTGCTTCTAAAACACCATGAACATAATTCAATTTATTCGGTTTACCTTAAAGATAACCGAATATCTACACTTTAACATTGTCTAACTCTTATAGAACTCCAAATTCTACATGATGAGTTGTGTTATTATACATACCTGGCTCGGATCAATATATTGACCCGTTTCAATACCTTGCCTTAGTAACCGCTAAGCAATAGCGATGTACTTATCCATTTGCTATTTATTCCTATAACATGTAACTCGACAAACCATTAGACAATATTGTCAAAGGGTGATAATTTCACCTTTTGACCCGTTTATTTACCTAGTGATCTTCATCACTTCAAGTAAATGCCAATTTCATGTATTATGCTAATTTAAAGTCTACTAGCTAGAATACGGAATCAAGCATAACGTAACGGAATCGTAGTTACGTACCTTTTAAGCACTCTTTTTAAACACGTATTTCCACCGGCTTGTCCATTTGACGATCCGGATTCCTTGCCTAAAGAGTTCAATTCACAATCCGTTTAGAACCCTTTTTATAAGTCTTTACGCACAATTTCTTAACATATTCAAATCTGCGTTTTACCCAAACTTTACATTTTAACCTTCATTTAGGCGTTTTATCAAACACCTAGCGGGTCAGATTTCTACATAATCTAAACCAAGTTCATGACTTGAGTTTATCACCCCAATTAACTTCAATTAGGCTATATACACATATTTTAACATCAACAATTCAGAGATTTCCTCATAATTTCAGTTTACACTAGAACAAGGGTTTAAATCCTAGTGTTTATCAAGCTCTACTAACATATTAATCACCCACTATGGTGATTTTGATCCTTACAATTATCATGCAAGAATTTTGACAAGAAATCATCTAGGGTTTGTCCTTAAACCTTATATCACTTCCAGCTTCGTATTTACAACACATAATTAAGCTCAACACTCAATTTCACACATGCAAGAATTTGGGTTGAATCAAAATGACCAAATTCGACATACCTTACGATCCTCTTGACAAGGTGATCACGATTCTATGTTCAGATTTTGATTTCAACTTGATTTGGGCCTTCAATTTGAGAGTTTAGTAGAAGTTAGGGTTTTGGAGGTGAGGGTGTCGCCCTCTCCTGTTCTTGATCTACCAGACATCTCAAATGAGATGTTTGGTTTTGTTTTTAATTAAAACTAATAATATAAGTTTCAATTTTAACAACATTGGCCCCTCCACTTTTGTTTGACATATAGTTTTGGTTGTTTTAACCCCATTTCAAGTTATTTCTAGACTTGTAGTTAACTAGGTTATAATTTTCCTAGTTATTCATCTTGTTCAAAATCCCGTTTTATTTTAAGTCCCGTTAAATCTCGGGCCTTTTTATATACTTTGCTTTCTCAAAGTATTTCCCATCCTTTTAATAAATATTAGATTTATTTATTTAAATCCTAATATTCACCGGGTTAATTTTACCACTAACGGTATTTTACCCGTTTTTACTATTAACGAGGTTTGATTACCAAACCCGTTTTCGGGGTGTTACAAGTCTACCCCCTTAAAGAGGTTTCGTCCTCGAAACATTTTCTTACATAATTCATTGAGTTTAAACTCAATGTATTCGATCCGAGAAATATTTTAAACATTACTTATACTTTTTAACCAATCGTTGGAATTACCCGAAAAGTATGGTAACATCTTTTTGGTTACTAATTGTCTACATATCTCATACGACATAGTGTAACTTCGAAATAATGTAATCTCGTTATTTCCGCTAGTTTAGTTAACTTAGCGATATCCATCGCTTTCATATACTATCGAATTCCTTATGAATCCGTTTCTTTGACCCGTTTAAAGGTCTTTAGTGAAATCTTTCACTTTTAGCAACAATTTCTTTTGTTTTCAAATTCATTTATTCGGTTCAGTTATACCGAATCCACCGCTTACAAGCAACCAAATTACTTAAATGACCTTAACCGGTCTCACTAACTAGACTTATTAGTCCAGTTACTTTTTACCGCTCGCTTGGTTATAATGTGATTCCACTTCACATTGCATTTCTCGACCGTGATCGTGTCACGTCATGTTTAATTTATATCAACCTTTCATTTTCGAAAAGATCACTTTTCGAATATATCGTCTTGCGCCTATTAGCGACAAGACTTAAATCTTTCATGCTTACTATTCAATTTCCTATCAGAATTTATATTTGTAAAAATGTTATTTCTTACTAAAACTGAATTTTAGTCTAACGTTTTTCTCTTTAACTATGTCAATTACTCATATCAAGGAAATTAAAAACCCCTAATTCATTGTTTTCCGTTCTCGTTTTACGCGGGGAATCATAACAAGTTCCCTCACCTTACACTATGGACCCGTAGGTTCCTTCACTTAACCTCGTAGGCTATTTCCTTAAGCTTTCATCTCTTTAAGACGAGGCCCTTATGATCCCTTTGCTTCAATTCATGACCCGTGGGTCATTTTGGCCCCGTAAGCCTTTATACTATTTAATATCCCGTAGGTTATGATGATCCCGTAGATCATCTTTTATTCTAGTCTTTATTCAAAAGTGTATACGTTTATATACGCATATGGCGTTAAGGCACCCTTTTTTTATGTTTATAATTATTCACATTTACTTTTTTGGATTTCATTTGACCTTGACCGTAGTCTAAGGCTACATTGTTTTCTTTCGAATCATCTTTCCAACTTCTCGACTTCTAACGTCAATTTACACGTCGGTTTTCCATACACTTACCGTTACCCGGTTCTTACCTGTACTTCTTTACGTCCCATTACCCGGGTTCTTTTATTTCAATGTTTTTAACGCCTATAACTCCTTTACATAAGTTTATTAATATTTCGCACTTTTATTTATCCGATTCGCGCTTACTTACTTTAGAAAGTGTCATCCTTTATTAAATTTGTTTGACTTGTTCGTGTGAACATTCATCACTTATGAATGCCAAACTTCAGTCTTTGTTTGACCCGTTTAGCTTTGAAATAGCTGAGCATAGTTATTAACATTTCTGTTTGCAAATTCTCATTGTCTTTTATTCATGACTCATATTCCGAGTCTTTTGACTTTCTATCTCGCGTTCCCGTCTCTTGGTTTACGCATTCTTTCCAAATCCTACCCATTCATCGGGTATCTTTTACCGTAATCATTTTCAAGTAACCATTCTTATATGGTTTTAGACGTTATTTTAATTTATTTGGTCGTCTTAGCGAAATCCATCGCTTTTATTCAATCAAGTCCTTTATTCTTTATTTGATTCGTTTGACTTGTCCATGTGAATTTCATCACTTGTGACAGTCAAACTTTTATCCCTATGCCTTAGCATTCCTATTGGTCGGTCTGTATTTTCTTTTTACTTGATCCTTGTCCCTTCTCTCGGGCTCGTTATTCTTACGTAATACGCTTCTGTCATCCGACTTACGTTTACGTTTACTATCAAACATCTTACTTATTTGATTCATTTGGGTACCATTTAAGTTAGTCCCATTCACCCCACCCTTACTACATCGGACATAAATGTGTCCGCTATAAGAACTTCATGGTATCATATGCAACTACTCACTTGGCCAGAGTAAGCGATTAACACATGACACGCATGACCTTTTTATAGTTTTCACATCACGCCCTATGTAAGTAATGCCTCTATTTGTTGCTCTTGGAAACAATATCCCGAATACATTTTCTATTCGGATTTTTCCAAGTTTTTAATCTACATATGCAACTTTCAATTTCTACATATTTGTTGCATATTACTATTTGTGCAATTATATTTAAAATGTGCACCTGGTAAAATATAAAAATTTACTTAAAATATCAGTAGGTATCAAATCTTATATATTCAAAATAGTTTTAGTACATACTATGCGTTTAAAACGCGTAAAAAGGCGGTTTTAAGCGATTTCCGGGTTTTATAAGAAAAGCTGATATTTTTATTATTCCAGAAGGCTAAAAATAATTTATTTATCATATTAGATCAGTAGAAAAAGGTTTGGGGTCAAAAAGATTTGTAAAACTCATTTTATAGCCCAAAAGGGCAAAATAGGCAATTACCGAATCAAGCTTAGAACTCTATGTTATGCTCAGCCTAAAATTAAATAAAAATCTTCACAAATCCCAAAATATTATTTTATATCAGTAGGTAAAAAGTTTGGTATTAAAATTGGGTTTAGATACGCTATATGCTAATTACGCCGTTTATTTAATAAAAAGCTTTCTAATTATGCTAATGAGCATAACTCCTAATCTAGACCTCAAACTGATGTCAAATTTTAGGGACAAGTCTAATAATCAGTAACTAAGGTTTCTATTCTTTTATATTTTCAAAAATCACATTTTAAGGTCGTATGGGCATAATAGTCAACATTTAAGCATTTAACGGAAACATGCATATGAATCGGATAACTAATGAACCAAGTTGTATAATCACAGAGGGTTATACTAACATGAAACCTGGTCCTAATAGGGCTCTAAGGCATTTCTAAAACATGCTACATTGGGTCAGAACTGAAAGTCAAAGCAAAAGTCAAATTATGCGACTTTCGGTTCCAAACCGAGCCTAAACTGAAAATTGTCGGGTTGAACATATTTAGACATGTTCTTACATTAATTACCAAGTTATATTAATGATAAAATAGGTTGCATGGCTCCTACATTGCTAATTATGTATTAATTTGAAAATAAGCTTTCTGTTGACTTTTTAAGATTAACTTTGACCCGACAATTGACCTAGTTAGAGTGGGAATCAGAGGGTGCTCTTTTAAGGGTTTATTACCCACATGATTACCAACTCATAGGTACTTTCAATTTGAAATTTGACTGGACAAATTTTAATTAATCACGAAGTCAAACTCTAATTACGACGGTTTGACTTTAAGCTAATTAACTGAGCTAAACTGAATTAAAGAAGGTTAAGGCCACTTACAAGGGTCCTAAGCACGACTAGGAAGGCTAAGAAAACTTGGTTGCTGATCAGAGAGCTCCAGAAATGAAGTTGTGAAAGGTTTGCAAATGAATGTGCTCAATGTTGCAACATTGGAGCTCCTTATATATGCATTTTGATTCAACTAGATCATGCAAATAACTCTACGATTGTTTCCAAATCAAGACAAGTGCCCCCTATGCATGAAATACCATTGGGGCAGCCCCTGGTATGTAAAAACAAGGTTTAAAGTCGGTTACACAGCTGAAACTGGCACCTGTGCGCGTTTTTCTGATGCTGGGAGGTCCAGGCGGCCCGCGTAAGACCTTACAGAGGCTTACGCGGCCGGTATGAGTGGTCAGGTCAGGTTAAACAACTTTCGTTATTTGCATTTTTGGCCCCTGGTCCTTCCAAACGTGGTTTTAAGTATTTTTCTTACACTTTTGGCCCTCTAACTTGACTTTTAAGGGCTTCATGACATAACCAAACACCGTTAAGTCCTCGGTTAACCTTGTGATCACCCGAAAAGTCATAAATTTCAACGTTGATGCTTTTAACCCCTCGTATACGAATATTGTCATAACTTTCTCATACTTTAACAAAACCTCGTGAAATTTTTATCACTTATTCTAGTGAGCATAATTTATCGTTACAAATCTTCGGGTTCACCAAAAGGTCACTCAGAGGTATACTTTCAACATGTTGACACATTTAACCCCTGTAGTTTGCAATTTCTCACTATCTTTCACAATTAGCTTCGTATGATCCTTAATTCATTCGTTTAAGGTTATAAACATCGTGTAGGGTTATTGTAAGGTATATTTATCCATTATTGACACTTTGAACCCTTATATTCACATACTTTCTTTGTTTGTCAACTTTATTCCTTCATAGGTGATCTTTTACACGTTTAAAGCTCATGACACGTGTCGATACATTATTGGACATAAATTTACGAGGTGTTACATCCTCACCCCCTTAAAAGAAATCTCGACCTCGAGATTCACTGAAATAAATGAGGGTACTTTTCCTTCATTGTGGACTCTACCTCCCACGTGTACTCGGGACCTCTGCGGGCATCCCATTTGACCTTTACAATGGGCACATGCTTCTTTCGAAGCTTCTTGACCTGTCGATCCTCGATCGACAAAGGTTTTTCCACAAATTTCAAGCTCTCGTCTATATGCACATCCGTATGTGGCATGACTAGCGACTCATCAGCTAGACATTTCTTTAGATTGCAGATGTGGAATACATTATGAATACCACTGAGCTCTTCAGGCAAATTTAACTTATAAGCCACTGTTCTGACACATTCGATGATCTCGAATGGTCCTATATATCTTGGGCTTAACTTACCTTTCTTACCAAATCGCATCACTCCCTTCCATGGTGACACTTTCAGTAAAACTTTATCACCAACCTCGAACTTTAGAGGTTTACGCCTTAAATCTGCGTAGCTTTTCTGCCTATCCCTGGCAGCTTTGAGACGGTCTCGTATCTAAGAAATCTTGTCTGTCGTCTCCAGGACTATATCAGGTCCTGTTAGTTGGACATATCCAACTTCTGCCCAACAAACGGGCGTTCCGCACTTCCTTCCATACAAAGCTTCAAATGGTGCAGCTTGGATACTTGAGTGGTAGCTATTATTGTATGAAAACTCGATCAATGGTAGGTGGTTATCCCAACTACCACCTAAGTCAATCACACATGCACGAAGCATGTCTTCCAAAGTTTGGATGGTACGCTCACTCTGCCCGTTCGTCTGAGGATGGTAAGCCGTACTAAAATTTAAGCGCGTGCCCAAAGATTGTTGGAAAATTTTCCAAAAAATGAGATGTGTACCTAGTATCTCTGTCAGAGATAATAGTCACTGGTACGCCATGCAGAGATACAATCTTATCCACGTACAATTGGGCTAACATATTGGAGCTATAAGTCTCCTTAATGGGTAAGAAATGTGCTGACTTAGTCAGTCTATCTACTATCACCCATATAGTATCATTTCCTTTCCTTGTCTTTGGCAACTTGGTGATGAAATCCATCGTCACCATCTCCCACTTCCAGGTCGGAAGTTCTGGCTGTTGTAGCAAACCTGACGGTTTCTGATGTTCAGCTTTGACTTGAGCGCACGTCAAACATTTGGCTACATAGGTAGCTATAGACTTCTTCAAGCCTATCCACCAATAGTTCGCCTTCAGATCCTGGTACATCTTGTCAGCTCCAGGATGAACGGAGTATTTAGAACTATGGGCTTCCTGGAGGATAACATCCCGAAGACCTCCATAAACTGGAACCCATATTCGTCCATTTAACCTTAGGATTCCGTCTTTGCCATAGGATAACTGCTCTTCAGTTACCCCTAGCTTTTCATCAGGATAGTTAGCTTCTAATACAGCTTCTTTCTGCGCAGCTAACAACCTTTCATTCAAACTATTCTTTAATTCAATGCTCTTGGCATTGATTCTTATGGGCTTCACCCTTTCCTTTCTACTTAAGGCATCGGCAACCACATTTACCTTGCCGGGATGGTATCTTATCTCACAGTCATAATCATTCAAGGTTTCCATCCAACGTCGCTGCCTCATGTTCAAGTCCTTCTGATTAAACAAGTGTTGGAGGCTCTTGTGACCAGAATAGATCACGCACTTGGTTCCATACAAATAATGCCTCCACAGTTTTAGTGCAAATACCACGGCACCCAACTCCAAGTCATGGGTGGTGTAATTCTTCTCATGCACTTTTAATTGTCGAGAATCATAGGCAATGACTTTGCCTTTCTGCATGAGCACGCATCCCATACCTGTGTGCGATGCATCACAATATACTACAAATTCCTCTATTCCATCAGGCAATGTTAACACAGGTGCATTGCTCAACCTTTGCTTAAGGATGTCAAAGGATTCTTGCTGCTTAGGGCCCCAATCAAACTTAATATTCTTGCGCGTCAACGAAGTTAGGGGCACATTAATCCTTGAGAAGTTTTCAATAAATCGCCTATAATATCCTGCTAAACCTAGGAAGCTACGAATCTCTGTAGGCGTCTTTGGTTCTTGCCAATTCATAACAGCTTCAACTTTAGCGGGATCTACTTGAATACCACGCTCACTAACAACATGTCCAAGGAATTGGACTTCACGAAGCCAGAATTCACACTTCAAAAACTTGGCATAGAGCTTCTCCTGCTGAAGTAGTTTCAGAATGCATCGAAGATGCTTCTCATGGTCGGCCTGATTCTTTGAATAAAACAAAATGTCGTCAATGAAGACGATAACAAATTTGTCCAAGTAGGGCTTGCAGACATGGTTCATGAGATCCATGAATGCTTCCGGTGCATTAGTGAGCCCAAAAGGCATCACTAAGAACTCGTAATGACCATAACGAGTCCTAAATGCAGTCTTGAGTACATCTTCATCTTTAACCTTCAGCTGAGGATAGCCTGACCTCAAGTCGATCTTCGAGAAGTAACTTGCCCCTTGCAATTGATCGAACAGATCGTCGATCCTGGGCAATGGATATCTATTCTTGATAGTGACCTTGTTAAGCTCGCGATAGTCGATGCATAGACGCATCGACCCATCCTTCTTCTTCACAAACAGGATTGGTGCTCCCCATGGAGATGAACTAGGACGAATGAAACCCTTTGCCAACAACTCGTCTAGCTGAGTCCTCAACTCTTTCATCTCTGTTGGTGCCAACCTGTAAGGTGCCCTTGCAACAGGTGCTGCTCCTGGAATAATATCAATTTTGAATTCTACTTGCCTATCTGGTGGCAAACCAGGTAGTTCTTCAGGGAAATCTTCGGGATATTCAGAAATGACGGGGATGTCTTCAATCTTAGGCTTCGGCTTATCAATATTCACTTGTGCCATGTAAATGACACATTCTTTCTTCATACATCTAGAAGCTTTAAGCATAGACACTTGCTTAGGTAACCCATACTGAGTATCTCCCTGTATGGTAAGTAGCTCAACATACGGAGTCTTGATCACTACTTGCTTCTTGTCACACACAATCTGAGCTTGGTTATGGGATAGCCAATCCATGCCTATTACTATGTCGAAACCGGCTAACTTCAAAGGAAGTAAGGACAAAGGAAAAAAGTGGTTCCTAATGGATATGAAACATCCATCTAACACGGTTGATGCGGTTTCTATGGTGTCATCGGCTAATTCAACCTCATATTTTACGCTTAGGGTTCTAACAAGTAGGTTTAACAGCTTACAAAACTTATCATCAACAAATGACTTATCTGCTCCAGAATCAAATAACACCCTTGCATAAACATCATTAACAAGGAAAGTACCTGTTATGACGTTGTCATTCTGGATCGCCTCCTGTGCGTTCATCTGGAAGACCCTAGTGTTAGTGCATGCGTCTGTCGACTTCGTCTTGTATCGAGTCTTGTATTATAGAAGATATTTCAGGGCACGTAATACGAGAAAACTGTCAAAAATAGGTAAACAGGCAGTTTCAAATGAAATTAGAAAGTGTAATTTCGTTTGAAATGGTAATCTCGCTTGAAATGGTAATTCCGCTTGAAAGTGTTTCCATTTGAGCCTGGTTCAAGCGAAATTACACAGCCTATATATAGTGGTGTCATGATTTCGTTTGAGAGAGACTTGTATGTGTGATTCCAGAGCTGAAGTGCTGCCGAAGTGTCGTTTTGCTGTAAAACTTTGTCAAATTTATCAGAAAGACAATTAAAGTGAATATCTAGCTGAATTGAGCTCGATATGTCTGTTTCCGCCTTTCATATTGAGTAGAACGCCTCTGAACGACTCGTTTCGGGTCTGAAAACGATCCTACACCTAACATTGGTCTTTTTCCCTTCCTCAGCTTTCTTAGCAAACTTTGGGCAGTTGGACTTGATATGCCCTTTTTCATTGCAGTTATAGCACGTAGCATCCTTGATTTTCTTACAGTCTAAGGTCTTGTGCTCAGAAAATTTACAAATCCCACAAGGCCTTGGCTGCGACTGGGATTTCGACTCGAATCTGCACCTCCCGAAGTGGTGCTTCTTACAGATTTTACACTTGGGCTTATCGCCCGACTGATGACCATCCTTTTTAGTTCCAAAACCCTTTTTGTGGTCATTGTTTCCCTTATGCTTCTTGTCTGACCGTTGTGAGTTGTCATCCTCACGCTTTCTCTTCTCAGCGTCTGTGTTTCTCAGTGATCTTTGCCTGACTGCGTCCAATGTAAGGGACAATGATATATCAGCTGCAGACCTAAAAGTAGCTGGTCTGGAGGCCTTCACACTCGCCTTGATCTCTGGGGCTAAACCCCCAATGAAACGAGCTATCCTCTTGGGTTCCGGTGTCACAAGATACGGAACCAGTCTTGACATAGTGTTGAAGCTCGTAAGGTAGGCTTGACAATCTAGATTCTTCATAACCAATAACAAGAAATCAGCTTCAATCTTTTCAACCTCATGCTGAGGGCAGTAATTCTCCTTAATCAATGTTACAAACTGCTCCCAAGACAGATTGTACAATGGGATTTTCCCTGTGGCTTGGATCAAGGACCTCCACCAGGCTAGTGCCTCACCTTTGAACGACTGAGATACAAACTTTACCACATCCTTATTAGCGCAACCACTAATATCTACCACAGTGTCCATCTCGTCTAACCATGACATGCAATCAACTGCTCCTTTCTCCCCAGTAAAATCCCTGGGTTTGCAGGAAACAAAGTACTTATAGGTGCAACCTTTAGCACGTGGTTCTTGGTTCAGCACAACTCTCTTAGATGGAACACTCCTCTGGTTTGATGAGTGATGAGAATCACTTTTGTGAGCAGTATGAGTTCTTGAGGGTGGCTTCATATGTGGTACAGATTGGGTCCTTACATGGGTACCACTGGATTCATTGAACTGCCTGTCCAAAGCTCGCGTAACAGCATTATCTATTAATGCTTGTAATTCTGCTCCTGCTACGTTGACTCTGGAGGTGTCGTGATTATCTCTGGGGTGACTGTTGACTTCGTCTGACCCAGGCATGTTGCTTGATTGCTACATAAAATAAATGATTTAATTCATTCAGAGGTCTATAACAGTTTTATTATTCTAGAAGATTTATTAATCATGGTATTTAAGAACCATTTCGATTAATTTGTTAGGCATATATATATATTCAGGATATTATAATAATCCTTAGTTAGAATTAAAATATATTACTGGCATAAAAGGCCGAATTACATGGACAGTTTTAAATTTTTTATCATGATCTTATAGGATCAAGGTATTGAGGTTTTAATTATAATTCATTACCTCTTCTTAACAGGGGGTCGAAGACCACGACTGTCTTTTGTCTTATATGACAATGAATATAGCCCGTAGGCATTACATTCCTATTGGATGTTTAATATAATAAAAGAAGTTGGAAGAATCTAATGTAAATATGACTTATGCGATTTTATCGAGTCACATTTTGCCAGGAGTGTTAACATGTTTTCAGATGTTAACAAGGATTGGAACCTTTTGAATAGGTTTTACCATCTTGGTCATGTCTGCAACGACATATAGACTAAGTTTTACCTTTAAGATTCTTTTTAATATTTAACGCAGAACAATCCTAAATTGAGGTGTTAATAAGGATCTGAATCTAATTATGGAACTTACCATTTTGGCCCTGTCTTAAGATGACACATGGCTAGGTCTTATCCTTTTTAGATTTTGTCATTTTATTATAATGATAGATCTTATATAAAGGAATGTTATTTTTCATTTATTTCACATATTTTATTTATGTATATAATTTAGCAAAAATGAAAATTTAAATTAAATCATTCCACTGCAAAAATTTTAAACAAGTACAGATTTGCCCTAAACGGGACTTCTACTGAAATAACATGCCCGCGCAGTGGCTTAAACAGAAATAACATACCCACGCAGCGGTTAACAGAAAGACATGACCACGCAGGGGCAGAATACAAAAGACATGCCCACGCAGGGGCAGAATACAGAAACAAATGTCCACACAAGGACATGATTACAACACTAGTAACAAACAAGCAAATAAAGGATTTAATGGTCCTTTTTGCTTTTCCCTTTAATTAAATTTGCCAGACTCTTGAACATTCCTCTGTTTTGCCTACGGTCTTCCCGCACCTCCTGCCGCACTTCATTTATCCTTTGAAGAATCTCTTGATGTTGCGGTGGTGACATCACTGGCGGCTGCGGGGGTTGCTGATATAGCGGAGGTTGAGGAGGCGGCGGTTGCTGATACCCATAAGGTGGGAACCCATAGTGTGAGTATCCGGCTTGGTAAGGGATCCCAAAGGATCCTTCCGGATGATGGGCATTGTAATTTGCCGCTGCTACCAGGTAAGGGTCGGCCTCAACATAGTTGTAGTTGGTGTGGATCGGCTGCTCAAAGGGATTATACACCGCCGCACCGGTGTATGTAGGTATAGGGTCGCCAAAGCCCAACGGTGGTGGCGCGACAGGCGCAGAGTTTACTTCCGAGATGGGGTTTGAAGGTCCACCCATCTGCGGGTCTTCATGGAGTGGCGAGTAGCGGCTGCCACTAGAAGGTTAAGGGGTGCTGATACGCACTCCTCCTTGCACGGACATCCGTGCGTTCGATCTTCTTCGCCTCGGTGGCTCTAGAGGCTGTTGCTGAGGTGGTGGTGGTGGCGGAGTGACCGCGACGAAATGAGAATCCTCGGAGGGATCCTGCTGCGGCTGCTGCGGCTGTGGTGAGTTGTGGTAACTGGGAGTAAACACCCAGTCGATCTGTCTGAACCTTTCCTCATAGCTGTTGGGACCATTATAAGGTGATCCCACGAAAGGTGACCCATCCGAAATTTCGATGGGGTGGTTAGGGGTTCCGGACGGTGGCTCTGCGGGATCGGTGTCCTCATCCATGTCCATCGCATGGTCGCCCGAGAAGTGCTCTTCATGTCCTAGTGGGTTAAAATCCACTGGTTCTCCCAGGTAGTTTGCCGGGTTGAACCGGCTTTGGAAAACAGGTGTCGGGTCATCGAAGGAATAGTGAGGGCTGGATCTCTGGAGGGGGATAAAAAATGGCTGTGGGTTATGGGGCTCATTTTCAGAATGAGGCCCGTAGGAATGGTGATAGGATGGTGACGAACTTAGCGAGACGGATCACCTCGCTGGCTCTATATACGTCCTCCAATGCTCTTGAGGACTCGTACTCATTGAGGCTAGTGGGGTTCGTCTCTGTGAGGGCCCGGCCTCATGGCCGTAGCTTGTGATTGGTGCCTTTCCTCTTCCCCTGTTGAACCTTGGTGGCATGATTGAACCTGTCAACATAAACAAAGAAAACAACAAGGAAATATATATAAAAGACCAAATAAAACAAAATCGGGATTTGTCCTAAGTTCTTTGTCTAGACTCGAAGATTTAGGAATGTGCAACTGTGTAACTGAGATTAAACACAAAAGGCTAGTGTTTAATTCACTCAGTGTTGGCTCTGATACCAACCTGTCACACCCCGATATTTCCACGTATTACCGGTGGGCCCGGTAGGGAGTATCGTGACGTAGTTGATATCATCATAGTCAAACAACACAATTTTAAATGTACAGTGGAAGCAAAAGATAGATTTATTTCAATTGAATAAAATTGTAATATTAAGTATCACAACGTAGTGGAAACGGATCCACAGGTGGATCAAATAAACAGAAAACGTAGTTCAAGAGACTCAAAATGCATCCAAGCTTGCGAGACTCTTATTGATGCTAAGGAGAGGCCAGCCTATTTCGAGTAGTACCTTCACTTAACCTTTTTGGGAAAATACGTCAGTTTACACTGGTAAATACAATTAACTGACTCATTTTAAAAAGGTTTAGAAAAATTGATTTGAATGCACAAGGCACAAAACATTTTATAACTTGGGATAATTATGTATATATAAACTTGTAAGAGAATTACATGTTCGTTATACGTTTAGTAGCCCGGATTGACACCGGGTTAAAGATTAATAGACACACCACATGATATAGTCCCGCGGCGAGTTATTCCCGTAACCGGCAGTTATGCCTTATTATTTATTTATGCACTGTCGGGTGTACGCCTACACCCCGTGCTTAGGTCGTGGCCATTTCGTAAAATGATGCCAAGGATATCCGGGACATGGTCATTAACCCCCCAAAGGCTTTAATAAAAAAAAAACAATTTAAACGGGACATTTCAATAAATTAATCTTCATACAATTAAAAATTCAATGCCCGACCAAACGGTATTTTATATACCATACCCCAAGCCCGTATAGGGAAAATAAGTTAAAAGTATTTACCTTTGCAAGTATTAATCACAAACAGCAGTGCACGTAGCTTTTACCGGGTCTCTTATTCTGGAACAAATGTTTTTAATAACCTATTAGATTCCTAACGGGTCCTTAATTAAGCCTAAACTTAGACCGGTTAGTTTTAAAGGAAGATACGGTTCAAACGCACGATTAAGCGAAGACCGGAATGGAATGTGATTTAGACCCGAAAAGTTTGAAGACTTGTATAATATGGGTAAACTAAACACATTCTGGATTTTGAGACAAAAATGATAAGGTTTGACCCGTTTCGGTCAATTTATGCAAACTAGTTACATAAACCGAACCGAACGCGAAAAATGCATAATGGGTAACCATAAGAGTCATATACAGGTTTCCTAAGTTGATATGCCTTAAATATGTTGTGACATCACTAAGATATCTTCTATTATGCCCAAAATGGATTTAAACTCATATTATGCCCCGTAGGGGTATTTTGGTCATTTAAAAGGTTGTAAAAGAGGTTTAATATAAATCTGAGTTTCGGGTCTGATATAATCAGTAAATATACTTAATTTAATAGGTTATATCAGTAGGGTATTACTTATATGTGAAATTTACCATTTATAACTAAACTATGCACCGTATGGGCATTTTGGTAATTTCACTTAAGCCTAAAAGGTCAAAACTGAAAATCTGAGTTTAAAACTTTTGCTTACTGTTAAAATAGAAAAATTTACTTAAAATATCAGTAGGTATCAAATCTTATATATTCAAAATAGTTTTAGTACATACTATGCGTTTAAAACGCGTAAAAAGGCGGTTTTAAGCGATTTCCGGGTTTTATAAGGAAAACTGATATTTTTATTATTCCAGAAGGCTAAAAATAATTTATTTATCATATTAGATCAGTATAAAAAGGTTTGGGGTCAAAAAGATTTGTAAAACTCATTTTATAGCCCAAAAGGGAAAAACAGACAATTACCGAATCAAGCTTAGAACTCTATGTTATGCTCAGCCTAAAATTAAATAAAAATCTTCAAAAATACCAAAATATTATTTTATATCAGTAGGTAAAAATTTTGGTATTAAAATTGGGTTTAGATAGGCTATATGCTAATTACGCCGTTTATTTAATAAAAAACTTTCTAATTACGCTAATGAGCATAACTCCTAATCTAGACCTCAAACTGATGTCAAATTTAGGGACAAGTCTAATAATCAGTAACTAAGGTTTCTATTCTTTTATATTTTCAAAAATCACATTTTAAGGTCGTATTGGCATAATAGTCAACATTTAAGCATTTAACGGAAACATGCATATGCA
Source organism: Helianthus tuberosus (assembly GCA_030545235.1). NCBI lineage: Eukaryota > Viridiplantae > Streptophyta > Magnoliopsida > Asterales > Asteraceae > Helianthus > Helianthus tuberosus. Next base: position 1,849,790 of record JARYGA010051848.1, on the reverse strand, counting down.
TCGGATAACTAATGAACCAAGTTGTATAATCACAGAGGGTTATACTAACATGAAACCTGGTCCTAATAAGGCTCTAAGGCATTTCTAAAACATGCTACATTGGGTCAGAACTGAAAGTCAAAGCAAAAGTCAAATTATGCGACTTTCGGTTCCGAACCGAGCCTAAACTGAAAATTGTCGGGTTGAACATGTTTAGACATGTTCTTACATTAATTACCAAGTTATATTAATGATAAAATAGGTTGCATGGCTCCTACATTGCTAATTATGTATTAATTTGAAAATAAGCTTTCTGTTGACTTTTTAAGATTAACTTTGACCCGACAATTGACCTAGTTAGAGTGGGAATCAGAGGGTTCCCTTTTAAGGGTTTATTACCCACATGATTACCAACTCATAGGTACTTTCAATTTGAAATTTGACTGGACAAATTTTAATTAATCACGAAGTCAAACTCTAATTACGACGGTTTGACTTTAAGCTAATTAACTGAGCTAAACTGAATTAAGGAAGGTTAAGGACACTTATAAGGGTCCTAAGCACGACTAGGAAGGCTAAGAAAACTTGGTTGCTGATCAGAGAGCTCCAGAAATGAAGTTGTGAAGGTTTGCAAATGAATGTGCTCAATGTTGCAACATTGGAGCTCCTTATATATGCATTTTGATTCAACTAGATCATGCCAAATAACTCTACAATTGTTTCCAGATCAAGACAAGTGCCCCATATGCATGAAATACCATTGGGACAGCCCCTGGTATGTAAAAACAAGGTTTAAAGTCGGTTACACAGCTGAAACTGGCAACTGTGCGCGTTTTTCTGATGATGGGAGGTCCAGGCGGCCCGCGTAAGACCTTACAGAGGCTTACGCGGCTGGTATGAGTGGTTAGGTCAGGTTAAACAACTTTCGTTATTTGCATTTTTGGCCCCTGGTCCTTCCAAACGTGGTTTTAAGTATTTTTCTTGTACTTTTGGCCCTCTAACTTGACTTTTAAGGGCTTCATGACATAACCAAACACCGTTAAGTCCTCAGTTAACCTTTTGATCACCCGAAAAGTCATAAATTTCAACGTTGACGCTTTTAACCCCTAGTATACGAATATTGTTATAACTTTCTCATACTTTAACGAAACCTCGTGAAATTTTTATCACTTATTCTAGTGAGCATAATTTATCGTTACAAATCTTCGGGTTAACCAAAAGGTCACTCAGATGTATACTTTCAACATATTGACACATTTAACCCCTGTAGTTTACAATTTCTCACTATCTTTCACAATTAGCTTCGTATGATCCTTAATTCATTTGTTTAAGGGTATAAACGTCGTGTAGGGTTATTGTAAGGTATATTTATCCATTGTTGACACTTTGAACCCTTATATTCACATACTTTCTTTGTTTGTCAACTTTAGTCCTTCATAGGTGATCTTTTACACGTTTAAAGCTCATGACACGTGTCGATACATTATTGGACATAAATTTACGAGGTGTTACATTGGGCCTTATGTTACACGGGCCTGTTATACTAAATGGGTCGCATAACAATGGATTGGATTTTTAGGCTATCTGTTTGTTTATACGTGTGAGAAATGTGAACTGTGTATGCTTAGTATAAAGTGCTAGACTATGTGTATGGATACGTGATTGGCATACGAACTGATTGGGTGTGTGATTACGTTATAGGCCTTGATTGATTAACTTGAACGTGTAATTTGTCTTACTGAGCAAATCTAAGGTGAGTTCACTGCTCTTTTTCAAGCATGCGTCCCGGGGATGGATATCTGGTAATTATTCCAGGGAGGAATGTTGGGTAATTGGGTTTGACTGGAATGTTAAACCTGGGATGTTGGTTAATACACTCATATTTATCATTAAGTCCCATCATATACCGAATTGGTTGTCGAGGAGGCAACGGGGTTATTAGTTGATAGCGCTATTAGGTTTGGTACCCTCACACTGTACCGGGGAGGACGGTCGTGAACTAATTACCTTAACCACTTGACCAATGTTTGATAGAGCATTGGGGAAGGGCAAATAATCTGGAGCCATCTGCGGTAATCGAGTTATTAACAACATCGAATCTCTTAAATGTTTTAAACTCATATCTGGTAACTTAACGTGTTAACAAACTTTGAACTCACCAGCGTCGTCTAACACACTTGTTTGCATGCTTGCAGGTCGTTAGATTCGTGGTTATGGGACTTGCTATCTGGGAGTGCTGGAGTGGTCATGGGTCGAGTCTCTTGGATACAAGCTCTTTGTTTTCGTACACTTGTTTTAAACAATTGAATAACGATTTACATTATGCTTCCGCTGACGTTTTGATTTAAGTTATGGTTTGGAACTATGTTATGAAATAAATGGAATCTTTTATTTAATATATTGTTATAGTTCAATGTGATTAGTGGCTGGATCCTGGTACGTCATACGACCTGCGGTGTTCCCGCATGTGGTATTTTGAGGGTGTGACAAAACTAGCCTTAATACGTCAATTATGTATAATTATTTAAAAAATAGTTTACATACATAATTAGAAAGGTTTAATTAAATAATAAGAGAAAAAAGAAAAATTGTGTTTCATATATTACAAGAGTTAATTTTGTGGTTAGTCCCTGTGATTTCTCCAAAGTTCAAGGTTGGGTACTAAGTTCTCAGTTAGTTGTTAACGTCCGTTAGTCTTAAGGCCCTAGGATGTTACAAAATCAAAAAGTTAAAACCAACTATTAGTACATGAGGTTGTTACTTTCCATAAATCATAGGGACTAGCGGTGTAATTAACTTTTTGTATTATTATTATTTTTTTGTTAAGTGATACTAGGTTATAACCCCGTGTATTACACGGATTGAATAAATAAATTTTATATACTAAATAATAAAACAATATATCTTTAAAAACCTTCTTTATTACACAAGTTGAATAAATATAATTTTATATATTAATTAATAAAAAGTTATATCTATAAGAACAATATTGTACAGTTTGAATAAATGTAATTTTATATACAAAATAAAAAAAAAGTTATTTCTTTAAAACCACGTGTATTACACGAGTTGAATAAATGTAATATTGTTTACCAAATAATAAAATAATACATATTTAAAAAATCTCATTTATTACACGGGTTGAATAAATGTAATTTTATATGCGAAATACTAAAAAAATTACATCTTTAAAAATATGCGTATTACACGGTTTGAATAAATGTAATTTTCTGTACTAAATAATAAAAATTATATATCTTTAAAAAACCTCGTGTATTTAAGAAATGAATAAATCGTAATTCTAATTTTATACATCAAATAACAAAATTACGATTTTGGCCCCTTGGCTATATCACTTTTACCCTTTTAGCCCAAAAAAAGAATTTTTTAACATCTAAGCCCCCAACATCTTTTTTTTTTTTTCTAACCTTTTTGGCTCCTAACGTCCCAAAAGTGTTCCAAAAGTGGTTTCTTTTTTGGGCTCAGATGCTCTAATATGATGACAAGTGTCTCTTAAAAATGTTAAATTGTGTGTTATTAAAAAAATAAAATTCTATAAAAATGACTATACATTGTTTTATACGGATACACGGGCGAGGATCTAATTGCGTGCACATTTTTAGTTATGAACATGTTCCTTTATAATTCTTCAAAAAAAAAAAAAAAACATGTTCCTTTATAGTCTTTAGAAAATAAGCCATGTTTGGATGGTAATTTGGCTAATTTCAAACACGACCCAAATGTAAGATTTTAAATTGAAACATCTAATTATCCATAAAATATTAAACTAAATAATATTTAATAGGAGGGTTATCTATAACTAATTAGAAAATATTAAATTAAAATAATAATTATCTATAAGAGATGCTCTAATATGATGACAAGTGTCCCAAAAGTGGTTTCTTTTATTATATAGTATAGATATAGATATAGATTAGCAACTAAATAATTTTCAAATATATTTAAAAGAAAATATACATACCCTGAGAGGTCACAAATAAATTTCAATTTACATTATGATGGGTGTTACATATTTTGATCGTAGGTGCTTCAGGGGTTTATGGGCTAGGTTGTCAAAGGCTCAAAGCAACTAAATAAATTCTTAAATTACGTTCAGTTAGAATCAAATCCAAATATCCCTAAATTACAAATCAATTGACCAAACTTTACTGATATTCAAACTTCAATATTATCTCTTTAAAAGTTAAAACAATCTTATCTCGATCCATCCAACACTTCTTACAATCTATTGGCCCGACAATGGGGAGAATGAATCGATTTATACTCTTAAGCATTATATTGTTTTCAATAATAATAATAATAATAATAATAATAATAATAATAATAATAATAATAATAATAATAATAATAATTATTATTATTATTATTATTATTATTATTATTAATATGGCTGTTGCTATTGTTGTGCCTAATGTTCAAAATTACAAAAATAATATCAAGTTCTACATATTTAACTCGTGTAATACATTGGGTTTTAACCTAGTTTATAATAACCGAAAGGGTGTGATACCCTTTGTACCGATTCTGCGGTGGTGCAACAGAATCGCGAGAACCTTATACTAATACATAATATTACAGTTAGCTTAGTTTTCAATAGAGAAATGGATAATCTATTCATAAATCAATCGAGTGATAGTGGTAAAAAAATATCTGACTTAAAACAAATATCTTTCTTACTGAGCTTCAAATATAAAATTTTGGAACTTTTAAAAGATCTTTATATGATTATTTTTATTTTAGATAAATTGAATAAAAGTGGGTGTCTCACTCTCAAGTAATAAATCTCAACTGGTTTTATATATTAAATAAGTTAGACTTTTCCTTTTGGAATTGAATTGAATTGAATCAAGCAAAGATCGTTTTGCCCTGTTGTATATAATTAATGGTCATGTTTTAGTGGTTTACACTTAATTATATATTTTCCTAGACTTTTCGTAGTTACGTCACTCTCATTCGTTTATATGAAAGTGACATTGAGAAATGCAATGAATTATTTGACATGCCTTGACAAGATGTGGTCCTTTTGTTGTTAAAAAGAATAAAACAACAAATTAAAATTTTATATATTATATATTATATATTATATACATTGTTTATTTTGTCAACCTTGGACAAGTTTTATAATTCATTACTTAATATATACTAGGAATTTTTCCCCATGTAGTAAGAAACAGTAAAAAGGTTTATTAATAGTAATATTAGGTTTAATTACATAAAGGTTTCCTTACGTATTTACACAAAAACATATATAAATAGAAAAAGAATAAAAGCATTGTTAACAAACACACACATACACACTCACACGTAGACTTGTTATGCATTAAAAAATAATTCTTAAAATGCGAAATTATTTTAGAAAATATTGTTGAATAAACAGAAATAAATATAAGAATTTAATAAATTATAATAAAAACTATAGTTTTGTTTGTTAACAATGTAAAAAAGATATACGTACATAAGCATATATATAGGGAAAAGTGAATATGCAGCTGTTAAGCACCAAACATTACATGTGAAAACATCAAAACTACGTAGTTTTGATCATAAGTTAAAAAAAAAAGATTTTCCTTCTTTTTTTTTTTTTTTTTTTCCTATTTTCCCTCCATTAATTTAGCAAAGTTTGATTTCCCTGATTCACCACTCACATCATCCAAACCACGACCAAAGTGAATATGGGAAGTTCACAAGTAAACATGATGCCGCAAATTTCTATTCGGGATCCATTAGCTCCTGTTAATACTAAAGGTCGTACTAAAAATGCAACTAGAATCAAATCTTCACTTAAAGCACCAAAAAAGAGAACTTGTTCTTACTGTAAGGGGAAGGGTCACTACATCAGCGGATGTCTGAAAAAGAAGGTAAGAGTATTGTATATGAGTATTTAATGGCGAATTTTATGGAAATGTAATACTCATATTTATTTGTTTCAGGAGGACGATGCTTTAAAGGCGAAAGAAGGATGATGTGTGAATTTGCTTGAAGACTTACTTGTTTTGAAGATCATGTGTGATGCTTACAGTTGTTTGAATAAAGTAGATTTTTTATTTGAAACTTGAAGTCATTCTATGTTGGAATTTCTAACCCACTATTCAATTAGTGGGTTTTTTTTTTTGTGAAAATGTTACAGTGATTTGCCTTGATTTACCTGTGAAAATATTGCAGTGCTTCTGATGAACTTAAATTATATAAAAAAGAATTGAAGTACTTGATCAAAATATAGCGAGTTCATGTTAAATGGGTTAAAAATAGCGAGTTAATGTTAAACTGGTCAAAATTTAGCGAGTTTATGTTAAACGGGTCAAAATATAGCATTCTCGTTAAACGGGTCAAAATATAGCAAGTTCGTGTTATTCATGTCAAAATATAGTGAATTCTCGTTAAACGGGTCAAAAAGAGTTGGTTTCTTAATCTCAAGTGGGCATGTGCAGATGCTTGTTTCTGATTTGTGTTGGCTTTAATAGTTAATACTTGAGGTAATGGACTATTTTACCCTCTTATCCAGGATGTTATATTACTTTTCAAAGTTTGGATCAAAATAATAGTGAAGATCATCAAACATGTCATTATCATTGATATAATTACAAAGCGTATACTCTACACGAGTCACTAATAAGAATTACATGAGTATACCTACACAAATCACTAATGATTACAAAGAAAATACCCTACACGAGTCACATTAAACAAAAAGATTACAAAGGCCGGCTGGGCACTAGCACAATGACTCCAGAATACAAAACAATTTTAATCTCTTCAATCACATTCGACACCACAGGTTGTTTCTGACCAAATCGAGCATTGTTCCTGCACTTCATTTGGGTCTGATGTCCAATGCCTGTTGCTTCTCGTTCTTGACTGTAATGTCTACAATTCCCTGCATATACAAAATTTATGTCCATTTAAATTTAAGTGCATGCACATATAACTATATAAGGGTGATGGTCAAAATCTCTATACGCAGGGCATCAAGCCAGCATATGCGTAGGGCATCAAGGAACCTTTTATGGCCATTTATCCCTAGAAACAAAAACCGAAAATATGTTAGAACTCATAGTTGAATTCTATGGACTCCAGTCTACGGACTCCAATTGTCTCGAAAGGGACTGAAACGTATCTGTTTGCAATGAGATTAGCATCACTCTTTGAGGATTTTTATCAAACACTTGTTGTGCGTTATACACGAGTCATGCCTAAATTGCAAACATCATCCAAAAAATGGTAATGCTGACTAAGTTAATCTTTAAAAAAGTCAAACCTTATTCAAATTTGAGGTGCTTACACATATAGGGCTGATGGCCAAAATCTCTCAATGATTCTCTGACCACATATGCACAGCATCAAAGAAGTTGTAATGGACATTTCCCGCTGGAAATAACAAACACCAGATGGGAATTAACTCAACAAAATAACTTAAAACCACACTATCATCTTTAATTACCTTGCACTTTGATAAACACAGCAACCACAAAAGGGGGTGGAGACATTCCCAAAAATTCAACGAACTGGAAGAAAATGATATTTTTTTTAAATTGATGTAGATCGAATGGACATGTAATGAAGAACGAACGTGTTGTAGCTTGAACGATTTACGTGATCATACTTATATCTCCTCGATCGAAAAATTAAATGGGGAAATCAAAATTTTGTAACGCCCGTAATTACGTCTAGTAGAAATGCCATCCAAAAGACGCAAGAAACACAACTTTTAACATGGACAAATCTTTCGCAATTTAAAAGGTAAAAACGCTATGTCATTAATTCATGATTTTTAACAAAATTTGGGCATGACCCGTCCATAAGACGAGTATATCCCTGTTTTAACCATCAACAAAACAACAAGTCTACAACCCGTTCAACTAGACACGACTAAGAACCATACATCAAGTGTCAAAAAGTGTAACCACTAACAACGTTATAAAAAACGAGCATTTGACCCAAAACATTAATACGTAATAGCGGAAGCGCTTGATAACCATAAAGTGTGCATATGCTCGCTCCAAATTGCCAAGTCGCCTAAATTGAGGATTTACCTACATTCAACATAATAAATAGATTAGTAATTCGCCACTAACAATTCTAGATAATAAACCCATTCGTTTCATTCTCGGATTATCATCATTTAATCACTTTGCTAACCGTTAAACGGTTCATTACATGCTTACCTCAAATAGAGGCTAAGCATACTTTACTTAACATACCCGTTAGGAACGGATACTAGCATCATTACATCGCTTTCATTCGATTTGTTCATAATGAACAATCATAGTCATTACATTCTTACATCATACCTCGATCCGAGGAAAAACGGATCGAGTAGGCTTTCGTCCATTACATACATAACTTCCCATACCCGGTTCGACTAAAAGTACCGGATATGATGTGTTAACTTTCGTATTTTAATCATTCCTCAACATCCGTTTATGACGGATCTAACTTTACTTTCAACAATCGGATATCTTCAACATTCACGGTTCCAACATAACAATTCAATACACTAGAGATTATTATACATATGACAACATAATAAAAAACATAAGGTGTACACTAACGTACCTCGATCCCGCAAGCCTTCCGATTTCCTAGTATTAGAACCTTCTTCTTTCACGCCTATCATAACACATTCATTCATTCATTTAGTACAACTAAACTTTCATTCATTCATCATCCAAATTATACACATTTTTCTCCTAGGCATTTCATCAAACACTTGGTGGTCATCAAATTTACACACATCAATTACAAGCATACAAATCATGAATTTCTACTAGTTCATCCTATAACTCATCAAAATCAATCCAAGTTCATACCTTTCTTTTATCCCACATAATTTTCTAAGATTCAGGCATTACAACATCACCATAATTTCCAAGATTTCGCATGACTAAATTCACTTAAATCATCCTATTCATATCACAAATTCATAAAGTGGATTTTGCTAAAAATCTTTCAATTAACTAAAATCAAGCATGATTTCTACTCTAGGGAGTAACCCTAACATCTAATTAACACAAATCATACCACAAACTCATGATTGGGTTGAAACCCTTTTTCTCCAATTCACCAAATCAAGAAATTCGACTTACCACTTCACTAGGTATGCTTAGATGATCGAGAATTTAAGACATGCAGCCGATTAACATTGAATTCCCTTGCCAATTGATGAGTTTTGCAAGAACAAGGGTAAACCCTTGTTTCTCCTGCTCTTGTTCGATCCCAGAAACGCACCAGGGGGTGTGTTTTGGGTTTAAACCTTATTAACCCCTTTTTAGTTACAATTTATCATATTAACCCCTCCTAAATTGAAAGGTATATAATTTAGGCATTTTCCCATGATTTCAATTATGTTTTATTACAATTCAGCCCCTCTAATTCTTTTATTGTCATTTTACATTTTATTTGTTCCTTTTTAAATCTTTCCTTATTTTTAAACAATTTATCTTGAAATTTTTGGGGCGTTACAAGTCTACCCCCTTTAAAAGAGGTTTCGTCCCCGAAACCTTTCTCATTCCAACTAGACCAATTCTACCATTACTTTTTCATCTATTCATTCACGATGCTTACTACGACCTAGATACATTCGGGATCTTGGGAAAAAGTTTCCTTTATGCACACATATTTGTACGCATTGTCCCTCCGTTCTTAAATTAAGTAAATTACTTTCATAATCGCATATAAGTCAGAATCTGATCCAGAGCTCTTATTAGTGTCGTTTTCACCTTATAATGATAGTTCCTAGCATACATCATCACTAGCGGTTCGTTCATTGAAATTTATTTCAAGTGTATACTATTGGTCGTACAAGCCTATGTTTACGGCTTGTTTCTATCTTTCTAACTCAACATAACATATTCATACATTTGCTAACAAAAATAAATTGATTTATTTCATTCCACTTACGTATCATACACGATATAATTCATTATTGTAACCATGAGAAAACCCTATCATCCCATTACTAATATTCTTCTAATTATTTTCTTATTCATATGAGGGCTTAGCATATCATTATACGCATATTATAAACATTTAATGACTTAGTAGTATTAAAACAAAACTACCCTCTTCCTAATTACTTTTTCATGCTTACTATGAGCATAAAGTATCGTTCTATGGTTACTACTGTTACTTGAACTAATTAAAACTTTTGAGTTTAGCCTCAAATTTAATCCTTCGCAACACTTTACTATTAGCTCTTTGCATGAACTACTTATTATAATAACCACGACTTCATTGCATAAATCAGTTATCCGTGAGCCGAATCGATCCACTTCTTTATATGTACCTTCCGTACTAGAATTGGTCTCATTCATTCATGAAAGATGCTCTCACTCGTGAGCATCCTTCCACTAGCTTTATTACTATTACCTCACTAAGAATTCCTTCATATTTATCTATAAATAAATAGTTAGCCCATAACCTTTCATAATTGCGTCCTACATGGTGTTTGTTCGCCTATTGTCTCTTTCACAATTTTCTCACGTACATGCTAAAATATATCATACATTCCATTTCTTATATACTATCCCTTCATTTTATTGGCCATTTCGCCAACTTTCGCAGTTTGACCTTTCAAGGGCAGACTAACACCCCTTACTTATTGTGGTCGTATCGAGGTACACGTTCGTACTTTATACTTGCATACTTTCAAGGACTTCATTCACTTCGTTTGACTTTTCGGAAGTCTAACTGTAAATACATTCTTACTTATGTGAATCAGTTATCCTATTCCGACACGTCATTCTCTAGTTGAGCCCTAAGCTCCTATTAATAATATGATTTTTTATACATACTTGTCGCGGGTCAAATCCCTTGACTCGTTATTCATACTTTGCGACGGTTAATACTTTCCAAATTGCGACAATGCATGCCCATACATTATGCTCACCTACGAGTAACAAACTTGACAAATTGAACATTAAATACCGGGTTCAAATGGCGATCTCCATTTGACCCGTATGACTCATTTGAGTTTCGTTTTTTAGTTTCTATTCTTATTTGTTTAATCCGTCTTCATTTACGGATTCGAACTTTTAATTCATCACCTTTCATTCTTACTGGTTTGACTCGTGCTTGCTTATGGATCCAACCTTTCATTCCTTACATGGTCGAATCCATTTCTCAGATTCAAACATTTTCCTCCGTACCTTCCTTTCTTCTGCCGTATCATTTACCATGTCATTTCTTACGAAACGTTTTCATATTAATCTTCTACATTCAACTTCGAGTGTTGGGTCCTAACACTTAATTCCATGTCCTATTTCATGTAGCGCGTCTCGACGCGACACTTTACATCCTATTTCTAGTGGTGTTCCCACCCTTCTTTCTTAAGTTTGTCTTACATTCAATCGTAGGATTATACTTTTGATTCTTATCTTTCTTTCTTTCTTATATTGATCCGTTCCTTTAAGAATCGTTAGACCCCTTTTTGCTAGCTTGACCGGACACAAGTGAGATGATTCTCATGTTTTTCTCGAGCTTTGGTCAATACATGACCATCCCTTAATATACCATTTCCATTTGTTTGTTCACCATATTAGGTGTTAATTCACCTACGTTCTCTAACATGTCTTTTACTAATGAGTATTCTACTTTACACGTTGTATTTCTTACGTAATACTTCCAGCATTTGTAAGTAATTATTATTCACTGACTTCTACAATATAACATTTTAAGGTCAACCACCACCCAGTACCTTTGTATATAAGTATTGTAGTACGGGTTGTTCTTACTTTCAATTCGAACACACTTACAAAACGCCTTTAGCTAACATCTGAACTATTATCCTTTCCATACCTTTCATTAACATTACCATGTTCTCATTTATTTATACGTTCCACTTAATTTCAATTTCACACAACTAAACTATCATCAATTATAACACGTAATTCATCTAGTACGTAACACATTAACTCTTTACTTAAACAATTGTGTCTAATGGCCATCCCATGATATCCCTATACTGTTGACTTTCAGAAAGTCAACTGTCTCGTTTACACACTTCAAACTTTTGAACATGTATTCATCTAAATATGGTAGGTCATAATAATAATATCCTACGTATTTCATACTCGTATTGTGCAAGATGTACAATTTACGTGATCCTCTAAACAATACACATATACATTCACATACACGTACTTTTACATGCTAATGCTCCATGATTTTACAATTAGCAAATTTCATTCGAAGCAACTATATAGCATAATTTCAACATATCCTTTACTAATTAGCTCGTATGATTCACATTTAGCACATATTCGCCTCTTAATCATACTAAAGCAAATCATTAAATACACATAAGCATCACACCATTCATGTACAAGGTACAAGCCTCTAATGCATAATTCTATCAAAGCATACATTCATCCGAATTTTCATACGAATTCCATCTAACTCACATTCTTCAAATTATTTTCACCACTAATCTCATCATTTTTATATTTATTTATTAACAATTCCGGTTCCTTCACATATCCAAGTACTTTAGTCTATATTTACTTCCTTCATTATTCATTATTCATTATCATACGTTTCCAACTCCACTTTATACATTCGTCATTCATTTCACGCCATTCCATACATTACATTCGACTTTTATAAATTTTACTTTATCGCCGACGATCTACATAACTTTACATAACTTATTATATCTTCTAATACCTTGACAGGAACATAAAACGGGCATTTCTGAGAAGTATGGGAACTTAAATCATAATTCACAAGTTTCAATACATCATAATTCATTAGTCCGTAATTACTTCATTCGCATTCTTATATTTTAAACTTTACTTACTTTTTAAACTTTCAGCGTTCATTCGTGTCATTCGACACATTACCTTTGACCTTTACAAATTTCTTTCCTTCGTAACCATCATTTGTGATTACATATGTCTTATTAGGCCTTACGTGAACCCTACATAATCATTAGACAGGCTTTCAGACAACTCGGGAACTCGAAACGCGAAAATAATACAAAAATAAAAATTTTTAGCGGATTGAGATTCCGCTGGCCGTCGGCGACGGCCTTACACCCCGTCGGCGACGGGCTTCGTAAATGGGCGTCGCCCACAATGTCCGTAGGCAGACAGTTAGGCCGTCGGCAAGTATGAGGGCGTCGGCGACGGCTCACAGCCCGTCGGCGACGGCCCTTCCTTTGCTGAAACGCTGAAAAACCTTGTTTTGGAAAGCTTGTTGGTGATTCGTTGCGGAAAACTCAAGAAAAATATGAAGTTTGTGGAAATTTTGCCCAGACACAACTGTGTTGATTATCTGAGTACAATGTCACACAGCTGTGTCAGCCTTGCCACTCACCCTGATCTCAGCAACAAGCATCAATGGTCCACACAGCTGTGTCACTTAACGACACAACTGTGTGCGGCGCCAGATATAATATAACCTAATGTTTAACTCCCATTATTACTACTCCACATACTTAACTTAAATATTTATCATAAACACACTATACATACTTGTATAAAGCAAAAACTTAAAATTTTACCTCATTGGCGATCTCGGAGCGAGCACACTTTTGCACGAACCGTCGGTTTAAGTTCAAGCACTATTACTCTTGCTCGAATCCCTCAAACCTAGGCTCTGATACTAACTTGTAACGCCCGTAATTACGTCTAGCAGAAATGCCATCCAAAAGATGCAAGAAACACAACTTTTAACATGGACAAATCTTTCGCAATTTAAAAGGTAAAAACGCTATGTCATTAATTCATGATTTTTAACAAAATTTGGGCATGACCCGTCCATAAGACGAGTATATCCCTGTTTTAACCATCAACAAAAAAACAAGTCTACAACCCGTTCAACTAGACATGACTAAGAACCATACATCAAGTGTCAAAAAGTGTAACCACTAACAACGTTATAAAAAAACGAGCATTTGACCCAAAACATTAATACGTAATAGCGGAAGCGCTTGATAACCATAAAGTGTGCATATGCTCGCTCCAAATTGCCAAGTCGCCTAAATTGAGGATTTACCTACATTCAACATAATAAATATATTAGTAATTCTCCACTAACAATTCTAGATAATAAACCCATTCGTTTCATTCTCGGATTATCATCATTTAATCACTTTGCTAACCGTTAAACGGTTCATTACATGCTTACCTCAAATAGAGGCTAAGCATACTTTACTTAACATACCCGTTAGGAACGGATACTAGCATCATTACATCGCTTTCATTCGATTTGTTCATAATGAACAATCATAGTCATTACATTCTTACATCATACCTCGATCCGAGGAAAAACGGATCGAGTAGGCTTTCGTCCATTACATACATAACTTCCCATACCCGGTTCGACTAAAAGTACCGGATATGATGTGTTAACTTTCGTATTTTAATCATTCCTCAACATCCGTTTATGACGGATCTAACTTTACTTTCAACAATCGGATATCTTCAACATTCACGGTTCCAACATAACAATTCAATACACTAGAGATTATTATACATATGACAACATAATAAAAAACATAAGGTGTACACTAACGTACCTCGATCCCGCAAGCCTTCCGATTTCCTAGTATTAGAACCTTCTTCTTTCACGCCTATCATAACACATTCATTCATTCATTTAGTACAACTAAACTTTCATTCATTCATCATCCAAATTATACACATTTTTCTCCTAGGCATTTCATCAAACACTTGGTGGTCATCAAATTTACACACATCAATTACAAGCATACAAATCATGAATTTCTACTAGTTCATCCTATAACTCATCAAAATCAATCCAAGTTCATACCTTTCTTTTATCCCACATAATTTTCTAAGATTCAGGCATTACAACATCACCATAATTTCCAAGATTTCGCATGACTAAATTCACTTAAATCATCCTATTCATATCACAAATTCATAAAGTGGATTTTGCTAAAAATCTTTCAATTAACTAAAATCAAGCATGATTTCTACTCTAGGGAGTAACCCTAACATCTAATTAACACAAATCATACCACAAACTCATGATTGGGTTGAAACCCTTTTTCTCCAATTCACCAAATCAAGAAATTCGACTTACCACTTCACTAGGTATGCTTAGATGATCGAGAATTTAAGACATGCAGCCGATTAACATTGAATTCCCTTGCCAATTGATGAGTTTTGCAAGAACAAGGGTAAACCCTTGTTTCTCCTGCTCTTGTTCGATCCCAGAAACGCACCAGGGGGTGTGTTTTGGGTTTAAACCTTATTAACCCCTTTTTAGTTACAATTTATCATATTAACCCCTCCTAAATTGAAAGGTATATAATTTAGGCATTTTCCCATGATTTCAATTATGTTTTATTACAATTCAGCCCCTCTAATTCTTTTATTGTCATTTTACATTTTATTTGTTCCTTTTTAAATCTTTCCTTATTTTTAAACAATTTATCTTGAAATTTTTGGGGCGTTACAAGTCTACCCCCTTTAAAAGAGGTTTCGTCCCCGAAACCTTTCTCATTCCAACTAGACCAATTCTACCATTACTTTTTCATCTATTCATTCACGATGCTTACTACGACCTAGATACATTCGGGATCTTGGGAAAAAGTTTCCTTTATGCACACATATTTGTACGCATTGTCCCTCCGTTCTTAAATTAAGTAAATTACTTTCATAATCGCATATAAGTCAGAATCTGATCCAGAGCTCTTATTAGTGTCGTTTTCACCTTATAATGATAGTTCCTAGCATACATCATCACTAGCGGTTCGTTCATTGAAATTTATTTCAAGTGTATACTATTGGTCGTACAAGCCTATGTTTACGGCTTGTTTCTATCTTTCTAACTCAACATAACATATTCATACATTTGCTAACAAAAATAAATTGATTTATTTCATTCCACTTACGTATCATACACGATATAATTCATTATTGTAACCATGAGAAAACCCTATCATCCCATTACTAATATTCTTCTAATTATTTTCTTATTCATATGAGGGCTTAGCATATCATTATACGCATATTATAAACATTTAATGACTTAGTAGTATTAAAACAAAACTACCCTCTTCCTAATTACTTTTTCATGCTTACTATGAGCATAAAGTATCGTTCTATGGTTACTACTGTTACTTGAACTAATTAAAACTTTTGAGTTTAGCCTCAAATTTAATCCTTCGCAACACTTTACTATTAGCTCTTTGCATGAACTACTTATTATAATAACCACGACTTCATTGCATAAATCAGTTATCCGTGAGCCGAATCGATCCACTTCTTTATATGTACCTTCCGTACTAGAATTGGTCTCATTCATTCATGAAAGATGCTCTCACTCGTGAGCATCCTTCCACTAGCTTTATTACTATTACCTCACTAAGAATTCCTTCATATTTATCTATAAATAAATAGTTAGCCCATAACCTTTCATAATTGCGTCCTACATGGTGTTTGTTCGCCTATTGTCTCTTTCACAATTTTCTCACGTACATGCTAAAATATATCATACATTCCATTTCTTATATACTATCCCTTCATTTTATTGGCCATTTCGCCAACTTTCGCAGTTTGACCTTTCAAGGGCAGACTAACACCCCTTACTTATTGTGGTCGTATCGAGGTACACGTTCGTACTTTATACTTGCATACTTTCAAGGACTTCATTCACTTCGTTTGACTTTTCGGAAGTCTAACTGTAAATACATTCTTACTTATGTGAATCAGTTATCCTATTCCGACACGTCATTCTCTAGTTGAGCCCTAAGCTCCTATTAATAATATGATTTTTTATACATACTTGTCGCGGGTCAAATCCCTTGACTCGTTATTCATACTTTGCGACGGTTAATACTTTCCAAATTGCGACAATGCATGCCCATACATTATGCTCACCTACGAGTAACAAACTTGACAAATTGAACATTAAATACCGGGTTCAAATGGCGATCTCCATTTGACCCGTATGACTCATTTGAGTTTCGTTTTTTAGTTTCTATTCTTATTTGTTTAATCCGTCT
Source organism: Helianthus tuberosus (assembly GCA_030545235.1). Taxonomy (NCBI): domain Eukaryota; kingdom Viridiplantae; phylum Streptophyta; class Magnoliopsida; order Asterales; family Asteraceae; genus Helianthus; species Helianthus tuberosus. Next base: position 1,832,818 of record JARYGA010051848.1, on the reverse strand, counting down.
TCATTTACGGATTCGAACTTTTAATTCATCACCTTTCATTCTTACTGGTTTGACTCGTGCTTGCTTATGGATCCAACCTTTCATTCCTTACATGGTCGAATCCATTTCTCAGATTCAAACATTTTCCTCCGTACCTTCCTTTCTTCTGCCGTATCATTTACCATGTCATTTCTTACGAAACGTTTTCATATTAATCTTCTACATTCAACTTCGAGTGTTGGGTCCTAACACTTAATTCCATGTCCTATTTCATGTAGCGCGTCTCGACGCGACACTTTACATCCTATTTCTAGTGGTGTTCCCACCCTTCTTTCTTAAGTTTGTCTTACATTCAATCGTAGGATTATACTTTTGATTCTTATCTTTCTTTCTTTCTTATATTGATCCGTTCCTTTAAGAATCGTTAGACCCCTTTTTGCTAGCTTGACCGGACACAAGTGAGATGATTCTCATGTTTTTCTCGAGCTTTGGTCAATACATGACCATCCCTTAATATACCATTTCCATTTGTTTGTTCACCATATTAGGTGTTAATTCACCTACGTTCTCTAACATGTCTTTTACTAATGAGTATTCTACTTTATACGTTGTATTTCTTACGTAATACTTCCAGCATTTGTAAGTAATTATTATTCACTGACTTCTACAATATAACATTTTAAGGTCAACCACCACCCAGTACCTTTGTATATAAGTATTGTAGTACGGGTTGTTCTTACTTTCAATTCGAACACACTTACAAAACGCCTTTAGCTAACATCTGAACTATTATCCTTTCCATACCTTTCATTAACATTACCATGTTCTCATTTATTTATACGTTCCACTTAATTTCAATTTCACACAACTAAACTATCATCAATTATAACACGTAATTCATCTAGTACGTAACACATTAACTCTTTACTTAAACAATTGTGTCTAATGGCCATCCCATGATATCCCTATACTGTTGACTTTCAGAAAGTCAACTGTCTCGTTTACACACTTCAAATTATTTTCACCACTAATCTCATCATTTTTATATTTATTTATTAACAATTCCGGTTCCTTCACATATCCAAGTACTTTAGTCTATATTTACTTCCTTCATTATTCATTATTCATTATCATACGTTTCCAACTCCACTTTATACATTCGTCATTCATTTCACGCCATTCCATACGTTACATTCGACTTTTATAAATTTTACTTTATCGCCGACGATCTACATAACTTTACATAACTTATTATATCTTCTAATACATTGACAGGAACATAAAACGAGCATTTCTGAGAAGTATGGGAACTTAAATCATAATTCACAAGTTTCAATACATCATAATTCATTAGTCCGTAATTACTTCATTCGCATTCTTATATTTTAAACTTTACTTACTTTTTAAACTTTCAGCGTTCATTCGTGTCATTCGACACATTACCTTTGACCTTTACAAATTTCTTTCCTTCGTAACCATCATTTGTGATTACATATGTCTTATTAGGCCTTACGTGAACCCTACATAATCATTAGACAGGCTTTCAGACAACTCGGGAACTCGAAACGCGAAAATAATACAAAAATAAAAATTTTCAGCGGATTGAGATTCCGCTGGCCGTCGGCGACGGCCTTACACCCCGTCGGCGACGGGCTTCGTAAATGGGCGTCGCCCACAATGTCCGTAGGCAGACAGTTAGGCCATCGGCAAGTATGAGGGCGTCGGCGACGGCTCACAGCCCGTCGGCGACGGCCCTTCCTTTGCTGAAACGCTGAAAAACCTTGTTTTGGAAAGCTTGTTGGTGATTCGTTGCGGAAAACTCAAGAAAAATATGAAGTTTGTGGAAATTTTGCCCAGACACAGCTGTGTTGATTATCTGAGTACAATGTCACACAGCTGTGTCAGCCTTGCCACTCACCCTGATCTCAGCAACAAGCATCAATGGTCCACACAGCTGTGTCACTTAACGACACAACTGTGTGCGGCGCCAGATATAATATAACCTAATGTTTAACTCCCATTATTACTACTCCACATACTTAACTTAAATATTTATCATAAACACACTATACATACTTGTATAAAGCAAAAACTTAAAATTTTACCTCATTGGCGATCTCGGAGCGAGCACACTTTTGCACGAACCGTCGGTTTAAGTTCAAGCACTATTACTCTTGCTCGAATCCCTCAAACCTAGGCTCTGATACTAACTTGTAACGCCCGTAATTACGTCTAGCAGAAATGCCATCCAAAAGATGCAAGAAACACAACTTTTAACATGGACAAATCTTTCGCAATTTAAAAGGTAAAAACGCTATGTCATTAATTCATGATTTTTAACAAAATTTGGGCATGACCCGTCCATAAGACGAGTATATCCCTGTTTTAACCATCAACAAAAAAACAAGTCTACAACCCGTTCAACTAGACATGACTAAGAACCATACATCAAGTGTCAAAAAGTGTAACCACTAACAACGTTATAAAAAAACGAGCATTTGACCCAAAACATTAATACGTAATAGCGGAAGCGCTTGATAACCATAAAGTGTGCATATGCTCGCTCCAAATTGCCAAGTCGCCTAAATTGAGGATTTACCTACATTCAACATAATAAATATATTAGTAATTCTCCACTAACAATTCTAGATAATAAACCCATTCGTTTCATTCTCGGATTATCATCATTTAATCACTTTGCTAACCGTTAAACGGTTCATTACATGCTTACCTCAAATAGAGGCTAAGCATACTTTACTTAACATACCCGTTAGGAACGGATACTAGCATCATTACATCGCTTTCATTCGATTTGTTCATAATGAACAATCATAGTCATTACATTCTTACATCATACCTCGATCCGAGGAAAAACGGATCGAGTAGGCTTTCGTCCATTACATACATAACTTCCCATACCCGGTTCGACTAAAAGTACCGGATATGATGTGTTAACTTTCGTATTTTAATCATTCCTCAACATCCGTTTATGACGGATCTAACTTTACTTTCAACAATCGGATATCTTCAACATTCACGGTTCCAACATAACAATTCAATACACTAGAGATTATTATACATATGACAACATAATAAAAAACATAAGGTGTACACTAACGTACCTCGATCCCGCAAGCCTTCCGATTTCCTAGTATTAGAACCTTCTTCTTTCACGCCTATCATAACACATTCATTCATTCATTTAGTACAACTAAACTTTCATTCATTCATCATCCAAATTATACACATTTTTCTCCTAGGCATTTCATCAAACACTTGGTGGTCATCAAATTTACACACATCAATTACAAGCATACAAATCATGAATTTCTACTAGTTCATCCTATAACTCATCAAAATCAATCCAAGTTCATACCTTTCTTTTATCCCACATAATTTTCTAAGATTCAGGCATTACAACATCACCATAATTTCCAAGATTTCGCATGACTAAATTCACTTAAATCATCCTATTCATATCACAAATTCATAAAGTGGATTTTGCTAAAAATCTTTCAATTAACTAAAATCAAGCATGATTTCTACTCTAGGGAGTAACCCTAACATCTAATTAACACAAATCATACCACAAACTCATGATTGGGTTGAAACCCTTTTTCTCCAATTCACCAAATCAAGAAATTCGACTTACCACTTCACTAGGTATGCTTAGATGATCGAGAATTTAAGACATGCAGCCGATTAACATTGAATTCCCTTGCCAATTGATGAGTTTTGCAAGAACAAGGGTAAACCCTTGTTTCTCCTGCTCTTGTTCGATCCCAGAAACGCACCAGGGGGTGTGTTTTGGGTTTAAACCTTATTAACCCCTTTTTAGTTACAATTTATCATATTAACCCATCCTAAATTGAAAGGTATATAATTTAGGCATTTTCCCATGATTTCAATTATGTTTTATTACAATTCAGCCCCTCTAATTCTTTTATTGTCATTTTACATTTTATTTGTTCCTTTTTAAATCTTTCCTTATTTTTAAACAATTTATCTTGAAATTTTTGGGGCGTTACAAATTTATGGGTTTAAGTTGAGGTACGATACTAGATGTAGGTTAGATTTTCAAGGAATAAGGATTTATAATCAAAACTACGTAGTTTTGATGTTTTCACATGTAATGTTGGGTGTTTAACAACTGCATATTCACTTTTCCCATATATATATATATATATATATATATATATATATATATATATATATATATATGAAGAAAATCTTACAATGAAAACGAAACTGTAACACCCCAGCCCGGCTCTGGGCTGACGTGTCACTATTACAGAATCAGATACAAAAGGGCTTATTTTATTACTATCCAAACGAGTTTACAAAAGATTTATTCCTGATAATTTATTTCATACATTATTAAAACTACACACTAAGTTTCCAATTTGTTTATTTTAGCTCTCTTCACACTTTCCCGCCATCCCTGCTAACCTGCAGAAAAGAAAAAAATATGCGAATGAACAAAATGCCACGAGCGGATAATGATAGTAATGAATATTGAAAATGAAAGAAAAGATAATAATGCAATTGTAACTACATGATAGAATTCAATAACTTTACTATGTTATAAGAAATACCCATCGAGCCCGGTATATATATGTAATAAACAGAACATGTGGAACAGGCTAGCTAGTCCTGAATCGATGTGCAATGGCGTATGGGCATCATACAAACCATCCACCAGAAATAATAATATCCTAGGATCGATCCATACGCCTCGAAAAATATATAGCCGGCACTCCGTAGAGTTCAGAACAGGCGAGACGCTGTGATTTAGGCTCATCGTCACAGTCGGTGCCACGCCATTGATGCCGCAATGACATGCTTGCGGTCACCCAGAGAGGAATTTGTTATGTCTTGAGTAGGGCTGTAAACGAACCGAACGAACACGAATAAGGCCATGTTCGTATTCGTTCGTTAAGGAAATTAACATGTTCGCGAACTGTTCATGAACGCATACCGAACATAAGTTTATGTTTGTGTTCGTTCGTTAAGGAAATTCAATTGTTCACGAACAGTTCGTGAACACTGGTCTTGAACACAAACGAACGCAAGCAAATACAAATGAATGCAAACGAACATTTAACTTGAAAATAAAAAAAATGAAAACATTGTTATCCTTAAACATTGGATATAAGTAGTTAAATACAACCATCAAATGATAACTCAAAACACAAGAAGTCTACCACACCACCAAACGATGAATATAGTTTAACTAACTTAGACATAATTATCTCAAAAAATGTCTTAGAATGTCCAAATTTTAGCTAACTTAGAAAAAATGGGTTTCAAGTTTTCAATATGTTTAGATAAAATGTTTATTATTTATTATTTTTTAATATAATCAAACGAACATATTACCGAACGTTCACGAATGTAGTCGAACGAACAAGACCTGCGTTCGTGTTCGTTCGCTAAGCTAACCGAACATAATATTTTGTTCATGTTCGTTCATTAAGCTAATCGAACGAACATAAACAAACTTCCCACCGAACGGTTCACGAACTGTTCGCTGAACGTTCGGTTCGTTTACGGCCCTAGTCTTGATGTAAGATGGTTTGTTAAGACTAGATTCTTGAAGGTGTAATTTTGGCAGGTAGGATTCATGAAGGACTAGAAAGAAAAAAAGAAACAAAAACAAAGGAATGAGGTGAGGTGCGAAGATTCAAATCCAGAACCTCCTGTATAAACACCTAGTCGCTTAACCAACTGCTATGCTAATTCCATTTTGGTCATTCGATTCCGTTCTGAAATAGAAAATATATAAACTGTATTAGACGTCACTTAATATGATTGGATAAAAAGGGACTATGAAGACATTCTTAATTGTATATAAACTGTAAGAACCATTTAAAAAAATGTCACGTGACATCTAACCAATTATATAGAAATAATAAAATAATATCCTAAATAATATCAGTTATATTGAATTTCCTATAAAATATGCTAATAAACAATTAATTCTTTATTTGAATATTCCTTTTGTTTTTAATGTGCTGATTAAGAAAAGTGCTAATATCATTCAAATATGTACTAAAATCAATTATCTTGATTAATTTTCATATGCTAATATAATTTAAATGTGCTACTTTTATGTATGTATTGTTTTGATATGTGCTAATTTAACTTTTTTTAAGTGCTATGATATGTTCTTACAGTTTGTAGGATAAATATGGTTTTTACCAGAACCAACCCCATATAATATAATATAATTGATTTTGTTTTCTAAACGCAACACATTCAACCCACCAAATTATGTGAGGGGGTTTTATGAAAAAGGTGGTTGTGAATAGTAGCGATTAGTGTTCATCTGTAACTTGAGTGGACTCTGTTCACCCCTTATATTTTTTCAATATATTTTGAAAGTGGTTGTGAGTGGAAAAACACAAAATATAATGATGAAGGTATTAAAAAGTATTATTTTATTGAAATGAGAGAGAAAAAATAGTGATTTTTAGTGTAATATAGGGTAAAAAAATAGAAGATCAGGGAGAGGGTTGGATGTGAATGTTGTAAGACCGCCCGTAGTGGGGTGTGTTTTTTAAAAATTTATAAAAAAAACCGCCCTATAACGCCCCGGTAACCGCTACACCCGGCGTTACCGGGCGTTATTTTCGAGAAAAATTGCGTCCGGCGTTTAAATTAAAACGCTTAAAATGAGGGGGGCCCACTTTTTATTTTCAGTTTTTTATTTTATTTTTATTTCAAGTAATGTAATTTTTTTTAATTAATGAAGTTTTTTATGTTTTAAATTAAAATAAATAATTGTGAAATGATTGAATGGGGGTTATTGGCATAATGCCCCACTACGCCACTTTTGCTATAATGCCCCATCGCTGACTAGGACGCCACGTGTCGGATAATGCCCCATGGTGGGGGCATTATAACACATTACCACTACATATGGTCTAAGAGAGGTATAATCTACTATAGAATAAAAAATATACTGACACCTACCAATGATTTAGAAATGTGTTTGAAGAATGGAAAACACTTTCGGCTTTGGATGACTCAAGATCCCTAATATGCCACTACCATATGACGATCAATGGCGTAGCTTTGTGGGGGCGGGAGGGGGCGGCCGACCCCCCGAACATTTCGCTCGTTAGTGGAGAGTATATATAGTTTCCGTATATAAATTTTTGGGTATATACATTTTTGACCCTCCGGTTTTATAGACATTTTTGATATATACGTTTTCGACCCCTCGATCGGAAATCTCAAGCTTCGCCACTGATGACGATACTTCTAGCTAGAAGTATATATTTTTTTTATTGTCAATAAACTACTAATAATTTATTTTAATGTTATTGCCTTATAAGAAAAATTGGAGGTGGTGGAGAAGGATCAATATGCACGAGACGTGTAGATGCAGGCGACACGATGTGGACGTATGAGACCAGACACAAGATACAATGTTTCAAATTGAGCAGATAACGTTGCAAAAACTAGTGTTGTGCCGAAAGGAGTTACAATCGCCATCACCCGATGACCCTCCCTTACCTAATCTATCTTTTACGTATTTTCATTTTGCAAGTTTTCTACTTACAAGGATTGTAATAAGATGATTATTAATATTTTAAAATTCCAGTTTTATTAAAAGAAAGGCATTAAATTTTCGGTTATTAGAGGTGGAGAAGGATCAACATGCACGAGACGCGAAGGTGTAGGTGATACAAAGGGTTGTGGAGGTACGATATCAGACATAGGATGCAACATTACAAGGTGAGCAGACGACGGTGCAAAAAGGAGTCAGAACCGCCACTACAAGAAATTCAAGCATTAGTGGTGACACTTTTAGCGGCGACATGACAGGCATTAGTGACGGTTCTTTAGTCGCCGCTAAAAGTTTTAGCGACGGCATTTGGGAGTATTAGCGACGACAAAAGTCGCCGCTATTGCGAAAATTCTTTGTAGTGCATTACCCGGTGACCCTCTCCCTACTTATCTAGTTTTCTCCCGTACATATAATATTTACTGTTTTTGTTTAAATATATATATTTTTTCTAATGAGATATTTTTTGGTTTCCAAAACCTTTCTATTATCTATTAATTTCGTTTACGCGAAAGAGACGTGAGATATTTTTTGGTTTCCAAAACCTTTCTGTTATCTATTAACTAGAATCCCGTGTATTACACGAGTTTAATAAATATAATTTTATATACTAAATAAAAAAATAATATATTTTTAAAACCTCATGTCGGGCTCAAGGAAAAGGGTTATGTCGTAGGGCAAGCGGTGCTCAAGGCAGAGGCGAGTAAAGTGGCAAAACATGAGAAAGCCTGCCGGGAGAATCAACATGTGTTTGTCCCGTTTGCGTTTGATACCTTTGGTGGTCTCGCTCCTGACGCTGTGCGACTCTTGAATCGGGTTCAAAAAGTTGTTAATAGTAATTCTACGTCGCTAAAGGTTTCAAACTTTGTATTTAGTAGAATTGGTTTTTCTATTCAAAAGGAGGTGGCGGCGCAACTTGTTGCCCGACTACCTGCCATTGCTTTGTAATTGCCTTTTTTTCGTGTGGAATGATAACAAATTTATAATTGATAAAAAAACCTCATCTATTACACGTGTTGAGCAAATATAATTTTATATATTAAATAATAAAAAAATTATATCTTTAAGAACCTCGTGTATTGTACAGGTTAAATAAATATAATTTTATACACCAAACAATAAAAAAGTTATATTAAAAAAAAAACCTTGTGTATTCACGGGTGGAAGAAATGTAATTTTATATACTAAATAATAAAAAAAGTTATGTTTAAAAAAACTCCGTGTATTATACGGGTTGAATAAATCTAATTTTATATAGCAAATAATAAAAAAATATTATATCTTTAAAAAACCTGTGTATTACACGGGTTTATCTATGGTTAAAAACATATTTCTAAATTAAAATGGATTTTTTTTATTATTTTTTAAATTAGGTTAATACTATTTTAAATTTTTGGTTTGATTAATAAGTTGTTTAATATAATTTCTCATAGTTAACAATAATAACGTTAACAATAAATAATATGCATGTTTATCTACTGTTAAGTGATACAATGTTTTTTAGTAGGGCTGGCAAATCGTGTCTTATCGGGTTTAACAGGTCTCTAACGACGCATGTAACACAAGTATTAAAAATGAATACAACTCGTTTAACTATTTTATATGTCATGTTTATAACACAGTTTTACGTTTGATGTATCAAGAAGAAGAAAAGTTTTTAGTTTAGATAAGACTTTACGATTATCTACTGTCAAATATTATCGTAATAACATTTTGTATTAATAGGTTTTGTTCATAATGCATGCAGATGACATATATTTCAATTTTATATTAATTTTAGAGTAAATTACGATTTTGGCTCATGTGTTTATATCACTTTTACCCTTTTAGCCCAAAAAAGAATCTTTCAACATCTGAGCCCCCAACGTCTTTTTTTTTCTAACCCTTTTGGCCCCTAACACTAAGCCCATCAATTTACTTTTAGTGGCCAAAAGCGTTAGGAAAAAAGACGTTGGAGATAAAAAAATGTTAGAAAAAAAAGACGTTGTGGGCTTAGATATTAAAAAATTTCTTTTTGGGCTAAAAGGGTAAAAGTAATATAACCACAAGGGCCAAAATCGTAATTTACTCTTAATTTTAATATAACTTTGGATAAATTACGATTTGAGTAAATTACGTTTTTGGCCCCTGTGGTTATATATCAGTTTTACTATATTGGCCCAAAATAAGATTTTTTAACAGATTTGCCCCCATGGTCCCTATAACTAACCGTTTTGGCCCCTAAATCTAACCAAACCCTAACGCAGGTTAATTTATTGGTCACATGAGGGGTATAATGGTAATTTCATCCTGATTTCTTTTTAACCCCTTCTCTCTCATCATTTTCCCCAGAACCCAGATCTTGAACAAAAACATCATCACTGGATCTCTTTCCTTCCCCATCATCTGCATCTCTTTCCTTTCGGATTTCATAATTTGCACCGCCTGGTGTTGACTCCTAACTACTAAAGTAGGCGAATACAGTGGCTAAATCGACACAAACTTACTTAATTTGCTCGTTAATGGCAGCTTCAGACTCATGAAAATAGCGTTGACAAAGCAAGCGACTTCTGAGGCGAAATCGACACAATAAACTCCTCCTTCTTCACTTCTTCAAACGGCTGAAACAACACTCCACTGCTCATCCCCAGATTCTCCCCACCAACACTTGATCCACAACGTACAACCCCTGATCTCACAAATCCGATCGATTTTCCCAGATTCTTCAGCAAAAATGGTGATGATGATGAAAATGGTGTTTGAAGAGACATTTTGGAGGAACAAACAAAATATCAGTGTGTTTGTGTGCGTGTTTTGATCTGATGAGGAGGAAGATTTAAATGGGGGAGCTAAGGGTTCACGAGACCACAAATCGGATAGGGTTTTTCACGTTTTTGTTAATCGCTAGAAATTGCAGGTTCGCCGGAAGTTGCAGGTTCGCCGGAATCTGGGTAAAGTCGCCAGAAGTTGCAGGTTCGTGGATTGGGTGGGGTGTTTTGTGTTTTAAAAAATTAGACACCATCTCCCTTGAGATTGATTGATTGCTTGTTCGTCCGTTGCTTTGAATTTTGGGGAAGATGATGAGTGGTATTGAAGAGGGTTCTGGGGAAGATGATGAGAAAGAAGGGTTAAAAAGAAATCAGGATGAAATTACCATTATACCCCTCATGTGACCAATAAATTAACCAGAGTTAGGGTTTGGTTAGATTTAGGGGCCAAAACGGTTAGTTATAGGAACCATGGGGGCAAATCTGTTAAAAAATCTTATTTTGGGCCAATATAGTAAAACTGATATAACCACAGGGGCCAAAAACGTAATTTACTATTACGATTTTGGCCCCCGTGGTTATATCACTTTTTTAGATAAGTAAATTACGATTTTGGCCCCCGTGGTTATATCACTTTTTTAACATCTAAGTCCCCAACGTCTTTTTTTCTAACCCTTTTGGCCCCTAACACTAACCCCATCCATTAAATGTTAGGGGCCAAAAGTGTCACACCCCAACCGATGGCGTAAACATCGGGGTGCGAGCACTAAGCGTTCAGATTGCTCATGAGATTTCCATAACACTAGTGTTTCAATATAGATTAATAGATTTCATGCAACATTGTCTAACAACACAACCATATCAAGATAACCACAAGTTCCAACAAGCATCGAGTACCAAACATTGTTCATAGACTAAGTTAACTAGGTGAGTTTCTAAGCTTCATCCTAGCTCGATTCCATGTTTTCAGCATCCTATCAGCCTGCAACATGTATTAAAATAGAGTCAGTACAAAAATGTACTGGCGAGTATACAAGTTTGAATAACAGCATGATAGATTAAAACAACTCATATCTACATTGTAAGAATAAAAATAGTTTCAGTCGTGCTAGTGTCGCAGTCCACACAGTGATAGCCCAAGTATCCCGATGCTTTAGTGTTTACCCAAGACTCAGGGTAAACTAGAATTCTCCTAACAATACCCCCTGAGAAGAATGGGAGAGGTGCACCCCCTATAGCGCTACTATTGTTAAGGCGAAACTACACACCCTAGATTAAACGTCACATAGCACAAAATAGAATACTAGAATGCACAAGTTTTCACATACACGTAGGATAGAGTTTAGCTTGTAAAAGTATCAAGTTTCGTAGTTTATAGAATACATGTTACATCCCAAAGTTTAAAGCAAAAAGGGATCGAGTATACTCACAGTGATTGCTTAACAGTATAGACTGTTATTGGATCAAAGGGAGCTCTTTTGAATTAGCCTGGTAGATTACCACAGATAAGGGTCGAGCTTACGCAAAGTGTCGGAATAGTCACTGGATCGGATGGCAATCCGATCGGATTGCCTGTCTATCGAGTGGCTAATGTGTGTTGGTGCATGTTTTGTGACAACAGCTTAATAGTTTGTTTATTTAGTCTTTGGATATTTTGTATTGGGCTTAGCATTATTGGTTAGGGAGTTATTTAGTGTTATGGGCTTGGAGAATGGCCTGGCCCAGACCAAAGCCCATGTGCAAACCTTGTCCTATATAAACAAGGCTTGGCATAAGGGTTTGGGTTGAACATTTAAGACACTTAAGGCAAGTTTGGGGAGTTAGAGAAATCTATAGAGAGTGGCTAGGAGATTTCTTGTGAAGGTCTTGAATTGATTGTAAACTTTGTGTTGGATAATCAATAGAAGACCGGATTGAAAGTGTATCGTGTTCTTGTTTCTGTTCTACTCGTTTTCTGTGAAATCTAATCTAGAGGATTCCGCACTCTAGGTTGGATAGACGATTCTGTTACGATCCGCACGGCTCACGGGACCTACAATTGGTATCAGAGCTTTTGGCTCTAGATTGGCTTGGTTCAGAATCGTTTTCTGCAGAAAATCGAAGTTTTGGACGGCTGTTCTTGAATTCTGCTGGTGATTTCGGACAGAATACAAGGATTTCGGATCAAAATCAAGCATTTCGGATCCATTACGGATTGATAACTTGGATTTCGGATCAAGAAACAAGCATTTCGGATCATTTCGGATTCACAAGCTTGCATTTCGGATCAAATATCAGCATTTCGGACAAGATCACATGCATTACGGATGTCCTGACTTGCATTTCGGATCAGTTGTCTGCATTTCGGACCAGAACTAGTTGATTTCGGATTCATAGGCTCCATTTCGGACCAGTTTAAGGTAGATTTCGGATAAGTCAAAAGGATTACGGATCTAAAAGTCTCATTTCGGATCTGAAGAATCCATTTCGGACTGGTTAAGGTTGATTTCGGACCAGACTATCCCATTTCGGACAAGTGTGGTTCATTTCGGACCATCTAGGACCATTTCGGACGGGGTGGAAGTTTTCTTGGCTTGCGTACAAAAAATTTCACTGTTCCGCGTTTAGAAAATTATCCGTAACTCATCTTAGAAAACCGTTTGCACCGTTGGAATCCTTGGATTTTTAGGGCAAAAAAAAAAAAAAAAAAATTCGGATAGTATTTGTACGGTTTTATCAGATCGCTTACGGTAAAAGCTCACCAAGGACCAGTATAGGAGTTAGATTTGGATTTGGACACAGGTTACCAAAATTCATTTAAACTTTTACGCTGCGTGATGGCTAAGATGGATAATGGAAGTGAGGTTGTTAAGAACTGGCCAAGGCTTATAAACGTAAATGAGTATGCTGACTGGAAAAAGAAGGTTGAGGCATATGTTCAAAGTAAGGATGCGAGAATGTGGAGCTGTATGATTGATGGATACGTTGCTCCTACACGTCGTGTTGATGGAAGGGTAAAAGTAATTCCTTATGACAAGATGGATGAATCTGAGAAACAGTTGGTTGATGCTGAGAAGAGAGCTTTAGCAGTGATCAAGAAATCCTTGCCTGAGGGCATTAAGCATACCTTCAAGAACTATGGGAATTCTAGAGATCTGTGGGAAGCTTTAGAAAAACGTTATCAGATTCCTTCAAGATTGAATACATGTGATCAAGCATTGGAAGTTGAGCTGGCAGCGGTGAAGATAGGAGAGGTAGCTGCTGAGATAGAAGAGAAGAAGGAAGCAGATGAGGAGAATGCTGAAAAGAAGGATGCAGAAGTTTCAAAGGGCTTGGCTGATGTGATTGGACTTACAACAGAAGTGAAGGTATCATCAGAATCTGTAAGTCATACATGTCATAATTGCACTGAACTACAGGGTAAAATTAACAGACTATCGGGGCAAAACAAAATTCTTTTAGCCGATTTGGAAAACCGAAAAGAGTTAAATGTTCTTTTGATTAAAAAAGAGTCAAATTCTTTAGAAAAACTCAAATCAAATGAACAAGAAATCAGTAGTTTAACAAGCAAAGTCAATGAACAATTACAGATCATTGATTTGGCTCGTGAGACTCTGAAAGAAAAGACTAACGAGCTTTCAGAAAAGTGCACAGAATTGGCTGATGCACAAGCCAAAATTGTTGAACTTCAGGGGAAGTTAAGCAATTTTGGGAATTCTTCGTTAGTCAGGACTCAAATTCAAAATGGTTTAAAAAGAAGTAATGATAAAACAGGGGTGGGGTTTACTAAAGCTTCATCTTCTGAAAATCAAGACTACTCTTTTCTACCAAATGAAGAAGAGCTAATTGATCCGATAGCTGTGGACTTACCAAATAGTCCAGTTTCTTTGAAAGAATCTGTAGGGTCTAACTGTACACCTCATAAAGTGGATGAGGATACTGAAGACAAAAGGACCAACACATTTAAAAAGGGATCAAACAAAAGGAAAACTTATAAGAAAAGATCCTGTTTTAAATGTCACAACAAAGGGCACGTGGCGAGTTGTTGTCCTTTGAAGAAAGGTAAACAAAAGGTTGATGAGGTTAAGGATGAGAATCAGGTTGGGTCAAACAATAGTGTAAAAACTAGTCGTCAGACAAATAAACCTGAATCTCAATCTAAACCCTTAACTTCGAAAAGATTTGATACACCAAGAAGTACTTCTCCACAATTTAGTCATCATAATGGTAAATCAAATCAATTTCAAAGTCAAAATAGAAATTTTGGATATCAAACTCGATACCAAACTGCTGGTAATCGAAATTTTCAACAAAGAAATGGACATAGGGGTTTTAGTAACTCAAATGTTCAACAACATCCAAAATTTTTCCAAAATTCATGGTATAATAATGGGAGAAGCAGGTATCCAGATAATCCACTAAAGTGTGATGGATATTGGATGGATGTTCCTGTAATGGATGAATTTGGAAAACCCAAGACCATCAGGGCTTGGGTTCTAAAGTCTAACTGAGTTGTTGAGTGAATGCAGGATGACCAAGAAGGACTGTTGATGTGTTCGACAGTGGTTATTCCTGTAAAGCATCTGAGGTGAATAGTAGGTTAACATGGGTAACGAACTATTTACTTCTGTGATCATTTTGATTGTTTTTAAACTTAAAACGTGAAAAACTGTAGTCAGGATAAGGTGGGAGTTTGTTTGTGTTTTCAAATTTGTGTTTTTTGAAACTTACTCCATTAAAACAAAAATTTAGGGGGAGAAATTCCTCTAAGCCAAAAAGAGTTTAGATAGTGCGTGTGTTTAGGGGGAGTAAGTTATAATATTTTAAAAATCCAAAAACATTAAAAAATTGGAAAATTAAAAATGAGTTTTCACTGTGTGAAAAAGAAGAAATGATAGTACATCAGCAAGTTAGACTGTCACATTCGAACTGAAACAAAATGCTTAAGTGTGATAGCAGCTTCATCATATGATATACCAGTAGGCAAAAGCATGAAATAATCAACTTACCAATGTGATATAAACCTAAATGCACTGAGTATGAGTGGGGAACACATCAGTGGTGTATGGTTTAATGACCTTAAATCTTGCGTTGATAGATTGCCAAAATCTGAAGTTTTGGGTCTTTATACTGTTATTTCATCTGGGGATATCAGGGGTGTCCTTCTGCTGCATCCAGATACATGCTGACCTAGACACACCCAGGATATCTTCAAAGAGCTAAACATGCCAAAACCCTGAAAATGAAGAAGCTCTCATAGAGAGTCATTCAAAATAAGTGCTAAATGCACAAATCGTACCAAAAATGGTATTTGTCTTAGCCCTCGATAAGATATTTTGGTCTCTCTGCTGTACGGAAGTACTGACCTGTTCACCAATTATCTATCGTTGAAAAACAAAACGGATGAATTCAGTATACTCACCTACTACGATGAATCTTTGTGCATACCTTGATCGCGGGGGTATATCCTGAAGTGGTACACGCTAATATATCAGAATTAATATTACCTTAAAGTATCATACGGTAATGGTACTTGAAATGTTCATGCATTTGTTTAGGTGGACAAATATACTGGTAATCGTCTTGAACTGCTTTTCACGATAAATTACATAATGAATTAACTAATGGTGTGAAACAGTTTGATTTTGCTGATATGATCTTCTTGCACATGACACTCACAAAAAGAAGTATTGTAAATATTTTTGAGTTTACTTTAGTTAGTTCAGTTTGTGTTGAAAAATATCAAAAACACCAAAAATATTTCCTTTTAAAAGATCTCCCATTTTGAACTGACAGGTAGTTGTTTTTGCAAGTTAAGATAAAATATTGGTTTATCTTTAAATGTGAAAAAGACTAATGGTTTTTCGAGATAATTTCTTGTGTTGCTAAACAGATTGATGCAGTTATCAAAATGAAGTGCAGAATACAAGTAAAGTGCAGATTGAGAGTGAAGTGAAGTTCGTGTGAAGATGCATGGTAGGATCCTTCTACTACATTGCAGAGAGAGAAAGAGATATGGAAGATTTGAAGATACTTTCTTAACCAAAGATTGCTAGTTCGCTGATCTAAAACGAATGAAAGTTTTGGAGATTGGAAGCATCAGCTAAGGGGGAGTTTGTTGATGTCAGAAACTGTGTAGCTGACGCTATCCAAAGACCAAAAGACTGCAAGATGTTTGAAGACAAAGTTACACTATGAAGCTATTGTCAAGGGGGAGTTTGTTGGTGCATGTTTTGTGACAACAGCTTAATAGTTTGTTTATTTAGTCTTTGGATATTTTGTATTGGGCTTAGCATTATTGGTTAGGGAGTTATTTAATGTTATGGGCTTGGAGAATGGCCTGGCCCAGACCAAAGCCCATGTGCAAACCTTGTCCTATATAAACAAGGCTTGGCATAAGGGTTGAGGTTGGCAAGTTTGGGGAGTTAGAGAAATCTATAGAGAGTGGCTAGGAGATTTCTTGTGGGTCTTGAATTGATTGTAAACATCAAGTTGGATAATCAATAGAAGACCGGATTGAAAGTGTATCGTGTTCTTGATTCTTGTTCTACTCATTTTCTGTGAAATCTAATCTAGAGGATTCTGCACTCTAGGTTGGATAGACGATTCTGTTACGATCCGCACGACTCAAGGGACCTACAATGTGCGAGGGAACGGATGACTGCCCGATCGGATGGCTGCCCGATCGGGTGGTCACTCGATCCAAGTATCAAGTTTAGTGTGTTAGTCACCTCGATCGGATGATAGCTCGATCGGATGGAAATTTAGTGGGTACTTGGCCTTCATATCACTTTTCAACTCCCAAGTGAATTCGGCGCCACACTTCCCTTCCCATCGAACCTTAACAATGGGAATTTTGCTACGCCTCAGACGCTTGACAGCTTGATCCATGATCTCGACCGGTTTCTCCACAAATTGCACAGCTTCATTTATTTGCAAGTCCTCAAGGGGAACCTGAAGTTCCTCGTCGGCTAGGAATTTACGTAGATTGGACACGTGGAACACCAGATGTACGTTGTTTTGTTCTTGTGGCAAGTCGAGTCTGTACGCCACCTTGCCAATCCTTTCGTGTATCTAGAAAGGACCCACATAGCGAGGAGCGAGCTTTCCTCTCTTACCAAAACGAACTACTCCCTTCCAGGGAGATACCTTGAGAAGAACTCGGTCACCAACATCAAATTCCAGAGGCTTACGCCTAACATCAACATAGCTCTTTGTCTGCTCCTAACCTTGATCAAGTTATCACGAATCTGAAGAATCTTATCCGTTGTCTCTTGAATGATTTCAAGGCCAGTAAACTGCTTGCCACCAACCTCATGCCAGCTGAGAGGAGATCGGCACTTGCGGCCATAGAAAGCTTCGAAAGGAGCCATTTGAATACTTGAATGATAGCTGTTGTTGTACGAGAACTCAATCAATGGTAAATGCACATCCTAGTTACCACCTAAGTCGATGACACAAGAACGGAGCATATCCTCTAGGGTCTGAATAGTACGCTCGGTTTGTCCATCCGTTTGAGGATGAAAGGCCGTTCTAAGATTCAAATGAGTACCCATAGAGGATTGAAAGGTTTGCCCAAGACGTGAAGTAAAGCGACCATCACGGTCTGAGATTATGTCAAGAGGTATGCCATGACGGCATATAATCACATCAGTATAGATTCGAGCAAGTTTCTCCACCTTATAGTCCTCACGAATAGGAAGAAAGTGGGCGGATTTGGGCAAACGATCAACAATTGCCCAGATACTGTCGTGACCGAACGGTGTTCGAGGTAACTTAGTAATAAAGTCCATAGCGATGCTACTCCATTTCCAAACTGGAATTTTGGGTTGTTCTAAGAGTCCTGAGGGACGTTGATGTTCAGCCTTAACTTTCGTACAAGTGAGGCATTTAGAAACATACACAACAATGTCCCTCTTCATGCCAAGCCACCAATAAGTTGTACGCAAATAGTGGTACATCTTATCAGCGCCCGGATTAAAGGAGTAATGGGATTTATGGGCCTCCTTCATAATAAGCTCACGGAGATTATCGCGATCCGGCACCCAGATGCGATTGAGGTAATAATGCAGTCCGTTAGGTTTAGTTTCAAGCTGATCAATTCTAGCGCCGTGGATTTCTTCTTCTAGACTTCCTTCATTTGCTGATGAACACTGGGCGTCACGAATGCATGCATGGAGATCATTAGAGACACGAATAACATTGACATACGTTTTACGGCTAAGAGTGTCGGCCACTACATTTGCCTTGCCGGCATGATAGCGGATTTCGCAGTCGTAGTCGTTAAGCAGTTCCATCCAACGTCTCTGTCGCATGTTCAGTTCCTTTTGGTCAAAGATGTGTTGAAGGCTCTTAAGGTCAGTGTAAACCACATACTTAGTACCATATAGGTAGTGTCGCCAGATCTTTAACGCAAAAACAACTGCACCAAGCTCCAGATCGTGAGTAGTATAGTTTTTCTCATGTACCTTGAGTTGACGAGAAGCATAAGCGATAACCTTGTCCCGCTGCATGAGCACACAACCCAATCCACGGTTTGAGGCATCACAATATACCACGAAATCGTCATTCCCATCGGGTAGAGTAAGTACAGGAGCGTTACACAAAAGGGTCTTAAGAGTCTGAAAAGATTCCTCTTGCTCATGACCCCAAGCAAAAGGTCTCTCTTTTTGGGTTAACAAAGTGAGAGGTACAACAATATTAGAAAAGTCCGAAATGAATCGGCGGTAATAACCAGCCAATCCTAGAAAAGAACGAATTTCTGATGCGGATTTTGGTGTACTCCTATTCTTCACAGCTTCGATTTTAGACGGGTCAACATGAATACCTTGCTTACTAACGACATGGCCAAGGAATTGTACTTCATCAATCCAAAACTCACATTTAGAAAATTTAGCATACAGACGTTCATCACGTAAGAGTTCAAGCATAAGACGTAAATGATGAGCATGATCAGCTTTAAACTTAGAATAAATGAGAATATCATCAATAAAGACTATAACAAAGCAATCCAAATAGGGTTTACACACACGATTCATGAGGTCCATGAACACAGCGGGTGCGTTGGTCAGCCCAAAAGGCATAACCACGAACTCGTAGTGTCCATATCGAGTACGAAAAGCGGTTTTAGAAATATCATCTTCGAGGACACGCAACTGATGATATCCAGATCGGAGATCGATCTTAGAGAAACAGGACGCGCCTTGTAGTTGGTCAAATAAATCATCAATACGAGGTAAAGGGTAACGATTCTTCACGGTAAGCTTATTAAGTTCACGATAGTCGATACACATACGAAATGAACCATCTTTCTTCTTGACAAATAAAACAGGAGCACCCCATGGAGAGGCACTTGGACGAATAAAACCTTTGTCGAGCAGTTCCTGCAGCTGACTGGAAAACTCTTGCATCTCGGAAGGTGCAAGACGGTAAGGAGCCTTGGCGACAGGAGTTGCGCCAGGTACGAGATCAATACGAAAGTCAATGGTTCTAGGAGGAGGAAGACCAGGAAGATCTTCGGGAATGACGTTAGTGAAATCACACACTACTGGAACGTCGCTTAAGTTCTTCTCCTTGCCCTTTTGTTCAACCACGTGGGCCAAGAAGGCAAAGTTCTATTTACGTAAGCATCGGCTCGCTTGTGTGCATGACATCAACCTTAGTCCTTTTGAAGGTCGGTCTCCATAGACGTTCAAAGTATCACCAGAAGGAAGAGGAAGACGGGCGAGCTTATCATGACAAACAATCTCGACATGGTTCTTACGCAACCAATCCATGTCGATAATGACATCAAAACTACCCAAACGCATGGGTATGAGATCAATAGAGAATACGTGATCGTTAAGAGTCAGGGAACAATCACGTACAATAGAATTAACAAGAATCGACTTACCATTGGCGACCCCAACAGAGAACGACTCAGGTAACTTAGAGCGTGTACAGTTTATCAAAGACTCGAATTCCACGGACACAAAGCTTTTATCGGCACCAGTATCAAATAGGATAGAAGCGTAATGGTTATTAACGAGAAACATACCATTCACCATATCATTGTTGTTGTGAGCCTGATTAGCATTGAGATTGAATGCTCGTCCACGAGCGGCTGCTTGTTATTCTTGATTCAGCTGGGGGCAACGATTACGGAGGTGAGTAGTATCTCCGCATTGAAAGCATGCACGAACGGCATTGACTGGACCTGGATTCTGCAGAGGTGCTGGAGGTGCTGGTAGAGCTGCTTGGGCCGGGGCTTGCTGAGTTTACTGGGCTGGGTTAGCTTGGCGACAATAGGTGGCTGTGTGACCATAGCGGTTACAATTCGTACACAGACGACATGCAGAAGTAGTAGGGTGATGAAAGTTGCAATTTGCACACTTGGGGTAAGACCCAATGTACTGTTTCCTAGCTTCTGGAACAACAGGGTTAGCAGCAGCAGTAGCAGGAGCAGGTTTAGCAGCAGGGTTTGCAGCAGGAACAATAACATTGCATCCTGAACCCTGAGACTTCCTTTTCTTGTTCTTGCTACCACTTGACTGCTGGGTGACTTGATTTGCAGACTTGGAGGTTGCAGGAGTAGCAAATTGCTTATCACGCACACGGTTGTTGTTCAAACTTGCTGCCAAACGATAGACTTCTTCAATAGTGTCGAGTTGAGCTGCTTCGATTGAATCACGCATAGCAGGAGGTAGACCATTGATTACTTGGTTATCATTTGCTTAGGAGTAGAAACCAAGTGAGGAACGATCAAGCTCAGCTGCTTGAATCGGGTAGTATAAGCCAGGTTATCATCACCAACCTGCTTCAGATGCCAAAACTCTTCTTCAAGCTTCAATTGTTCATGAGGAGGGCAGAACTCGAGCATCATGAATTCTCGCACCTCAGCCCATGGAAGAGTATCAAACCCCCAAAATACCAATTGCAGAAACACAACGGGGCGTGCGACGTACCATGATTTAGCCACCAATCACATTGAACTCATAAATATATTTAAATAAAACTTTCATTCATTAACATAAAGTGTTATAAAACGTTACATATAATTCATTGTATACAACGGAAGCATAACTCATTTGTTAAGTGTTTTATAAACCACATGTACAAAAACCATTAGACTTGTATCGCGATTCCATGTATCTCGACCCATGACCACTCCAGCCTTCCAGACAGCAAGTTCCCAATGCTATAACCCTATAGACTTGCAAGCATGCAGACAAGTGTGTCAGACGACGCTGGTGAGTTCAAAGTTTTATTAACGCGTTTAGTTACCAGATATGAGTATAAAACATTTCAATGATTTGATGTTGTTAATAACTCGATTACCGCTGATGGCTCCAGATTATTTGCCCTATTCCCCAAAGCCTCTATCAAAGCAATGGTCAAGACTGGGATCATTAGTTCACTCCCGACCTCCCCGGTGCGGTGTGAGATTGCCAAACCTAAATAGCGCTATTAACTAATACCCCGCTGCCTCCCCAGCAACAATCGGTAGAAGGGACTTGAGTGATAGATATGAGTGTATTAAACAACATCCTAATAACCTGACGTTCCTCCCCGGAACGTTTACCAAATGTCCCTCCCCGGGACGCATGCTTGGAAAAAGAGCAGTGAACTCACCTTTGATTTGCTCGGTATGTTTAGTTATATTACACGTTCCAAGTTGGCCAACCATACCCTACCGTAGTGTAACATCCCGAAATTTCAAAACTTTATATTAGAATTATAAAGTGTATAATAAACAAGAATAAACTAACTAGGATAAATAACCCAGTTAGTTAGAAGTCTTGTAGTAACACAAGGATGAGTTAAAAATGTCAAAGATGTAAACTAAATAAGAATGGAGGGACCAAGGTTGTCAAAATTGAAACTTGAATTACTAATAATTAGTAAAACAAAAACCCAAACACTCCATTTTGGAGTCCTGGTCGATCAAAGAAACACAGGGGGCGACACCCACTTCTTCACAACCCTAAACTCTACTAAAATCTCAAATTGAAGGCTCAAATCATGTCATAAACGAAATCTGAGCATAGAATCGTGATCTCCTCGTCAAGGAGGTCATAAGGTATGTCAAATTAGGTTGTTTTGATACAACTCAAATTCTTGCATGTGATTGAAATCAAAGATTGAGCTTGATTATGTGTTGTAAAACATGAAATAGGAAGTAATGTGAAGTCTAGGGACAAACCCTAGATGATTTCTTGTCAAAATCTTGCATGTTAGTTGTAAGGATCAACTATCACTTAGTGGGTGATTAGTAAGTTAGTAGAACTTGATAAACACTAGGATTAAGATTCTTGTTCTAGTGAAAACTGAAATTTTGAGATAATCTCTGAAATTGTTGATGTTAAAATATGTGTATATTGTCTAATTGAAGTTGATTTGGGTAATAATTTCAAGTTATGAACTTGGTGTAGATCATGTAGAAATCTGACCCACAAGGTGTTTGATAAAACGCCTAAGTGAGGGTTAAAATGTTAAAGATGGCTAAAAACGCAGATTTGCATATGTTATGAATGAATGCGTTAAAGCTTATGAAAAAGAGTTCTAATCTTGTTATGAATTGAACTCTTTAGGCAAGGAATCCGGAACGTCAAGTGGACACGCCGGAAGTGATACCCGTGGAAAAGGTGTGCTTTAAAGGTACGTGACTTTAGTCTCGTTGTATTATGTAATAATGTTTAGTTTTAAAGTACAAACGATGTCGGATTGTAATTGATGCGTTTGATGTATCGTTAAAGTGGCGAAGTTCACTAGATCACCAAACGGGTCAAAATAAACATTAGAAATCTGGTTTGGTATGTTAATAAAGTGATGGTTTTCACTAGATAGCCAAACGGGTCAAAATGTTGCTTGAAAACGAATCACATGGGTAAAGACTTAAAAGTTTCATATCATGATAGGTGATAGATGGTAATACATCAATGAATTGGTTATGATATTGATCTAAGTATAAGAACCCGGAATATGGGTCAAACAATAAATGTTAAATGAAAAAGGGTTGTTGAAACGGAAAGCTTGAATTCCGAGGAAACAAGTATTAGCCCTTGATGAATTGCAAAGCCATGGAATTGGCGTGAATACACCAAATATATGAACCCGGAAATTTGGGTAATTATGTCTAAAAAAAGCTTTAAGAATGGAGAAGAGGTGCTATGCACTTACACTAAAGGATTGGATAATGGAAATAAGGAAATCATGAACCGATTGTCGGTATCTCGGTTTCCATGATGTAAAATTTACAATGTTGGATCCGTAATTTTATTACGGACTCATAGGAAAAAGAATCGGCTAAAACGGATAAGCGAGTGAAAAGTTATGATCTTTACAAGTTGGAAAATAGTCAAAGGGTAATATTGCAGAGTCCACCGTAAATTACGGTTCCACCGTAATTTACGGTGGAGATCAAAACCTTACGGTGAAAAGTTCCTGGTTTACGGCAGCACCAGAATCATTCCAGGTTCACCGTAATTTACGGTGACACCGTAAATTACGGTGGAACCCAGGAAATTTATATTTTGTTCGTTTCTTTGCATCGTTTAAATTCGTTTATATGTCATGTATTAATGTCAAAACTAATATCTTAGTGTTTGACCCTAGGTATGTATGAAGCCCTCTCGGATGGTGATCAAGTACAACGTCAAGAACCGAACACGTATTTTGAAGCTTCCGCAATAATCTTAATCTTGTCTAGACATAATCATGTTGTAAACTCTTTTGTTAATCATGTTTTAAACTAGTGGTTAGTTTATTAACAAGGGTTAACTTTTAAACTTGTTATGGATGTATTTAGCACTATCTCAAGTGTGAACGGTTTAAACACGAAAAGTTTTTGTAAACTCTGATTTTTATTTAAAGTTTCATTTAATTATTAGTTATATTCCGTCAAAATAATTAGGGTGTTACACGTAGTTACCAAAGACAGTCAGTTACACATGGATCACGGATTCTTCTCACACATCATTCCAGTAACGAATAAGTAATTCACATATCACCATACATATCAACATACATGGCATACCAGTTAATCATGCAACTTATCAATTCATTTCCCTCATACAAGTTATAACAGTTTATCATGAAATCCATAGTCCATAACACACATCATTTTCCTCTTAACACCTAGCATATGATGTAAGTCATTTTTATAACATATATCGAGTAGTGCAAGTTCACAATTTATGCAACAGTTAACTAATCCGATGCATCAAGCATTCATGTATGTGACTACCTGACTGGTCTCTTTACACGGTTCGGCCCAATTACTATCTATGTGTATGTGTGCGGCCCAGCTCTAGTGTTCGGCCCAAGTGAGTATTCGTACAACCCAGTCATTACAAATAGTTCACATTGTTGTGCGGCCCAACTCGGACACACGGCCCAATTATACAAGTCCAACAAATGTAGTGATGCGGGCTTTGCTGGTGACCCACAGTCGTGCGGCCCAGTTTAACATGCCATCTAAGAAGTGTGTGTGTGTGTGGCCCATGTGAAGCTAGGTGTGTTTTAACACTTGTGCAACCCGGTTAACGTATAAAGCCCAATCAGGTATGTAATCACCACAACTTCCCATCTATACTCCTTCGGCTAAGTTTCATAGACGATGAACAATGTTCTTCGTCGGAATGAGAGGTGACGAAAATCCCCAACTTTCGTCGACACAGGCTTCGACGAAATATGATGTTTCGTCGGGTTGAAGTGTGTGACGAAATATGACGTTTCGTCGGGGTAACACCAGATTGTTATGAACCCTAATTAACAGTTCATCAAAATCTATGAATAATCATCGATCCTATCATATGAATCATAAATTTCACGTATTCAATCATAGTTCAACACATCGAATCCTAAACAATTGATGTGTGCTAAACAGACTATTAAAAACAACTAAATTAGACTCTCTAAGCTAGACACTAAAAAGCTTTAATTCTAGACTCGACCTAAACCACACAATCGGCAAGTGTACCGATCAATGTAGTATAACCTAGGAAGTCCGGATATCGAACCACGAGACTCTATTTATCACGTAGACTAGACTCTGACTAGACACTGACAGACACAACTAAAACTTGTTTAATTGTTGGGGGGGGGGGGGTTACGGAAAACTAAGGAAATCTATATTAAACTACTAAATTAAACTAGAGCTAGACTAAGGACGAATAGAGACTGAGAACTTTTCTTATATGAAAACACGACCACCTAGACAAGAATCCTGGATTGTTTTTAAGAGATTACCGATTAAGTTAAATGCACGAGTTATGGAACCGGGATCTTAAAGTACTCAACCTATTAAGAACCATCGAGGCCCCTCGACCCTTCTCAAGGAGAAACCTGTGGAGCTACCTAGGCCGTTAATTCTACCGGTTATTAGACGCCTTCCCAGTTGTCTAATTATTGTGTAAGTACCCTAATGTTGACCTATTCTTTCCCAATCCTAGATCTAGGGTAATTTGAAGTAATTAATTTGACTTGATAGACTAATAAGACCGACAGGTAAACCAAGACATAACCTTTCCCAAGGCCTATCTAAAGCAATTCGCCGGGTAAGACCTACCAATAGCCCCTCACTTCCCAGGTATTAGGACTAGTAGAACACTAAGACTTAGCAAATTATTATCAGTTACTTCTAGGGGTTATTGGCCAATTCTCCCTAAAGAGTGAAGGTTTTCTAACGTGATATAGACACTCACCGAAACCCTAAACCCTAATATGACTCTATGTTGTGATATAGACCGTCACTAAGAATCATACGAAGCAAATAATAACAATAGACCAACTCAAAGCACGCATACACATCAAATCATTAAATCAAACCGCTTACTAAAACACAATCACCCATAACAATCATGCAAATAACAAAAACGGTAAAATCTTTATATTAATCCATTCATCAAGTCTAGGTGGCTTAAAAGTTTAGCCATGCATGTCAAATAATGAAAACAAATCAACTAAGTTCAAACAAGAATTCATGACAAAGAATAAAAGAAACTAGAAAATAAAAGAACCCGTAAATTCTTTGACTTCCAAGCTTCCCTCTTTCAATCCCAATAATTCTCTAGCCTTGAACCCTTCGTAAAATAGCTCTCCAAATCGTCCCACCTATTCTTGATCGTGCGTCCCAAGTTAGTTCCAGCCGTCTGATGTGTTTTTCGAATATATTAGGGATTCCCTAATTGCCGTCTGCCGTTTTTTTAACAATGATAATCACCGGCTCCAACTTCACGAAAACAATAAACTGGCCCACTAATTTTCTTGTATCAAATTCAGCCCACGAACCTCATTTATTTATTAACTTCAAATACTTTTCTTGTGACATAACTAGATCAAATTTGTATCTCTGTTGCCAAGTCACCATCCATTATAATCAATCTAATTAATCTCATTTGAGAAATAAAGTCCATCGCAGCTTTGTAGGATTCCTCAGCCCCTTAATTGATAACATAGAGATAGCGGGCTCAGCCCACTCACAGAAAATAGCGGCAAATTTCATTCGGTCACTGGCTGTCTACTCTACTCAACTGGCTGTTTATTTAATTATTACTCATTTTCGCTCCATTTGCATCAGGACCTGCCAAAACACAAAATAATGTAATATAATACTAAAAACTAAATAAAAGCAAATAAAACTATACAACAATTATACATTTTACACGGGACAAATATGTGTATTTTACCATACATCAAATATCCCCACACTTAAACCTTTTTTCGTCCCCGAAAAAGAATTATGCAACGGAATCATAAATGAAAAATCACTCGGGTCAAAAACTTATTTATATTTTATTAAAATCAAAACTTGCGTTAGCCGCGATTGCGAATATACTTGTCCCTTTTAAACCCGAATCTAATCCTAAGCCCTTATCATGTGAATTTAATTTAAGTGCGGTCAGTCTACCTAGGGTCTCACACTAGAATCTACGGTCCACCTACTCCCACCTCAAGCTTATAGGACTAAAGGAACGATCACTGGACCAATTCCCAACCGTCTTATATAAAAACCAAGAGAGTTTACAATCAAATTTTTTTCTTTTTCCATTTTTTTTTCTCTTTTTTTTCTTAAGTGAGCGTAGACGATGCTTTCCCTAACCAAGAGGCAATCCGGCTGTAGAGTCGCTATCCCCAACTCGGATTACTTAAGCTTCGGTACTTTTTACTTTTCTTTGCACAGTCGATTTCACACACCCTAGAGGTAATCCGGCTGTAGAGTCGCTATCCCAAGCCCAGACTGCATAGAACTGTGCTACTTTCATTTAGTTTCTAGCTCACTTTTTTATTTTTATTTTTTTCATGATCACAAACTCTAACGGTTTTAACTTATGACGGTGTCCCTTATACTATTATTGGCAGTTTTAATTTCCCATATCTCCCAGGCGAAAACCCACTAGCAGACCGACAATTAAGGTATATTAGCTCAAAGGGACTTAAAACCAAACCCGGGCCTATCCACACATCCCTAACTAGACGCAAGCTCGATTTATTTAAACTCATATTATTATTACTCGACCCCGAGCAAAAATTCATCTTTTCTATCATTTTCCGCTTTAATTTGCAAACTTCTTTTTTATTCGAAAGACATTTTCTGATTTTTTTTAACTTGATTAAGACTCGATTATTTACATGTATCCCATCCCCACACTTAGAGATTGCATTGTCCCTAATGCAAGAACGAAAATACGACTCAACTACTACCTAAAAAAACAAAAACTGCAAACGAAATAAATAAAAATATACAACAACAAAAAGGGAAACGACTTAGCTGATTAATAACAATGCGTATGCTCCAAATCTCTCGTCCCATCCTGCTCGATCGTATAGCATTTCGGTCGCGATCGGCTTGGACTCTGACACTGGTACACTTGATAAATGCCTTATATTCGAACAGCAGCTCCAAACTCACCCGAATGGAGATTGCGTACGGGTGGTACATATTCAAACCTGCATAACCAAAAACAAGCACAAACCAAAGCAATACCGACTCTAAAAAAACGACTCAAGAACCACTAATTTAGACTCATGGTACAAAATAAACGACTCAATAACCAAGTAAACACGAAAACACAAAACACGAAAAAGAACTAAAACTACGATAAAGACTCAAAATCTACAAACTCTACAAGTGTGCTATCAACTTTTCTAATACTCACGGAGGATCATGTAGACGCAGCTCACCTCCATACCAAACCTCACGGGCTGTAGCACCATCATACCTATTATTATCCGAATCTATCCGAACACCCGCATACTTGTCACAACCTCTCAAACCATCATCGGGCGGTTTGAACTTATACATTTCAAATCTAAATCGATCCCCACACTGTGCCTTGCTCAATGCTTCTATCTTAGATTCTAAGCAATTTACCCTTTTTCCAAAATCATCTATTCTCCTATCGGGTGGATCCCCACACTTAGGTCCTATCGCTTCCTCTAGACTAGGACCACTTATCACCTCTTTCTCACTTCTCTCATCTTCTAACTTCGATGAGATGATAACCGGTAGCTCGGAACCCTCTCCTGGAAAAGCATACTCTAAATGAGATGGAAGAACCTTAAGCTCTAAGGGTGGGGGTTGGGTGGTGTCATCACTAACAGCTAATGCTTCAGGAATTAAAGGAATTCCCTCATCTTCAACTTCATCTACCCTCAAAGACTCCTCCTCTACCTTCTCTCCTACCTCTAAGTCCGCACCACTGATGTACTCTAGACAATGGTCAACGCATGAGATGAACGAGTTCAAGAAATATACGGAATGGCAAGGACCACTATAGAAAAGCATATTCTAAATGAGATGGAAAAACAGACACTAGTCACTAAGACTCTAAATAAAAATAAAAATACAAGACTCAAAACAAAACAAAACACGTAGCACGTATATGTCAATTAAGTCTATCAAAGCTAATAAACGCGATTGCCAAGAGTCCCCGGCAACAGCGCCAAAAACTTGATGTGTGCTAAATAGACTATTAAAAACAACTAAATTAGACTCTCTAAGCTAGACACTAAAAAGCTTTAATTCTAGACTCGACCTAAACCACACAATCGGCAAGTGTACCGATCAATGTAGTATAACCTAGGAAGTCCGGATATCGAACCACGAGACTCTATTTATCACGTAGACTAGACTCTGACTAGACACTGACAGACACGACTAAAACTTGTTTAATTGTTGGGGGGGGGGGGGGGGTTACGGAAAACTAAGGAAATCTATATTAAACTACTAAATTAAACTAGAGCTAGACTAAGGACGAATAGAGACTGAGAACTTTTCTTATATGAGAACACGACCACCTAGACAAGAATCCTGGATTGTTTTTAAGAGATTACCGATTAAGTTAAATGCACTAGTTATGGAACCGGGATCTTAAAGTACTCAACCTATTAAGAATCATCGAGGCCCCTCGACCCTTCTCAAGGAGAAACCTGTGGAGCTACCTAGGCCGTTAATTCTACCGGTTATTAGACGCCTTCCCAGTTGTCTAATTATTGTGTAAGTACCCTAATGTTGACCTATTCTTTCCCAATCCTAGATCTAGGGTAATTTGAAGTAATTAATTTGACTTGATAGACTAATAAGACCGACAGGTAAACCAAGACATAACCTTTCCCAAGGCCTATCTAAAGCAATTCGCCGGGTAAGACCTACCAATAGCCCCTCACTTCCCAGGTATTAGGACTAGTAGAACACTAAGACTTAGCAAATTATTATCAGTTACTACTAGGGGTTATTGGCCAATTCTCCCTAAAGAGTGAAGGTTTTCTAACGTGATATAGACACTCACCGAAACCCTAAACCCTAATATGACTCTATGTTGTGATATAGACCGTCACTAAGAATCATACGAAGCAAATAATAACAATAGACCAACTCAAAGCACGCATACACATCAAATCATTAAATCAAACCGCTTACTAAAACACAATCACCCATAACAATCATGCAAATAACAAAAAACGGTAAAATCTTTATATTAATCCATTCATAAAGTCTAGGTGGCTTAAAAGTTTAGCCAAACATGTCAAATAATGAAAACAAATCAACTAAGTTCAAACAAGAATTCATGACAAAGAATAAAAGAAACTAGAAAATAAAAGAACCCGTAAATTCTTTGACTTCCAAGCTTCCCTCTTTCAATCCCAATGATTCTCTAGCCTTGAACCCTTCGTAAAATAGCTCTCCAAATCGTCCCACCTATTCTTGATCGTGCGTCCCAAGTTAGTTCCAGCCGTCTGATGTGTTTTTCGAATATATTAGGGATTCCCTAATTGCCGTCTGCCGTTTTTTTAACAATGATAATCACCGGCTCCAACTTCACGAAAACAATAAACTGGCCCACTAATTTTCTTGTATCAAATTCAGCCCACGAACCTCATTTATTTATTAACTTCAAATACTTTTCTTGTGACATAACTAGATCAAATTTGTATCTCTGTTGCCAAGTCACCATCCATTATAATCAATCTAATTAATCTCATTTGAGAAATAAAGTCCATCGCAGCTTTGTAGGATTCCTCAGCCCCTTAATTGATAACATAGAGATAGCGGGCTCAGCCCACTCACAGAAAATAGCGGCAAATTTCATTCGGTCACTGGCTGTCTACTCTACTCAACTGGCTGTTTATTTAATTATTACTCATTTTCGCTCCATTTGCATCAGGACCTGCCAAAACACAAAATAATGTAATATAATACTAAAAACTAAATAAAAGCAAATAAAACTATACAACAATTATACATTTTACACGGGACAAATATGTGTATTTTACCACACATCAACAATCAAGATTCGGGTCCAACACTCGTTATCATGAACATACCTAAATCATAACAATTCTAACAACATGAATTCAACGCATACCAAATCATGAATGAACCCCTAAGTCCTCGTATTATCTCAATTCATATAGGCAACATATACAATTAGATTTATGAACACTAGCATGCATCCCTACTCATTTTCTCATTATTGTTAGCACATAACCATCCTGATTATTATCCCAATTCACATCAAATTACATATAGCCAAGATCGATTAACCGAGTCAATATAAGTACAAACACTAACCAGTAAATCGTATTAGATGAACTAGAATCAGGGAGGAAAGAGCAAGTCGAAGGGAGGGGCTTGCCGCGTTCAAGGAGTTGCTGCTGCCACCTGTGTGCTCGTAATGAACTTTAGGGTTTGCCAAAATTTTGAAGTATGCACTTATACTTGCATGCTCGTATATCAAAGAAAGAGTGGGTTGGGTTCAGTTTGGTTTTATAAAAACATTTTCAAAACCAAGTTCACTATAAACCTGGCTCTGATACCAAACTGTCACACCCCCAAAATACCACTTGCGGAAACACCGCGGGGCGTGCGACGTACCAGGATCTAGCCACCAATCACATTGAACTCATAAATATATTTAAATAAAACTTTCATTCATTAACATAAATTGTTACAAAACATTACATATAATTCATTGTATACAGCGGAAGCATAACTCATTTGTTAAGTGTTTTATAAACCACCAGTACAAAAACCATTACACTTGTATCACGATTCCATGTATCTCGACCCATGACCACTCCAGCCTTCCAGACAACAATTTCCCAATGCTATAACCCTATAGACCTGCAAGCATGCAGACAAGTGTGTCAGACGACGCTGGTGAGTTTAAAGTTTTGTTAACGCGTTTAGTTACCAGATATGAGTATAAAACATTTCAATGATTTGATGTTGTTAATAACTCGATTACCGCATATGGCTCCAGATTATTTTCCCTATTCCCCAAAGCCTCTATCAAAGCAATGGTCAAGACTGGGATCATTAGTTCACTCCCGACCTCCCCGGTGCGGTGTGAGGTTGCCAAACCTAAATAGCGCTATTAACTAATACCCCGTTGCCTCCCCGGCAACAATCGGTAGAAGGGACTTGAGTGATAGATATGAGTGTATTAACCAACATCCCAATAACCCGACGTTCCTCTCCGGAACGTTTACCAGATGTCCCTCCCCGGGACGCATGCTTGGAAAAAGAGCAGTGAACTCACCTTTGATTTGCTCGGTATGTTTAGTTATATTACACGTTCCAAGTTGGCCAACCATACCCTACCGTGGTTACCAAAGACAGTCAGTTACACATGGATCACGGATTCTTCTCACACATCATTCAAGTAACGAACAAGTAATTCACATATCACCATACATATCACCATACATGGCATACCAGTTAATCATGCAACTTATCAATTCATTTCCCTCATACAAGTTATAATAGTTTATCATGAAGTCCATAGTCCATAACACACATCATTTTCCTCTTAACACCTAGCATATGATGTAAGTCATTTTTATAACATATATCGAGTAGAGAAAGTTCACAATTTATGCAACAGCTAACTAATCCGATGCATCAAGCATTCATGTATGTGACTACCTGACTGGTCTCTTTACACGGTTCGGCCCAATTACTATCTATGTGTATGTGTGCGGCCCAGCTCTAGTGTTCGGCCCAAGTGAGTATTCGTACAACCCAGTCATTACAAACAGTTCACATTGTTGTGCGGCC